>OZ026528.1:9569540-9934613 GCA_964019695.1 Loripinus fragilis
AAATTCATTTGCAAGAAGTGACACTGATGTTGTGATTGACAGCGAGCCACACCTGAGTCGCACGTGCAAAACAAGCCTCTTATTTGCTTAATTGGCTGTCCGTGTTCACACTGGCTGTTCCGTTTTTCCGTTTTAAACTCCAACAATACGTTTTTACAAATACATATTTATTTTTGTTTGATTTGATTCTTTACGTCCCATCAACAATTTTTCAGTTAAACATGGACGGATCATCCTGGGTTACACCAGTACTACATGTAAGTTAGGATAGATGTGTCTTGCTCAAGGACCACAACGCAGTTAAGCTGGTGAGGCTCGAACTCGCGGCCCCTCGGTCTCGAGTCGAGCCCTCTACCACTGAGCCACTGCGCTAAAAACATATTTAATACAAGACTGTTTTTTCCTAAATTATAAATGATTTCTATTTAAAATATATATAATAGTAAAATGTAAGTATAAGCAATACGAAGAGGGCTTCACGTCAACTTTGAAAGAGACCCTAAGTATTCATGATTCCATGAACATTCCAAGAATCGACTTCAATTCTTTAATATCAGGAGGACATTCTTGATGTGATGACCAGGTAAGACCCACACCAGGCCTCAACGTTAAAGAAATATGTAACTATATTATTCTTGTGCATGTTTGACAGAAAAATATCATGATTTATCAAACAAATTAAATACGTATTTTGTTTTTGTATGGAAAGATTTCTTCTATAGGGAATAACAACTCTTAAGCTAGAACTCGTTTTTTCCTAACCACAAGTGGTCCTAGGGTTTGATGAGATGAAATGCATGTCATATTCCAGACAAAAATGCAATTTACAATTTGACAATCATAACGGTTGTTTGCACTTTTGACGTCACAAACATTGACAAATGACTTCATATGCATATGCGATTACGTTACATAGCGTTTCTGTCTTCCAACACTGAAACCGGAGGAGCGTGAGGCACAAGAAATGAAAAATTCTAGAAAAACACATTAAATTTGACACCACATTGTTTCTTAAGATCTTATTAAGAAAATGAGTACCCACACTTTATGCTTTCGTTAACTAATAAAAACGTTAAAGACGTTTGAATATTGAAGTTGACTCAATGATGAAGATGTTCAAAATAGCGGTCTTCCAAAATTTTCAGCAGGGAACATATGATGTATTTCGACATCGTGTGAAACTGCATCTTAGCGTATTCAGGGACTTCTGGAAGCTTATTTAAATATGAATAAATAAAGGAATAAATAAACAAAAACAGTGGTGAGCAAGATAAAGAATCAATTATTCGTGTGAGGGTAGGATAGAAAAATCCGTCCCTCGCGATCACCATTTGTCATCACTCGGCAAGCCTTGTGATGCCAAATGGCGATCCTCGGGACAGATTTTTCTATCCTAACCTCACACTCATGATAGATTCTCATAATATCCCCCCAGAACTAATTTTTGTGACTCAGTGTTGGGTAGATGCTTTGAACAGCGCCTTACGGCAAGAGCTAGTTCCGACTGGGTTTTGCAGTTATAATAGAGAGCATCGTCGAACCGCAAATTTCACACTTCGCAAATTTCACACCATGAAAAATTCAGAGACCTCTGGAAGCTTATTATCTGATAGTTTTTGGTTGTATTTGGAGAACTTGACTAACATGTTATTGTTTTTCAGCGTTGTAAAATATTTAAGATGACGTTCAAGATGTCAGCAATAACTGGGCGGGGAATAACATGGCTTTTGCTATGCTACACTCTATTATTCGTAATGGTAATGTTTTTGTCTTTGTTCTGGGAATCATATCCAAGAATCCATGCACCATGCAATTTCTAGACCACTTTTGGCCGGATCTGATAAAACCATAATATCATATTATTCTCATAAAGAATTCCTACTTTGGGAAAACATTCCTTCAAAAAATGAAGTGAGAAATGGCAGGGTATACTGAACGGACGATATGACTGAAAACTTTGTGACAGAGTGTTTGATCAAAGTACAAACTTTTTTTGAATCAATGTGCGGAAAAAAATCAGCTGGATGGATGGCTAATTTCTACAAAAATACTTATGGAGTGTAGTGTAACAACACAAAAATCCCTGAGTAAGGAATCTGCATGCTGCAGATGTTCGTTACCATCTTGACTTCTGGTCGGTACAGGCCTGCTTGCCCCGGTGCAATTGTAACAACCGTTACTACTTTTCTGGTCTGTTGCAAGTGCAACAGACAGCACAGCTGGTTGAAAATTGCGATAAAAATATGTATGCTGGTCCGGTGCAAGTGTATCAGACATGCATGCTTGTAGGCACAAAAACAGAATGATATGCCTTTTGGTTAGATGCAATTGTTAAAGACATGGGAAATGGCAGGGTGCAATTGTTACATACATGGCTGATGGTCGGGTGCAAATGTAATAGATATGGATGCTGATAAGATGAAACTGTAACAGACATGCGTGCTGATATTATGCGCCTTATAAAGACATGACTGCTAGTCATGTGCAACTGTAAAATACATGCATGATGGTCTGGTGCAATTGTGCTTACCAGCCCGTTAGTTGGGTGTGAGCATAGGGACATATCTGCGGGTCTGAGGCAAGTGTTACATATATACTTGCTGGTTCAGCCACACAACTACAGATGGGTTTGTTAGTCAGTTGCAACTGATTAAAACATATCTACTGGTAGATGCAACTGCAACAAACATGCCTGTTGGTTCAAAGCAACGTTTAAAACATCAGTACTGCAACATGCCTGCTGGTCTCTTGAAGCTGTTACAGAATAACTGCTAGGTTTCAGACATGTAAGCTGGTCCAGTGCAACATTATCAAACATGCGCAATGGTAAATATGTCTGCTGACCCTGTGGCAATGATGCCTGGACTGCTGGCCAGTAGAAAGTAGAACAGACATGCACACTGGTCGAATGTAACTTGAACAGAAATGCCAGCTGATCCAGTGCAACAGTACCCAGCATTCCTGTTAGTTGGGTGCAATTGTAACATACATTATTGCTGGTGCGATGTAACTAACATGCATGACTGCTGGCCCAGAGTCTCGTAAAACGGCATATGTGCTGGTTTAGTACCACATTATTAAACACGTGTGATGTTAATGATGTCGGATATGATGAGCTGGTGGCATAACGTGGCCGCTGTTTACCGAAACATCAACAGATATGCCTGCGGACTTGGTAGTATTCAATCAAACATACCTCCTGGTCCATTAGAAATCAAAGAGAAAATCTAGTTGACCGATGCCCCTCCATCAGAGATTCCAACTAACAATGTGAAACTTTATCAGCCAAGAATTGTACTTTGTCAATACAACATACATGCCGTGTAGAGAGTTGCTATATCGCTGCAGCTGCAACATATATGCCTGCTGGGCTATTGTTACTGTCACCAACACCGCTTCTGTTCAAAACATGCCACCAGGTTTAGTGCTGCTGCAAGATGGATGCTTGCTGGACTGTGGCCACTCAATCAGCATGCCTGCCGATCTTTTGTCACTCAATATTGCATGTCTCCTGGTGCTATACCTGCTGGTATGGTGTCCCAATATCAGCCGTGCCTGCTGGTATGGTGTCTCACTATCAGCCGTGCCTGCTGGCGTGGTGTTCATTAAAGGTCATGCCTTTTAGTTTGGTACCTCAATTTCAGCCATGCCTGTTGGTGTTGTGCCTCACTATAGGCCATGTCTTCTGGGGTGGTGCCTCACTGTAGGTCATGTCTTCTGGTGTGGTGCCACACTATAGGCCATGCCTGTTGATGTGATGCCTCACTATAGGCCATGTCTTCTGGGGTGGTGCCTCACTGTAGGTCATGTCTTCTGGTGTGGTGCCACTCTATAGGCCATGCCTGTTGGCGTGATGCCTCGCTATTGACCATGCCTGCTGGTCCGTTTTGCACTTTAACCGACATTTTGACTAGTTGAGTGCAGAGGGAAGAGGGATGGCTACAAGTCTGGTGCTACTCTTACAGAGGTATCATTACATTAGACATGTCTGCTGATCCGGTGTCACTCTCAGATATGCAGGTTTTTACAGTGCAACTCTCACAGACATGCATGCTGGGTTCATTTATCCAGATACATGAGTTTGTAAAAGGCTTCTCCATCAGGCAAGAAATCTTGTATGTTACAAATCCATCAGACATGCCTGCAGATAAGGTGCGGCATCCACGGGTTTGTAAAACTTATCAGCTATCAGCCTGGGAGCCATTTTGAATATACCAAATTCCTAGTGATGCATCAGCTGCATCACTGGGTTGTTACAAGGATGATGTCTGTAACTCAAGAATCAGTAAAATCAGCATTTCGCATGCAATTCCCTGGAGTTTGCCAGTCTCAGGGAAAATGTTCTTATATTTTTGTAATAAGCTGCCATTTTGGCGGCCATTTTGTCTGTATTCTTATTTTATTTTTATATTTTTGTTAGAGGCTAAGTGTCTTCAACTAGATTTCAACTTCATATCTATTACTTTAAGGGAAAAAATGGGTTTGAGATATTTTTCCATATCACACAATTTTTTCAATAATAATTGGCCTCCATCTTGGACGCCATCTTGGATATATGGAAATGCTCAATGATGCCAGAGTGGCATCACTCGGATTTTTCAAGGACAATATATGCACTACCAGAATCAACAAAGAAAAAAAGTTTAAAATCAAGTTCCAGGTCCATCTAAAATTCGCCCAAATTCTGCTGGACTATGCCTTCCGTCAACACTATTTTTCTCCTAAACCACAGGGCGGGATTTCACCAATCTTCACAGGTTTGATTGGTCCCCTTTCAGAGTTGTTAAAATGTCAACTTTATAAAGAATATGGTTGCCATGGCAACCAAAAGGAAACACTCTAAAATATTGTCAAAAACTTTTGGTCATATTTCAAAATGATTTGGTACAATAAATAGTCATTGGGACACCCTCCACCAAAATTGCTCAACATCCTCTACAAAAATTGTTCAACTGATTTTGATTGGTTTTAAGCTGCATAGTCTGTAACTTTTGATCTTCTAATTTTAAAAATAATGTTTTTATTTTTCAAGAACACAGTAAAAATACTCAAATTCAGGTAAACATTTTACCATTTTCATAAATCTTAACAAGTTATCACT
This sequence comes from Loripinus fragilis, assembly GCA_964019695.1. Taxonomy (NCBI): domain Eukaryota; kingdom Metazoa; phylum Mollusca; class Bivalvia; order Lucinida; family Lucinidae; genus Loripinus; species Loripinus fragilis. The sequence goes on from OZ026528.1 coordinate 9,574,642, forward strand.
ATCAAAACAACTGCATTTATGTTAAAATTCAACGGTCTAGAATTATTGGAGGGACGCAAATAATTACCAACAAGAGAAAAGTACACCTATTTGATAAGATAATTCACTTTTCCATGCAGCTTTTAGCTGTACTGAACATTTTTATTGTGAAAATATAGCTTAATTCTACTTTTACAAATGATTTAAAAAGGAAATAAATTTTTTCGAAAAATGTTCATAGTTACAGAGTATGCAGCTTTAAAAATATGGCCACCATATGGCATGACCCGTTTTTCCTATGTCAATATTGGTATTTGACTTTTTTTATCTGAAATCGCAAGGCCTAGTAAGGAGACAAAACTTCTTGTCTGAAATCACTTGATCGAGAGCCTTAATATTTAGTATGTAGCATCAGCTGGTAAACCTCAGCCATGTTTGTTCACAATATGACCATGGGGTAACAAATGGCCACCAGAGTGTCAACAGCATGTTAATTTTGTCAACATACTTAATGGACACTTTTCCACGTAAAGCTTTATAATGAAACTGCTGATCTATAAAATATCATAGCTGGGATTTAGGAGGAGCTATGTTTTGCTGTTGTCCTTATAAACAGTCATTCTCTGGCGAGCAACCCCTAGCCCGAAGGCCCTCTTGTTTCTATATAATGAATTGTGTTCCTGAGAGACCTATTGATTTGGCCTGTGTCATCTGTTACAAAATCATGTCCAAAATTATGAAGGAAAACGCTCAAAAGATATGTAAAATATTTCACGAATTAGTATGACGGTGCTTAGGGACCTATTGAATTTCGGCATCCAGTTATTCTTTAAAAAAATAAAAGCATTCTTATATTGTTTTGAAAAAGTTCTAACGTATAATTTCTAATGCTTGATTAGGATAAAATCACTCAAATTCATTAATACAAGCCTCCTTGCAAAACGCTTCTTAATTGAGATGGCGTACAGACAGCATGAACTCAAGGTGCATGCACGAAATTTCATACTTATATTAACCAACATTTGAAGACATGTAGAACGCAACAGCCATAACTCTAGTATTTTATACTTTTGAGTTGTGTCCCTTTTATCTACGTAATAAGTTGTTTCTAAGACGAATTTGACGGTGGGTCAGGCCTGTGACTCTATGACGGCTCTGACATAAAGTTTTAATCGGTGGCTTGGTGCCTGATGCTTATCTGTAGCTGGACCCACCGTGGCTCAACTTGAGGTTTTCTGTAGCTGTAACTATCTATGAGTATTGAGCCCTTTTCTTTGTTTCATCATGGTGTGTTAATTTGAGTAGAGTGTTTCTCCATGATGATACATTGCATTAGTTAGATGGCCTCCATGCGAGCTGAACATTTCGTGTACTTCAACAACACAGAGATTTGGTACCAGTGAAATGCATTTAAGCCCCCCCCCCCCCCCCCCCCCCGGTGGATTAGGCTGCTGTCCATTCTAAGGCAGTGGTTCTGTTGTTGTTGACTTTTTGTTTATTGTTACTCCCATTTCGGGAGTCTGTAATTGTTCTATGTTTTGGTGTACGTTACTTTATGTCCATTCTAGTATTGCAATCATCTTGATGGGGAAGAGAGAGCTGGTTGCTTTGCTTAGTTTGTCTTCCTGGTGTCTTGTGATGGTTAAGCGGCTCTTCCTCGCGGTGCCGCGGTGTTGTCTGCGGTTTGTGATTGTGGTATTTCCTGATCATACTCACTTACTATTTTTGCTTTACAATTTGTTTCAAAACTCTCTCTCTCTCTCTCTGTGTGTGCGTGTGTGTGTGTGTGTGTGTGTGCGCGCGCTCGCGCGCGAGATAGAGAGAGATGTAGTCATCCAGTCACTTGCAACCGCAAGTCATGTGATGACTAGAATCTTTCCCATGTGATTTTTTATTAAAAATTCTGTCATTAACATCTGTGAATATTAAGTACCAATTCATCACATCTGTGATAATTTGGTACCAATATTTCACATAAGTGAGCATTTGGCACCAATTTTTCACATAAGTGAGGATTTAGTACCGATTTTTCACATTTGCAAAATGTGAGTACCGTACCACTTCTTCACATGTGTGAGGAATTGGTAGCTTTTCTTCACATTTGTGAAAATTTAGTACCAATTCTTCAGGTCTGAGAGAAATCGAACCAGTTCTGCACATATAAGACAAATAGGTACCAATTCTTCACACGTTCAAATATAAAAATGTGAAATTTGAGCACAGATTCTAGGCCTTCAAAATTATCGAAATTGACCATTCGCAAATTTCCTTTTAATTTGCCAAAAGTGACGTTTCGGTACCAATTCTTACATGGTGTGAAATTTGCGAAGTGTGAAATTTGCGGTTTAACAGAGCATTCAGGCCTTTACATGAAGTTAAGAGTGTGTAACAAAAAATAATTGTCTTATTTCTCAACCAAAACATATGTTGTGGATATGCAAAAGAACCATCTCCATCGTTTTCCAGAAGCACAAATATTTAATGAGAGTAAATAATGAGCTTTTTTTTTTAATGATTAGTGAATAACGCCAACCCTCCAAGCCCTCCTATATGTACATGTACACGAGATTTTGGTATTATCGCATCAGTGAACAGCGCGCCAATATAAAGAATGAACTTCTATCTCAGATTAAAACAGATTGGGCCAAAAACGGGCCACGTCTTGGTACAAACTGAGCGTCATGGTTATCTGTAAACATACTGATATATTGGCCTAGACTAGATCTAATGTCAGCAATAATAATAATAATAATTAATGAAACAAATGAAACACATGGCGTTCAAAAGAAATAATTCAATCATCAAACGTCGTTGAACTCCGAATGTCCACAGTAAGCAAGATAATAATTGGGCCTCGACTCAGGAGCACCTGTCTTCGGGGGTTGCTAACAACAAAAGCACAGATCAGCCTGCGCATCCGCGCAGTTTGAACAGCGCCGTTGTTATTCGCTATTAAAATGTAACATATTTAAACTTGCAACGAGCGCAATCTTAATTTTCTAGCTAGCCTCTGTAGCAGAGAAGACTAGTTTGAGTCTCGTTTTGTTGGAAACCGCGAAGACAGGGTTTTTCGCCATTTTGCGAGGGTTAAATTTTCATGAAAATTTAATGCGTGCAAAAATTTCCAGACAAAAAGGACTCTGTCATGAGAAATATCTGTTATGAACAGCCACCATTTTTTTTTGCCGCACCAGAACTTGTCCAAATCACATTATCTTTCTAGTGGTGCAAAAGACTCAAAACCACTTTAATACATAAATACAGACTTAAATTAGTAAAACATATGATTTACACACTGGTCAATGTAAACGCACCGGTGGTTGCTACAACGAGCTGGTGGTTGCATTTTTCAGCACTGGTGGTGGCGTAAAAGGTAAAAAAAAATCAAAACTCCGTTCAGCAATTCTGTTGTAACGGTTTTTCGGAGTTCCTGCTTTTATACGTAATTTTAGGTCCTACATCACTATGAGAAAGTTACTGGTGTAACCTCCTCTAATATCTCCAGCAGGTCCTATGCATGTGCGTGCTCCTGGCAAAGCCCTGATATCTTGGGAAAAATCATGAAATTAAGAAACGCGCTCGCAGACTAAGAAAATTTGACATCCGTGAAACGTCCTTCATGAGCAAATATGGAAACACCAACAATTTCATTATAATATTTGGGAGTGGCATTTTTCAGTGGTCGAGAAGTTCGTGGGAAATCATCAAGTGTGACTACACACCGTATACCTAGAAACGTGAGCGCGATGTTCTACGAGTTTGCAATAATTCAGTGCCCGCGGGATAAGTCAGTTGTATATAAAACGGGTCTGCGAACAATATTTCAATCATGTCCGAGCGCCTGAGGGATATGGAGAGAGAATAAATTGATACAAAAGGAAAATATCAAGCTTTTATCCCACTATGTTGTTTGCGTAGATAAATCAGTAGGATGCCATACCGATCATATAAGCTTAGCCAACCATCGTCTTTAAATCTAGGCACATAAGCCATGAGCAAAGACAAACTAAGGAAACAACATTTTAATTCTCGAAGGTGAAACGAAGATACATGTACTATCAACTCTCTATTAGTTTAACCCTCTGTCTGTCAGTCTGTCTTTCTTTCTGTCTGTCAGTCTGTCCGCCCAAAGTACAGCTCTGGGCCTTGCGATAGCCAAAAAAGTAATAAAAACAGGTCAGTGCATTTGATGAGAAAATATTTTCTGTTAAGTACTATGGCAACAGAAGCAGGTCAAACGAGATACCAATTTTGGATATGTTCAATCCGTACTTGAGTTATGCAACTACGGTCTCGTGGGGCTTAGGAGCCGCAGTGGTGTAGTGGATAAACCGCTCTCCTTATAAATCAGTGGTCGCTCGCAGGTTCGATTCCGGTTTCACCAGTCTGTCGGATGAGACGTTAAGCCGTTACCCCATCTCCATATGACCTGAGCTGTTGGTGGAACGTTAAACACAAAGTCTCATTGGACCTGCATGTGATAGCAGTGGCATATAGGGACTCTTGCCCACCAAAACAGAGGTACTCCTGGGCACGTGTTGATTGGTGGAGATCGTTACTTGGTGCAGGGCATATATCCTAGTTTTTGCCGAGGGAAACGTCAATATCTTTGTTATTCCCTGGTCCCAAGTGCAAGGGGGGGGGGAGGAGGCAGCAAATAGCAGATGCATAAGACATGAATGTTTACATTAGTACATGGTCTACATGTATTTCAGACGTCAATTTGAAGGAATATGTATAGTATTTTAGGGTAGATATGTAGATGTGGGGAGCCGTCGGATTCATGGACTAAAACAGAAAGATTCAGCATTAGCTTATCCGTCCTCCAAATCATTTCATATTCGAGTAAAGGGTGTGTTGTATTTTAAATAGACCATAGAGTCTTGAAGCGTATAGATGAATATTGATGTATTTCATGTGACAATCATCGTCAACTGGACTTAGTCTGTGGACGCATTTCTGACTTTGTTGATTTTTCCCAAGATATCAGCGCTTAGCCAGAAGCTCGCACTGACACAGAACCTGCTGGAGAAATTAGGGAAGGTCTACACGATCAACTTTCTCACAGTGATGTAAGACCTAAAATAAAGAATAAAAGCATGAACTTCGAAAAACCGTTACAACAGAATTTCTGAACGGAGTTTATACCTGTTGACTTTATTATTTATTTACTAACTTGCATTTATTTTATTTGTGATGACACCTGGCGCACAGACCACCGGTATCATTGCAGTTTATGGCTCCGCCAAGCAATTGGTGATTTAATTCATGGTTTGGACTGCAAATCCAACAAAGTTCTGGAGTCTTGCCGTGACAGGTGCTTTTTTCTAGTGTATCTGCCTAAATTGAGTGAAATCTGCATATCTAAGCGCAGCAGTTGTCATATTCTCATGAAATAACATCCAAAAACGATTATAACTTTTTTTTTCTTGGTAAATTAGCAAATGTTTTATTGAAGAATTTTTATTACAACGCACTGGGAGCATTTTCTGACACATCGATACAACGCACTGATGGTTGCACAGAATTCCTGTGGTTGCTGGTGCAGACTCACCACATCATTCGCTGTTCACATAAACGTTGCAAAAATCGCCATTTCAACCAGCACATGCTATTTCGATACTGTATAGAAGGCTCTGGCGAGCCTGTGCAAACGTGCATACTCCCAAGAGCCTTTGCTGCCAGCACAAGAGATCTTGATATTTATTACATTGTCCAGTGACTGCCTGCGCAAATGTGCAGACTCACCAGAGTATTTGCTGCTGGCGTGAATAGCACACAAATCGCCATTTAAAGCAGCACAAGAGATTTTGTACAGTGACGAAGGCTAAGGTAAGCCTGTGCAAATGTGCAGACTCGCCAGATCCTTCGCTGCTCGCATAAAATGGCATTCAATCGCCATTTGAGTCACCACATGAGAATTTTAAACTGTGACGAAGGCTCAGACTAGACTAAGCAAATGTGGCCAAAGCCATCGCTGTTCGCATGAATGACACCCAAAAATAGTGAGTATCACAATCACAAACTGCAGACAAACCCATGGCACTGCGAGGAATAGCCACACAACAAACTAAGCAAAGCAGCCAGCTCTCTCTCTTCCCCATCAAGATGATTGCAAAACAAGAATGGACATAAAGTAGCAAACTATACAACAATTACAGAATCCTTTAATGTGAGTAACAATCGACAACGAATCAACAACAACTGAATCACCGCCTTAGAACAGACAGCAGCCTATATCTCTGGGGTGCTAAAATTGCATTTTACTGGTACCAAATCTTCGCCCTAGAATCTGCTGTTGTTGAAGCACAAACATTTTAAGCTCGCATGGAGGCTTCTTTAACTATTGTAATGTATCATAACGGACAAATAATCTCATTGAATTAAAAGTTTTTGGGCCAATCTGAAAAATAAGCGGAAACACTCTCAAAGTGCAAACAGGGCTAGCTCTGGAGCATCTCTGGTGAGGCTACACAGTTGCAGAGTCACGATTGAGCCTTCATCAGTGTACAAAAAACACAAAATCTATGCCTATTGACTGTATGAATTCTTTATGAGCTTGCATTTATTCTACTTTTGATGACCCAATGCGCACCGTCAGAAAAATTGCAGTTTATGGCTCTGCCATGCAATTGGCGTTTTAATCCATGGTTTGACCGACAAATCCGACACAGTTGTGGAGTTTGACAGTGACAGGTGCTTTCTTTCTATTGTGACTGCCTAACTTCAGGAAATGCTGCATGTCTATGCACAGCTGCAGCTATGTTATCATAGTCCCATGAAATAACATCCAAAAACGATTACTACTCTCTTTTTTTTCTATGCAGAGAAGGCTCTGGCGAGTCTGTACATTTGCACAGGCTCACCTGAGTCTTCGTCCTGGTACTGAAATATCATGTGCTGGCTCAAATAACGATTTATGTACCGTTTATAAGAACAGTGAATGCTGTGGTGAGGCTGCACAAGCAACCACAGGAATTCTGTGCAACCATCAGTGCGTTGTATCAATGCGTCAAAAAATGCTCCCAGTGCGTTGTAATAAAAATTCCTCAATAAAACATTTGCTAGTTTACCAAGAAAAATAACCCCAAAGTAGTAATCGTTTTTTGGATGTTATTTCATGGGAATATGACAATTGCTGCGCTTAGACGTGCAGATTTCACTCAATTTTGGCATTTACACTTGAAAAAAGCACCTGTCAAGGCAAAACTCCAGAACTTTGTTGGATTTGCGGTCCAAACCGTGAATTAAATCACCAATTATGGCAGAGCCATAAACTGCAATGTTACCGGTGGTATGGGCGCCAGGTGTCATCACAAATAAAATAAATGCAAGTTTATAAATAAATAATAAAGTCAACAGGTATAGATTTTATTTACCTTTTACGCCACCACCGGTGCTGTAAAATGCAACCACCAGCTCGTTGTAGCGACCACCGGTGCGTTTACATTGACCAGTGTGATTTAACCCCCTAAATAAAAATTCTATCATAATGAAAATTGTGGTCAAAGTAAAAAACGCGTTTTGTTGTTACAACCCCACAGGGCTTTTTAGATCCCATGGTGATTTTTTCCCCACTTTTTTAAATGGGGAAAACCACTGCAGGGTATTTTCAAATAAATAAATATTAAAATTTGTTCGAGAAATAAGTTTGCTTAATTGTAATTATTGCAGGAAATGATTAATTTGGCTTAATTTCAAACTTTGATTTCCCCTTGCAGGGTTTTTCGCCCATTTCAGATTGTGTGGAAAACCCTGCAGTTTTTTTTAAAATAAAAACTATTTTTTTAATTGTGTTACTTTACAAAACAATATAGAAGCTGAATTGAAGTATTTCTAACCCTTTGAAGACTGTTAAGCAAAAACAAAATACAAAACCTGCGGGGGAAAACCCCAAGGGGATTTTTCCCCACAAAATGAAATGGGAGAAAACCCCTGCTGAGTTTGACCAAAGAGTAATAATCAGTAAAGAAGTGATTGAGATAAGTTATACAATTAGAGCTCATATAGTTATAGTTTTTACAGTAATCAAATGTCATTAAACAATCTGTTGGTGCCCCCTCCATCCTTGTGCAGCATGCACTGCATCAACAGCTGTTACTACCAAGTTTGCACCATTGAGACGGCCAAAAAAAAGATTGGTCAGGTAGTACTGAAATTATTTATTTAGCATGATTCATTACATCCCAATCAACCATTTATAAGTTATGTTGGGATGTGTATTAATGGGTTGTACAAGAGCCTAGACCAGATAGTTTGGATAAGTAGAATGAGGATGATTACTCGTTAATGCATATTTTTGACATCACGAAGAGTGCCGAAATAAAAGGTAGTGGAGTTTACAAGGTCGAGGAGGCCAGTGGCTGGCAAAGATAGGCTATTAAAAGTACAGCTTCAAAATGTTGCAGATAAACACAAAAGTCTTGGTGGAACAAGACATCTTAGAACCAAAATAGGAGCTGATTATGCCTCATAAATGAAGCAAGGCATTTATTACCCTGGACCAAGCAAAAGATGAAAGAATTAAGAGCGTGAACCTGAAAAAATAGAAAGGCGTAGAACAGAGGAAAAAATGATAAACTGATCATCTGTAGAGGAGAAATTCTTGAGAAGAAGTAGTTTGCCAGTGTAGTAAATGGCACGATTGGTGGGCCCTGAGCCTGGTGGTGTATTTCATACATAAACAATATGGTACACAAACTGTAAATAGTGTTGATCCTGTTTTTGATGTTCAACAGTTTTTTAGTTGATGGGTCTTTGAATGTTACTGTTAAAACGTTTGTGAAGATAATGCACAGATAAATCCAAACAAGTCACCTTCAAATGCATCATTTATATGTACTGAGGATTTATCAGTTAACCCTGAATCTAGACAGATTATTAATTACAGTTGTACATATGGAGAAAAAGACTTTTCAGAAGCTAGTCAGAGTTTTCATTCTAATTAGAATCGAACCTCTAGTCAGACTATTAATTATCCTGGTATCAGATGCTTTCAACAGTCACATGTTTCTGATAATTTCCAAAATCTGCCAACAATTTTGTTATTATCAATGTAAACTTATCATCCCTGGATATCGTGATAGGAAATCCATTTATTTACATTTTTAACAAAAAAATAATAGGAAAAACATGATGGGTACATAAATTTTTACTCATTCATTTGGAACACCTTGGTTTTCTCCAGTTTTTCTTATTACTTTCTTAGGTGCTAGAATAAAGATCAGCATCCTATCTGTAGACATAAAACATCCTAATATTTGTTATTTTCCATTTAATTGGTCCATTGAGCATAAAATGGACATTTGATGGAAGTATGTCTCATTTTTATTTGTACATGCTCAGAAGCAATCCAGGGGTTCTTATGATGAAAAATTGCCAACTCACATTTTTTACCCAATGTCAATAAGGTCTAGAATGAACAAAAACATATAAGAATTATTCTAATGCACCTGCAAATGCAACGCGACGTCTGATTGGATAACGTCATAAATTTGCGACAGTATATCCTGCGATATACTGTCGAACCCGACGTCATTACGTAACGTCGCTTTTCATTGGCTGACAAGTGAATATATGCAGCTGGCAAGCGGTTTTATGCATCTGGCTGCCGCTGGACGTATAAGCACAACAAAGTACATTTTCACTGTTTTTTTTTCTGTTTTTTTTTTGGGGGGGGGGGGGGGTGGAGTTTAATTGTGCGTTAGAATGGAATAACCGTATTTAAAATTTTCATTTGGGGAGGTATATCGTCAGATATACGTTCGGAAATCACGTTTTACGGCTCCGCTTACGCTTGGCCGTAAAACTAAATTTCCGACCGTATATCCGACGATATACCTCCCCAAATGAAAATTTTGAATACATTTATCCCCTAACTATCTCTTTTTACAGCAACTGCGCATGGGAAGGAAGGTGATATCCATATATACTTAGATACAGAATTGTCTTTTTTCATCACAAAACCCTTATGGAGAAGGAGGCAGGGGCCAAAAAACAACAACTCAGAAATTAGAACAAGTTTTTGTCTAGCTGCAGAAAACTTGTTACATGAAAAAAAGAATTTACTGTCTGAGTTAATTTATTGTATGTGCCACCAAACATACACTAAAGATGCATCATGTCTATGCAGGTTAAATTTGCTAAATATGGAAGTAAAGGATATATGTGACACCATTTTTGGTCAAGCAATTTTGACCAACTCCAATTTTTGCATTTTAATAACACAAAATACAATGTAAATGGTAGTACTATGAGTACATCGGTCAATAAATGTGAATGTATTATAGAAATGCTGATCAATTGCAAAATAAACAGGATGAGCTACGTGCTCAAAGTGTTATTTTAGATGCGTCACAGAAGTTTTGCTGGAGAATAATCTGGACCACATATTTTGTGCCTCAATAAGATATATATAGACGGTTTCAATGCATTTCATGGTTCAGACGATAGAAGAGGTGTAATTATTTATGCTAAAGACACATTTAACATATCTCTCAACCAGTATTTGAATTATTTTATCGTGATGCTACATGGTGTGACTAGACTGTGGATAACAAAACTATAATTCTTGGATGCATATATAGGAGTCCCTCTGATGTTCAATCTTGTGTAGAAGTAAGTAAGGTTGCAAAGATCAGGAATCGATACAATCAAGTACCACACCTGACCCAGGATACCCATGGGAAAGTTACAAACTCACAGAAGACACCACAAACTAGAGCCAAGAGGTCAGCTCTTTCCCAGCAGGTGACCACGAGGCACATATAAACAGACGCGCACAAAACATAGCAAACACAAGACAGAACAAAAACATAAAAGATCCACAAAAGAAGTACTGCCTTGGAACGGTCAGTAAAATATTTTACTGGAGGGCTTAAACCGGTTTAACGGCGCCAACCTCACCCTTAATTCAGATGTGGATCAAGACACATAGATATTTGGTTTGCATGAAAGACCCCTAACTTATCAATGCATCATCTCCTAAAACATATAAATCAAGATATAACAAGGAGATAAAGCAAGGATAAGGACTCAACAGTAAATTAAACTGAATACCGGAGCAAAAGAAATCCAACAGGTAAACCCCGGTGGGCCCGACAAACAGCCAAAGCATCAGGCCCCTACCATCTCATCAATAGATAAGTCTTTAAGTCGGAACCATTATAGAGTCTGAAGTCCGACCCACCGGCGTGCAATTAAAGAGGAAAGCAAAGTTGCCAACTGTGATTGGGTTGACTACCAAGCATGCAGTCTGTTGCAATACATTAATGTTATAGCCAATCTTTTTATAATGGGAAATTATTTTAATGAACTGCGCCACGACATGGGATTTTCCAACACTGTGGTATGTGCAACCCAACAAAGTCTCAGACCAGCTGCCCATATGCGCAGTCTAATCAGAGCCTTTGCTAGTCGCTTGAATATTCTATAAATATCAAGCTACTGACCGAACATCATTTGGAGTTTCTAAGCTTAAAAGGAGGCTGCATAGGCTCGTCTGAGTCTACACTTATCAAAATACCGCATTATTGGAAATCACATGTCGCGGCTCAAATCATTTATTAACTGAAGTACCTGGAATTAGTGAAAATGTATTGATATCTGGTGACTTAAATTACAAGGATATAAACTGGAAGGATCTCACCACAATTCATAGTAAAATACAGCCAGAGTACACGTTCATTGAATGTTTGAGAGACAATTACCTCTTTCAGCATGAAAGACATTTTACTAGGTGTAGAAATGAGCAAAGTAGAAATACATTAGATTTTAGCATTACGAAGTCAGAGCATAACATCGATAATATAGAAGTTGTGCCATCCTAAGTGTGTAGTGACCATGAAACATTGTTATTTGACTTCATATGTGAATGTAAAGTAACTTACAATGGTAATGAGAGATATTTGTATAGAAAATGTGAATTAGCTGATTTTGCTTCAGATTGGGGAAACGTTGATTGGATTGAAAAGGGTAACACTGAAGAAATGTGGACTTTATATGCTCAAAAGTATGATGAGTGTGTCAAGAAATATGTACCCAAGAGTAAACCAAGAAAGGGATGTAGGCCAAAACCTCTATGGATAACAAGTGAAACAGTTTAATTGCATATTAAAAGAAAACGTCATGCTTGGAATAAGAATTTAGCTAAGAAAAGAATGGAAGATTTTGTTGAGTATAAACGGGTTAGAAATATTACAAACTATAAAGAGAGATTATGAAAGGAGTATTTTCCAGAAAGTCAAAAAGAACCAAAGCAGTTTTGGAGATATGTTAAGAGTAAGACTAAAACTGTAGTTGGTATCTTCAGTTTGAAAATGAAGATGGTGTCTTTACCAAATCTGAGGTTGAGAAAGTGGAATTTTTGAGTATAAACGGGTTAGAAATATTACAAACTATAAAGAGAGATTATGAAAGGAGTATTTTCCAGAAAGTCAAAAAGAACCAAAGCAGTTTTGGAGATATGTTAAGAGTAAGACTAAAACTGTAGTTGGTATCTTCAGTTTGAAAATGAAGATGGTGTCTTTACCAAATCTGAGGTTGAGAAAGTGGAATTGTTAAATGGTTTTTTCTCATTTGGTTTTACAAAAGAGAACTTAGATACATTACCTGAAGTGACTGACAAGGAGGTACGTAATGAACTTGACAAATATATATAATATCTGAATCAGAGGTTTTGAAGCTCTGAAAAGACCTTGGTGCTAGTAAAGTGATGAGTCCAGATAATATGAATCCTTTCTTGATAAAAAATATGGCTGAAGTAATTGTGAAACCATTAACATTGATTTTTCAAGAATCTGTATCTTCTGGTATTGTCCAAACTGTGTGGAAGGAGGCGAGGGTCACTCCAATATTCAAAAAAGGAAATATAAGCTAACCAAGTAATGATCAGCCAGTAGGCCTTACATATATTGTTTGCAAGATTCTTGAAAAGTTGGTCAGAAAGTCAATATTAAGTCACTTGACTGAAAATAATTTACTATCAGATAAAAGATATGGGTTCAGAAGTGGGAGAATATGTTCACTCTAGCTTGTTAATGTTATGGAGATATCGACATACTATGTTGAGCAGCATCAGAGTTGGTACACGATTTATCTAGATCTGGCCAAAGCCTTTGATAAAGTGGCGCATCAAAGACTGTTAAAGACGATATCTTCGTATGGATTTAAAGTGCCTTGCTGTTATGGATATCTAGTTACTTGTTAGATCATCGACAATGTGTGTCATTAAAAGGTAGTTCTTCTACATGGAAACCCATAGAAAATGGGGTACCCTAGGGCAGTGTCTTAGGGCTCATATTATTTATCATGTACGTAAATGACATTCCTGACAGTGTAAAAAGTAACGTATGGTTATTAGAGGACGACACAAAGTTTTCGCAACAATGAACAAAACAAAAGCTTTACAAGAAGATTTAAACAATCTCATGAAATGAGCAGAATTATGGGAACTGACATTTGATGTGATCAAGTGTAAAGTTATACTTTATGGTCAAAATAACCCCGAAAATGACTTTATTATGAACAAATAAAGACTATAATCTGTTGTAGAAGAATGTGATCTGGGCGTGAATTTTACACAGGACTTGAAATTTAGTCAGAACATAGCTTAGAAGGTTAACAAGCCTAATAGCATGCTAACGCTTATAAAAGGAACATTTGGATATATGGATAGTCACTCTTTCCTGAGACTCTGAGAATCCTCCAAAGCACGCCAAAAATGCCACTCAAAAGTCACCTGATAGTGTGCAACTTACCAATGCAACGACGACATAGCACGTGACATGGTTCCACAAACAATATTGCATGTCAAACCTCACACAACTTATCGAGGTTTACCTCACTGTTAGTGGATTTAACTCTTAGTATGCTTTTCATGTGTTTTGTTGATTTGCTGAGTTTTTCAAAATCATCTTTTTCGACAAATTCTTTCAGGAATACCTTCAGTGTGTCAAATAGTTTGGACCCAGATCAGGTCCGACAAAATCAAACAGTTTGGCTCCAGATCAGGCCCGACAAAATCAAACAGTTTGTATCCAGATCAGGCGCGACATTTTGTCAGGCCTGATCTGGATCCAAACTCTTTGCAAAGGTTATCAGCAGACGACACTAGTTTTGTAACGTTGTTGCCCGTTTATGCCAAAGTGAAAAATGCACTTTTAAAATTGATTCAGCAGACACATACTTTATTCATATTTGACATCTTTTATGCTCATTAATTCGAGAAAAAGCTTCGTTAAAGCTGCATACTCTGTAACTATGAACATTTTTCGAAAAAAAATATTTTCTTTTTAAATCATTTGCAAAAGTAGAATAAAGTTATGTTGTCACAATAAATCTAATTTCTACAGCTTAAAACTGCATGAAAAAGTGAATTATCTTATAAAAACAGGTGTATTTTCTCTTGTTTGTAATTATTTGCGTCCCTCCAATAATTCTAGACAGTTGATTTTTAACATAAATGCTGTTGTTTTGGCACTAATAATTTGTTAATTATTACGAAAAAGGTAAAATGTATACATGAATTTTAGTATTTATACTGTGTTCTTGAAAAATAGAAACATTATTTTTAAAATGAAACTATCAAAAGTTACAGATTATGCAGCTTTAAAACTGCATAGTCTTAACTTTTGATCTTTCAATTTTAGAACCAATGTTTCTATTTTTCAAGAACACAGTATAAAACTAAAATTCAGGTGTACATTTTACCAATTTCGTAAATCTAAACAAATTATCAGTATCAAAACAGCATCATTTATGTTAAAATTAACTGCCTATAATTATTGGAGGGACGCAAATAATTACCAACAAGAGAAAAACACACCGATTTTATGAGATAATTCACTTTTCCGTGCAATTTTCGGCTATTGTGAACAGATTTATTGTGAAAACTTAACTTAATTCTACTTTTACAAATGATTTAAAAAGAAAATAAAAAAAAATCGAAAAATGTTCACAGTTACAGACTTAGTCTTTTTAACAGTACAATTTTGAATTTTAACAGAGGCATATATAAGGTTTCATCTTCAATCAGATTTTCTAATTTATTTGAATAATATAAAATAGGCACACCTAATGGGCAACTGCGACCGATTGTTCTGATAGGATAGCACAAGCTCTTAAGCGTACGAAGTGTGATCTAAAAGTTCTCAGCTCGATATGCTTCGGTGAGATTCATTGAATTAAAATCTTTGTCAGTCAGTGTATTGATCTAATTGAAGGACACTGGGAGTTTGAAAATCATGCGGTAATGCTAGGTTGCTAATGTAAAACTATTGTAAGAGGAGGTTGTGACACATTTGCAAAATGGCAAAACTTGAAATCAAAGCGGTTATAAAGTATTTCTGTAGGAACGGGATGCCTTCCAAGGAATTTCATGATTCCTTCATGGAAACCCTTTGAAAGGAGTCTCCTTCTTATAGCAGCAGAGTTTAAGAGAGGAGAGAGAGAGCGTTGAGGATGATGGACGGTCTGGCCGCCCCAACGATGACACCGCTGATAAAAATGTCAAAATCGTGTATATCCTGGTTGTGTGTAACAAGACCTGCGAAGCATAGGTAGCAAAGAGGGCATATGTTTTGGGGCAGTACAATCAATCCTAAATGACATCTTAGGTATGTCAAAGATTTTGGCAAGATGGCTGCCGCGAATGCTGACCCATGATTAGAAAATGACTTGGTTCGATATTTCTGGGTATCTCCTGTCTCGCTAAGAAGATGATCCTGGACATTTTATTGAGCGAGTTGTATCCCAAGATGAAGCATAGGTTCACCACTTTGACCCAGCGTCATAAATGATGCAGAGCACCATGACTCACCACTTTAAAGAAATTTAAAAGGGTTCATTCAGCAGGGAAGGTGATGACCTCAATCTTATGGATAGTCAAGGGGTGATCATGATTGATTATCTTGAGCAAGCTCGCACGATAAACGGTACATACTATACATGTGAATTGAGGCGGCTACGCCAGGATATCGCAAGAAAGAGGCGAGTTCTGCTCTTGCAGGATAACGCCCCTCCCACACGTTACAAGTTGCCATGACTGCTGCGACTGAATGTGGATTTGAAATCCTCCCTAATCCACCATATTCTCCTAAAATGGCTCCTTCTGACTTTTATCTGTTCCCAAAACTGAAATCCCATCTTCGTGGAACACAGTATGGAAGCAATGAAGGCGTCATAGAGGCAATAAACGAGTACTTGGGGGAATAAGAAAGCTCGAACAGATATGGCTAAGTGCGTTGCCTTGAAGGGAGATTATATTTAAAAGTAATGGTCAAATTTTCATTCCCTGGTAGCCCGAAGTACAAGCGGTCGAGAACTTTTTGATCATCCCTCGTGCAACTCATAAACCATACAAAAGTCAATTATTATATCAGTTCTTTTGGGAGGAAAAGCCAACTAAATATCTCACTCTGCCTATTTTTGAGGGTGGGGGACGGGGTTAAGTCAGTGTGTGTTAGGAGGGGGTGGGTGATCGAGAAAGTATGTACTAAACTTTCTGTAAGCACTAAATCTGTTCAGTCAAAAACACGGAGGAAATTATTGTATGAAGGGCGGATAAAATCTGGCCATATGCGTTATGGGCCCCCAGGGGGTACTATCATTTTTTCTTCATACGTAGGCTCGGGGCCAGCATCTACCCTTCACCCCCCAAAAAAATCAGGAATTTCAAGCCAAAATAATATTTGAAATTAGCAACCCCAATATCCCCCATTATGTACCTTGACCTTAAGAAAAGACCCTTAACTGCATAGAAAGGACCCCTAAATATAGTCCAATTTTGTGATGACCCCAAAAAAAGATATCCACAAAATCTTCATACCCCAAAAATATTTATTTTTCTGAAAACCCTCAAAAAATATTTAAATTCAAAATTTTGAACCAAAAAAAATGACCGAGCTTACGTATGTATGAAAATATAAGAGTACCCCCCTGGGTTTGGACCATCCATTTCGGCCCAATCTGAATATCTTAAAGATGTCAGGGCTCTTGGATTCCGTGGGTATTACAACATGTAATTTGTGATTGCCATTTTCTTCCGATATGCGGCATTCTTCAAATACAAAGATCATTGATATTATAAATATGCACAGACAATGTTGTGATTGCCTTTTTCAATTGCGCGTCGATGTACATGACAGTTGGTGTTTGGGCATAAGACGTCATCGCTTCGTGACGTAACGTAATAATATTTGTGACGTAACGTCAAGTGGAGCACAAAGGCACATTGTCTGCGCAGGCGCGATACTCAAAGTATTTGAAAAATGCTCCCTATCGTAAGATAATGCACACAGGCGTTCTCTTGACAGACCTTCAAGTTTGTTATCTAAAAAACCCTCAGTTTTATGGATACAATAAAATTTGAATATTATTTTTTGTAATGTTTCATTGTTAGAAATGATCAAGGCACATTTTTCAAGGGCACTTCGATTAAAAACAACTCCGTATAGATACCAGAACTGGGTGTTTATAAAAAACGCAGAGCAGTGACAGGTTTGTTTGAATATGCCTTCTAGGAGGGTCTGGATGGGGTATAATGATTAGTGAATAATGACCTTTTTTATAATGAATAGTGAATAATGAGCCAAAAAATTATAATGAATAGCAAATAATGAGGGGCTAAAAATTTATTAATAATCCTATTTTTTAATGAATTGAAGAGAAAAATTAATGAATAATGAATAATCAGATTTCTTTTCCACCTTTCTTACATTTAATGAATAATTGGTCTAATTTTAATGAATAACCCAAAATTTTAATGAGATGAATAATGGGCTAAATTTCTTATGAGTAGTGAATACCAGACACCCCCTATCCAGACCCTCTTCTAGGCATATATTTTCTAGTTCGCTGTTGTTAGGTTATCAACCTTCTGCAAATTATGGCCAAACATGCGCGTATCCAGAATGTAATGTCAGAGGGCGTCCAATTCTGACAACGCTTTTTAGTTGATGAAATCCAAAAGCCACTAGAGGGGTCATTATTGGTCCGCCAACTAAACGCAACGTAATAGCGTTTCGCTGGTGGGCCGATGCTGGTCCAACATCGAATGGTGCCATGTGGTTGGCTGCGGTTTGTGATTGTGGTATTTCCTGATCATACTCACTTACTATTTTTGGTATCTTTTGTTATATTTCAGGGGATCGGGACCAGTATTGCTAAAAAAAACCCTATATTTTTGTGATTTTCAGGGGTGATCCGGATCGCCATGCCCCCCCTCTGCATCTGCGCATGTCAAATAGTCCTCAAAATAGCCGTGTCTGTTTGTATATTTGAAACAAATTTTCTTCGTGTATTAATATTTTCTGCATGTATTATTACTATTTCGATATGCTTAACCGTCTTTTTTGAAGGACATCGTCCAGATCAGAAGCAACAAAACGCGGCTTCTGATCAGGTTCTCAACCGTTTGCTTACAGAAGTTTCTTTGAAAATTTGAATAAAATGAAAAATACAACCCAGCAACCCTAAAATTGGAAATGAACTCGCCCAATTGATAATGATTGGGAAATGCATTCGGCAGAAATGGGTTAACTGTAATACCGATGGTGACAGTGTTCAGGATGTCACCAATGGCGCATAAAAAACATTTGATCTAAGACTTATACTAACGTTATAGAAAATATCCATTCAAAATGATAGACTTTTGATAATCAGGCTTTATTCATCTGGTGCACTTTGAATGAACCAATAACCATGGTTAATAGTACTCATTATTTGAGGTCTTAGGGTCCTGTATCTCATCTGTTTAAGGTTTTAATAAATTATCAATACATTTTTATGTTAAAATACACTGTTATTATAGTGCTGCCGCACCTTAGTCCACAAATAAAATTATTTCCTCTCGTCATACTTCACTCTGGTACCAACAGCAACATTTCTATGACGTAGATCCCATTACGCAGTTACACACGTGCGTAATGAAAATAGTAACATTCAAGGGAGGTTACTTCATGTGGTAAAAATGTTTTCAATTCCATGGGGAACTGCTCTTAAAGGAAAAATCGCTCCCTCTGTGACCAAATTCTTTCCTATAAGAGAATATCCCAATTTGAAAAAGGACGCGATTGAAGAGAATCACTGCTTTAATTATCTTGTAGTCTCCCTTTGATGTGCGTATCTTTTAGAGCATTCTGGCTACGCCATTGCTAATCAACCCATTTAAGCCGAATGGGATTACTCATTCTCATCAATAGGACCAATCCATTTCCATTATAAGGATTGTTTAGTGGTTTGTTTTGTTTTTCTTCAAATTATAATAGCACATAATGTAAGCAAACATTAAAAACCCTAATCAGATGCTGTGTTTTGCAGCATCTGCTTTGGGTCTGCACTGTTTGTATATGTCCCACAAAAAGGACACTATGCCCTGGGTTCAAACAAACAAGTTTGTAATGCTTGAGTAGCTGGTCAAGTTTGCTACTGAAGATGAGAACATTGTCAATGTAAACCAGAGCAATATTCAAAACAAAGCAAGTGAGTATGATCACGAAATACCACAAACACACGCTGCAGATCATGGCACCGTAAGATAGAGCCACAGCTGACTGTCACAAGATATCAAAAAGACATTTAAAGTAAAGCAAACCGCTCTCTCTTCCCGATCAAGATGATTGCAAAATTAGAAGAACACAGCGTACTGAAAACAAAAGAAGGACCAAACACAGAGTCCACAAAAACAATCGGGTCACCAATAAACAATAAATCAACAACAACTGACCCACCAGCTTAGAAAGGACAGTATCCTAAGCCACTGCAGGGCTTAAATGCATTTTACTGGTGCCAAATCTTCGCCATTGTTATGTTGTTGTTAAAACACAAAAACTGTTTACCTTGTATGGAGTCTTCCTAACTATTGCAATGTATTATAACACAGAATAAATCTAATCATAATAAAATACCATGATGATGCAAAAAAGGGCTCATGACTCACAGAAAATGAATGTTAAAGAAAACATCAAGGTCAGCTGTTAACGAAAACCTCAAGATGAGACAATTCATGTTTCAAAGAATCTTGATTACAAAGGCCTGAAACGTAGCAGATGCCTTGGTATGACCAAAGGGGAGGCGCAAGAATTGATATATGAGACGTGGCATGGGATTTCCAACAATGTGGTATGTGCGACCAGCAAAGCCTCAGATCAGCCTGCGCATATGCCCAGTCTGATCAGAGCCTTTGCTAGTCACTTCAATATTCCATGCAAGTTAAGCTATTGACTGAGCATTATTTGGAGATCATCAGCTTAAAAGGATGCTGCACAAGCTCGTCCCAGTCTACACTTGTCAAAATGCCGAATTGTTGGAAACACATGTCATGGCTCATATATTATTGCACTCCTAGGGGCCATGGAGGGGTCAATGGGCAACTGCCAAAAGCCCCTCTTGAGATCCAGGACTGTGAAAATATCTGTTTTCACATCAGCAATTGTGTCGAAAAACGTCAGAAATGCTTGCCAGGGGAATGCGAGGGCTCTGTAACACTATTCAAATCAGAATAGTCTACAGCGAATGCACTCATTATTTTTCTTATTGACCAAAAAAATTGACACATGCCAAGGTGGACTTGATTCTTTGATTGTTCCATCCTCAATCAGCTGTTTTGTCTGCCTCTATCTCATGGCTCATTTTAGGGCTTTTCCTATTTTGGTGCCTTACTGACTGGTCTGTTGTGATTTTTTTTCTATTCTGATTGAATGCATGTGTGATTTGCCTAATTCAGAAAAGTCTTTTGCAAAAACTTTATGATTCTGACCAAGAAAACATACAAATTTGTGCTTCTGCTCATCCGTCAAAGCTGCCTAATCAAGGTTTGTACCAGTTTCCTTGTCAATAGCTTGACAAAAATGTTTTCATATTTAAATTGAATCTTTGATTTTATTCTTTTTTCTTTTATTCGATTTAAAACAGAAACAATCTCATTTTGTCAATTATCTGGGATTTTACTAAGACATAGCATGCATGCTAAAATTTGTTGAAATAAGTATTTTAAGCGCAATATAGACTGTACTAATTGCAATGTTGCTGATAAAAGGTGTAGAATAAGAAATACAATAGCTTGTTTATAGATAACTGCTAAAGCATAACAATATCAAACAACAAAGCAAAAATGACACTATGCATGTATAAGTAAAATGCTACAATCACGTTGTAATAAATATTGTTTAATCTAATAGGGAGACTCCGGCAGTCTATATGCTGTGTGGAGTTTACCTGTAGGGTACAAGTTCTCCCAGATGCTGCTGCATTTCTATTGCTTTACACGAGGAGAATAGGTCAAATTATTTTACTGTTATCTCATTTAAATCAATAAGGAGAGTTTATTGTGGGCATAATTGTTAAATACTACAATGCAAATAAAACAAAATGGTGCTCTTGGAGTTATATAATGTAATAGTGACAGCTGCTTTGGTCAATACCACACAAGGTAGATTTTACCCCTTTTCAAAGGCTTGGATGAATCTTGAGCAGTACAGATCCTGGATAAAGCCTCTGCAAGACCTCATTATCAACTCAATAGTGATATGAAAGGCCATCCTACATTTCAAAAATTAAAACACTATCTTTATTTTGCTAAATTATTAAAATAAATTGCACAGAAAATTACCCCTAACGGTTGTTTAATATGCAAAAATCTGGTTTGATCCATTGTATATTGGAGGGGTAACAGGTAATAATTTCCAATATATCTTTGTATTATTTCTCTGAAGATTGATTTTGTCATTATAGCAAATTGTGTAGACCCTGGTGAAATACCATCTTTAATTCGGCATTTAATCTGGGTTTTTACTGTTTGCCAAAGTACCCATTTAGGATTCACTAGTGTGCAAAGGGTTAACATTCTTATAATTATAATCTCTTTGCCTGCTAATAACCTTTGCAAACAGTTTGGACCCAGATCAGGCAAGACAAAATTTCGGGCTTGATCTGGATTCAAAATGTTGACACTCTGATAATATTTATGAGAGAAATTTGAAGTCGAATATTAAAATAGAAAAAAAATAAAAAGACTATCAAAAGGCATGCAAAATTGTTCAGTAGGCAGAAAATATTGGATTTCAATAGAATATTATGTTTTTCGCTTTTATATTTGCATGACAAAACCATTGCATGGTTTGGAATTTGTAATTTATCCTTCAGAAACTAATTCATCTCGGTCTCATATGCGGATCCAGAGGGGGGCAGGGGATCCAGATCCCCCCTCCCCTGAAAAATCACAATATATAGAGTTTCTTAACAATACTGATCCTATTCCCATGCTACCAAGCCAGCATTCAATGTTGGGCCACCATCAGCCCGCCAGCGAAACACCATTTAAATGGCCCGCTTACAGTGGTATTTGGATCCTCTCTGCCCTCATCAACTAAAAAAAGTTGGACCCCATCTGAAGAAACTTTCTTGATCCGTGCATGGGTCTTCTTATAATTTTAACCATCAGGGTCTACCCTAATACTTAACTTTATACAATTTCCACAGAGTTAACAAGATCAACTTTCTTTTGGTTACTGAAAATGACACCTCCAAAGTTCTATCTTTCTAAAATTATTACGATGGCAGGGAGTACGATGTTCATATGTATGAGCCTCTACTGAAATTATTGCCAAGATTATTACATTTAACCTTATTAATGAGCACTACATGTAAATAACGGTGAAGATCCAGATGAAATGCTGCATGTTGCGGCATTTCAATGGGGTCATCACTGTTTGCTAAGATCAAAACGCATTGCAGAGAAATAAATAGATTTTTTCTCGAAATTATAACCTGTTACCCCTCAATATATACACTGGACCATCCCAAGTTTATTGTATCATACCAGAAGGAAGAATCCGTTAGTGTATAAAGGTTAAAGATGTGTAAATATTGAAATAAGGAATTCAGATTAATTCCATAGAAAAACTATGAGGTTCACTGAAAGCTTGTACCCAATGCAGCTGTGTGTAGTAGCTGATACCTGTGTAAACAGCACTGCCTGATAAGCCCTATTGATGGATAAGAAAATTATGACAATTTTACTCTCAACTTTTTTGTCTATTTGGACCTAGAATTATTCCTTTAACCCTTTTCTCAATAGGCTATTTTTCATGACATCATTTTCTATTTGTAGACATTGAAAAAAAATTCAAGAAATATTTTCCATAAGTTTTTTAAAAACATGATATTCGAAAGGCGTCAAAAGGCACTATAATGGAGTAAATGTTAAATATCTAAAATGTTTTGGATAGGAAACTAGGCATATCTTTGCATTCTTCCTTACGTAAATAAATGATTTTAGAAAAAAAAATATATTTTAACTTGAACTACCAATTACTTGAAGTAAAACTATAGCCCCATGGACTAAGTTGAATTACCCAGAGGTAACTTTGACATAAAAGATAGTGCATCATTGAAAAAAGTCCCTGAAACGAAGCCGACCGGTATCAGATCTACCTTGTACCAAACCTTACAGGCTATTTCCCAGATAATAAAGAATGCAGGAACACCCTTTTCGCACATCGGTCTATTCTATGGCATTTTGATCAGAAACAGGCAGCATACTTAGCAGTGAAATCAATGCATATAAAAACAAATAAAAGTGATATCAATCACTAGTGAAATGATATCATATCAATCACTAGTGATTGGTATCAGCCTATATTTTCACTGTAGCGTTTTTTGGATCATCTCTGACTTTTCCATTCACTTAATGCATCTCACTTTGAAAGTTCAAACGCCTATAAAATTCTTATTCGTGAACAAAAACATCAAGTGTGGGTAGTCATTTTCTTAGTTAGAACATGAGGAATATTTTGGTACCAAAATAATTCAAATTTGCTGAATTTTTTCAATTTTCAATTTTCAACACCTCCCGCTTCAGTGAGTGAGGCAATGCACGCAACGTCACCAACAAAATTATGACGTCGCTTATGACGTCACTTGTCTCGCACTTTGACGCTGAATAAATTTCTTTTTATCTGTATGTCCTGATGACTATAGATCATGTAGATTGATCCAGGTATTCTGTCACAAATACTCCTTTGTCTTCTTTTACATTATTGTGATTCGGCTTGAAGCATAGTTAACAAATTGGTTAACTGTAAATCTTCTAAAAAGTATAAAATAAAATGAAGTGAGTTGAAAACATCTAAATTTTCATTCGTGCTGCACACTCATGAAAATTCTGATGTTTTCAACACACTCGATGAAATATATTTGGTATTCACCTCAAAAAAGTAAATATCCTTTATATGTCATTATATTCTTTTTAATTGATATAATTCACTTTTCCTGGTCGCGCATTCATATAAGAGTAAAAGATACATATCAATAGACAATAATGATTAAGCCAGTATCTAAAAGCAAAGAAATAACCTTAAGATTTGTAATAATTGGAACAAGCACATGGTATTTTAGTATGCATTTCATTGTCAAACATTAAAGGCCCTGGTTAGTCTGTGCAAATGCACAGACTTGCCAGAGCTTAGCAGCGCATACTCGCAAAGTATGGGTGTAGATGCCTACTCAGACTAAAAGTTTAAATTTAAATAGCAAAACAGTGATCCATCATGATTAAAAAAAATCTGGCTATGGTTACATGTACAGACGGGCAAATATTGTCGAAGGTATATTTATATCACTGTCTTCCACGTTTTTGTAAATAAGCCATTCTATGGGATAAATGCTACTACTTATTGGCTAGTCAAAATGTTAATTACTGGGGACTAACATATGTGAATCTATAGTTTATCTAAACTTAAACCATTTTCTAATCAGTCACTTTTCAAACTCATTATTTCTGACCAAACGCCAATTTAAATTGGAATACATTTTTGCCTATATATGTGCATTTTAATCGGCAAACGTTTAGTGGTGTTTTGAACAGTTTTCTTTTACTTCAAAGTTTTAGGGGTTTAAAATGCAAAAATCGACTTTTTGAAGAAAAAATGGTTGTGAGAGTAGTTTTTTATTTATAAAATTGACGTTTAGGTGGTTACAAACTGGTCTGTCTGACATGAAAAACACCAAACAATTTAAATTTTGCTTATGGCAGATTTTTACGCATTTTTAAAAATGTTGCATTTTTCAATTTTTTTCAGATTTTTGAAATTCACCAGTAGCTCCTGGTAAAATTGTTAAATGCCCTTAATTTTATTTGAACACCATTACACCAAACACAGTAGAGCTTGATTAGTCAATTATTGGCATTTAAAGTTTTACGACTACTGTTCACTTCCGGTTTCAATGTGATAGTTTACAAAATCGATTTGGTACTATGTAGTATTATGGTTTTTTTCAATTTTCAAAAAAGGAAGGTGACATCTGGTGATAATGAATAATTGCTGAAAATTTCAATGCCGTGTCGCTGATAATATAGCGGACAGAGCAGTGCAAATTCTCTATGTAAATTGCAAGCTTAAAGCTGAATTCCACTGATTACCCTGCTAACAAACAAACAAAATCGTTAATTGATAAGGGCTCTGTGCTATGATTTATATCGTAGAAAAAGTGTGTCCTTTTGAAATGAGGGTACATTTTCTCTAACTTCGTCCGTGCAAGATGTGCACGTCATTTTTAAATGAAATAACTTGCAGAGTCGGCAAAGTATTGCTTCATTTAAAAAGCATCTCTTTTGTATACCCTATGTTTCACCTTCTGAACTAGCGTAAAAATGTAAGGTGACCGATTAGAACTTGGATTCAGTATATTTTGATATCGATAGACACCAAATGTCTTAAAAAAAGTTGATTTTGGCAAGAATAGCAAACGACATAATGTTTTAGGGGCACATATGGTGGATGGTTTGTGCCATTTTGTTTTTTTTTGTTTGGTGTTATGGCGCGGCAAAAAGATGGAAAAAAACGCCACATGAAAAGAAGAGAAAATGTCATGCGAAATAACCAAAAGACAAAATAATGCTAAGCATAAGATGAACTAAAGAAATGACACATACTAGCCACCATAGGAACAGCTTACACTTTGGTTTAATCTCTAAATTCATTTATCATATGACGTCGCGTCTGGGAGCGAAATAACGTCATGCATTGAAATCGACAAACCACTTGTGGTTTATAGATTTCCGCCAAAAAGGATTTCAAAATAAGTTTAATGTTATATGATAAATAGAATCTAACATTCGTGCTCCAGTAGTATTGAATGTATTAAACTCGTTGCGAAAAAGGAGATAAAATGCTCGACAAGCCAGCATTTTATCTCTTTTCCTCAACTCGTTTAATAAATTCCATAAAACATGAGTACTCATTTAAGATTCTCTATTTAACAACTTGAACCTATTTATGACAAAAAATCAGATGCACTTTTCAAACGATTTCAAGAATGTGGAGGTGGCATTTCTACTATTACAGAACTTATCACATAAATGCCAAAGCCATACTGAAGAAACCAGTGGGGCTAGAGGTCAAACTTTTAGTCTTAGTCAACGTCACCGGAACAGGTGTGTATGTTTTGATAAAATTTGTTTTAATGAAGTATTTAATGTCACGTGATAAATATAATCTTACATTCGTGCTCATGTATTATTGAATTTATTAATCTCGCTGTGAAAAAGCGATAAAAAGCCTCACATGTTATCCCTTTTCCCAACTCGTTTAATTAATTCATTAAAACATGAGCACTCATGTAAGATCTTCCCTAATGATCTTATAAGTCACTATGTAGAGTGAAAATATAAATGAGCCGCAGCATGCGGTTTCCAACAATATGCTATGTGCGACCAGCAAGGGCTCAGCTCAGCCTGCGCATACGCGTAGTCTGATCAGAACCTTTGCTAGTCGATTGAATATTTTACGACTGTTAAGCTACTGACTGAACATAATTTGGAGCTTCTTAGCTTAACAGGAGGCTGCACAGACTTGTCTGAATCTACACTTGTCAAAATGCCACATTGTTGGAAATCACATTTAACGGCTCAAATAATTTCTTCACCAGTGAAGATGAAAGTTATGTTCAAGAAATTCCATTCTTTTCTCAAATAAACAAACTGATTATCAGGGCTAGAATTCGCATAATGCTGGTCAGAACAGAAAACAGGGCAGTATCAGATCAGAATGCTTTTGAAGAAGTCTGATCAGGGTTTTCTCTGTTTGTCTAGGTATTTGGCTCACAACTAGTGTTAGAAAGTTAGAATACAATGTTGGTTACCAGCACGGGAAGTCACAAACTGTGTGTCTGAAAAGCAAACAGGAAAGACCCTAATCATACTGCTTCGTCTTGTTTGTCTGTTCTTCTCAGCATGTTTTGACAGGCAACTAATGATATAGAATTGACTATCAGCGCTTAAAGTCACAAAATATGTGTCTGAATAGGAAACAGAGATACCCTGACCAGACTGCTGTGTCTGGGTATGTCTGTTTTTCTCTCTTTTGGCAGGCATGTTTGAACAAAGAATTGGCTATCTGCGCTTAAAGTAAAAAAAGGTGTGTATGAATAGCAAACATGGAAGACCCTGATCAGACTGCTTCGTCTGGGTATTCCTGTTTTTCTCTGTATTTTGGTAGGCAACTAGTGTTTGAAATTTTTGAACATAGAATTGGCTGTCAGCGCTTTAAGTCACAAAATGCCTGTCTGAATAGCAAACAGGGAAGACCCTGATCACATCAGACTGCTTCTTCAGAATCTCTCTGGTCTGAGTATACGCTGTTTGTCTCTGCCTCTTTGGCAGACAATTAGTGTTCGAATTTTAGAACATTTACCATACTTGAAGTGAAGTGAACAAAACGTCATTATTTATTAAGGGCGGTTTATTCGCCAAAGCTAATTTTCCATGGGACCCTCTTCAAACAACATTGTCATATGAATATACACTAATCGAAAGTTCTAACCGATCAGTTTTAAAATCTGATTTCTAGAAAACCACATATTTTTGACAAGCAAAATGTTAAGCACAAAGTACAAGGGCAGTCTTATATCGATTTTTTTCACGTTTATTCCTGCAATAACATGTTTTCTAACCATATCTAAATGGTCGGGGCTAATTTCATTTATGAACATTTATTATTGCCTGCTTTGAAACATGCAGGTGGTCGGTTAGAACTTTCAATTAGTGTACATACCAATATTGAACATGGTTACAGAAAAACATGAAATATTTGAATTAAAAAAAACTCGAATAAACGTGTTTTTATTTTTTTATCTGCATTTTTATAACAAATAAACTGAAACCAAGTTCTAATCGGTCACTTTTCAAACCCATTATTTCTAACAAAAATATAATAAAATTGAAACGAAATTTTGTCAAAATATGTGCATTTTAATGGGAAACATTTAGCGGTATTTTGAAACAGTAGTCTTTTACTACAAAGTTTTTGGGTAAAAAATAAAAAAAAATATAAGAAAAAGGGGTTTAAGTCTTGTTTTTTTATGAAATTGAAGAGTTTGTGGTTACAAATTGGTGTATCCGACTTGAAAAACACTAAACAATTTAAATTTTGCATAGGGTAGATTTTTTTACGATTTTTTGAAAAATATTGCATTTTCAAAATGTTTCAAGATTTTGGGAATTCATCAGAAGATCATGCTTAAGTGGTAAAACACACATTATTTTATCTTAATACTGCAGGCCAAACGCAGTAGAACTTGATTAGTCCCTTTTTGACGATTTAAATTTCACGACTACTGCACACTTCCGGTTTCAATGTGAAAGTTTAAAATCAAATTGATAGCACTAAGTATTGTTTTTTTCTCATTTTTTAAAGAACAATGGTGACGTCTGGTTACAATAAATAATCGCTGAAAATTTCAATGCGGTGTCGCTGATAATAAAGCGTACAGGTTAGTACGAAGTTTTTATGCAAATTGCAAGACAAAGCTGAATTACCATGATTTAACTGCTGTTAAGTGTTTGGCTTATGCTATTATGAAGAAAAAAAAAACGAAGAGTCCTATCGAAAGAAAACTTTTGAGGTTTTTTCTTCTTACATCACAGTAGTAAGTAACATTTTCAAACAAACAAAAACGTAAATTGATAACGTCTCTGTTGAATATTTTATATCGTAGAAAAAGTGTGACTTTTTAAAATGAGCGTACCTTTACCCTTACTTCGTCCGTGCAATAAGTACGCATCATTTTGTATAGAAATAATTTGCAGAGTCTCGCGAAGTATTGCTTCTTTTTAAAAGCATGATTTGTGTATGCCCTATTTATTTCTGTACTAGCGTAAAAATGTAAGGTAACCGATTAGAATTTGGTCTCAGTTTATATATTAATATAATGGTTGCGAGATTGATGTATTGGATTCTAACACTGATCCCCTATATAGTCAATGTTTAAGTTCAGTGATTTACTGGATAATAAATCACTGCACGTACTAGTGTGACGTCATTTGGCCGCCAGTTTGATTTTTAGTAACGTCATATATCACACACAGCCTTGGTAGACAGCGCAACGTCGTTTTTCACAACTAATGGGCATTAAAATCGTACGTAAAAATACGCGTTTCTGTCCAATAAATATTTACGGGAAATCCTAATGCTATGTTCAAGATGGCGGAATCTGTATAGCATTTTAAGAAATCGTTCATATTTTCAATCTTTGTGCATGTTAGAATCAAAATAGATTCGTGCTGGCAGTGATTTGTTGCTTAATTCATCGATGTCTTCGCACTCGTGATTTATCCACTTAAGCCACTGACCTCCGGTCAGTGATATATTAAGCAACAACTCACTGCAAGCGCAAATCCATTTCTTAAATAACATCTGTATGTAACCACGGTTCATCCAAGCCTTACACAACTTGCTAACAGACATATAGAGTGAAGTCATTTTTTTTTATTATTGTTCCAAATGTTAGCCCCTGAATATGAATTTTTTCTTGAACAAGCTATATTTCGGTTTGGGTATCAAGACATTTTCATTTGCCACTGACCTCAAACCGGAAATAGTATCAACTAAAGAGTTTCTCATTTGAAACAAATCGATTAAATATAAAATGATGGCGCAATATTTTAGCCATTTCATACATATTTAAACAAACACTTTCAACAAAATATTGTATCCTTAGACGATTATAAGCCTTTTCTAAATGCGTATATACATACTCAAGTATAAGTTTACAAGTTCTTCTCTGTAATTTGGTAATTTCGTAATGTTAAAGTTGTTTAATTACTCCATATGACACTGCAATATTCCAAATAAGGACAAATCTAAGTACAATGTACAGTAAAATAACAGTTTATCATCCGACACAAACAATCTAATTTGTGACAGAAGCCAGGAGTTTGATGCTATTTTTTAAATATTTTGAAAATGACCAGTGGAAAATATTTTTTCTTCAAAAACGTACTCCCATTTTTTATCACTTGACATTTGTAAATCAACGTCATTTAACCTTAGCGATAGATCATTCAGTTCCTTAATTAGTCAGCGTATTTGCGTATTTACCCAAATTAATAATATTCAAAAAAGCAATTAGAACTTAATCGGTAGTGTAACAAAACGCAAGAGAAATTCCAAATACGCAATGCAGATAAATAGCTATGCGTAGCGACTTTTATCACTTTTCTGTCCATAAACTTCCCAAATTTTTTGGTACAAGATGGACTGAATGGAAGTATGTTTGGCACTATTGGGGAGTTTTCACCGTTCGCGGTTTGGTTTTAGTTTAGAGTGGCTAAAAGAACACAGTCAACTGACTGGTTTTTATCAAAGTTTGCCCAAAATGACCGCCAAATTGAAGCTAATTTTAGTTGGTCTTTGGTCCGACAATCTTGATACCGTCATTAAACCTCTTTATAAACGTGTCAGACCAGAATTCAGATTTGTATCCCCAATTTTCAACGAGAATAGACATTCCTGAAATCGAAACTGAAAGTAGCTTCCATTTGGGATCATGGAAGTTTTGATATCTACGAAAATACCCAATTGGAAAAAACAAACTACACAAATAAGCATTTCATAGAAATTTTGAATAACCCAATACCCAAATGAATGAAAAAGGAGTGAGTAAAATACCTCATTAATAAACCCCAGAAACATGAGTGGGCCTAAAATGAAGCACTGAGGTACTCCATATTTTATGTGTTCCATGCTAGAGCATTTATGATTCATTGACACTGTATGGTTCCTGTTTGATAAATATGCATGAAGCAAATATGAACTATTTTCATCACACTTATACAGTTCTAATTTCTATAAAATGGTGTGTATGATCAACCACTGTGACACTAAAAGCTTTACGAAAAGCAACCAGTAGAAGTCCAACATGTTTTATATCGTCAATGGCTTAGCATCAATCATTAAATTCAATGCATATTCAGCATAATGATCTTTTCTAAAACCAGTTTGTATTTCATGCGGTAACTTGTAACCGTTAAAATGATAATAAGTGTTTTCGTGTCTATTTTCCAATTATTTTGGAAAGTGTTGGTAAGATTGAAATTGGTCAGTAATTGTTCACATTGTCTTTGAAACCACCTTTGAAATAGGACTATTACATATAGCTCGCTAGAACCACATTTTTGCAGTTTTGCATAGCTTCAAATAGAAACCAAGTGAAATTGAAGTAGAATTTTCTTAATAAATATTAGCTCTTTGCATGAGTTGAAACATAAGAACTTTCACTCATGTTCTGTATCCGTATCCGTGAAAATTTCGGATGCTTCTTTGCTCTTGCGAAAGTTTGTCACATTCATCTTTCAGCCAGCAAACATTATCAGACCACCATCGACCTGCCAGCGAAACGCCATTTGAATGGGATCGATGGCGGCCAATGGTGGTCTGCTTTTAGATGTCGACAGATGTTTACTATGCTTCAGCAAGTTGTTGTTTATTTTACAGCGGAAGATGATGATAATAGGCATGTTCAAGCACTTCATCTACCATTATTTTCTTATTGTGTCGGTCAATGGCAGTAACAACCACAGCAGACCATTTGAGAAAATTGATATTGGCATTTGTCCATTTACCAACTTTTGTCATCATAATGCAACTGGAACTCTCAATAAAAAGGATATGGTACCTTGTTGTACACCGTGCACTTGTTCTGATAATTGCTGGGAGCTGGGAAACTGTTGTCCTGATAAAGAACTCATTGGTCACAGTGTTCCCGAGCTGAAATGTGCCCTCGCCATGGTAAAGGAACCTGGTATAAAAGAATACAATGGATACAATTATGGGATTCCACGCTACAGAATTGTCACCAGTTGTCCAAATGAAGAAAATAACAAAACATTGGTTGACAAATGCGCCGGCCATAATAAGACATCAATACGTGACTATACGTGGGTGACTGACGAATCAACTAGAAGGATTTTTCAAAATGAATACTGCGCTCGTTGCCATGATGTTGACAGGTATTTCAAGTGGCAGATTCGTACGACATACCGATCTATACTGTCAGCTAATTTTTCATCGTTGCAAAACAGTATTCATTCACCATACTGTGAGTTGATGGTTGAACTACCTGATGATAGAATGCACTCGGCCAATAACTACAGATGTTATAGGGCAAACCGTGCTGAATGCAACATTACTGGTCGTTGGCACAATTATGATTCTGATGTTGAATTGGCGTGTCGAACATATGTCTCCCCAATAATTGATTATATTTCTTTGTCGGTGTATAAAAATATTTATTGCTATTACTGCAACGGTTTTAAAGCACAACAGTTTACATATTCGTGTCCAGATTTATATAAAGGACAAAGAGGTGATTT
Organism: Loripinus fragilis; assembly: GCA_964019695.1. Taxonomy (NCBI): domain Eukaryota; kingdom Metazoa; phylum Mollusca; class Bivalvia; order Lucinida; family Lucinidae; genus Loripinus; species Loripinus fragilis. The sequence continues at coordinate 9,607,268 of OZ026528.1, forward strand.
GAGGACGTCCTCCAGTGCTTTGATTGACTTTACAGAAAGACAAGCCAATGGAATTTCATCAGTATGTGACCAACATGAAATCTTCGACAAATTTACTGTGAGTAATTGACTATAAATGTGTGCATGCGTGTGTGTTAAGAAATATTTAGAAAATGGCTTGTACGAGTAATTGACATAAACACAGAAGGGGGGGGGGTAGTCCCCGAGTTGATTTATGTCAATTATGAGTACAAGCCATTTTCTAAATATTTGTATCATGGCCAACCAAAAACCAGCATTTAAAATTACCACTCATTTAACTGGACCACCTTATCTTTTGGTTAACAAAGACTGGCAGATCTATTACAGCCAACTTGCTGCTGAAGATTTAGCCCTTTAAACACTGGAAAATATTCACCTGATAGTGTTATCTGTTTATGTCGTCAGCTGCATATATGAATGATGTAAGTAAAAGCAAACAGTGTGGACCCAATCAGACTACTCCTGATCTGGATCCACTCCGCTTGCCCTCCATGCATTCATAAGTCAATAATGTCAGCACAATATTTGTAGCATAAAGGGCTTGGAAAAGATAAAAATTTAGTACAAAAGGTTTTAATTATTATCTGACCTAGAAACACAGATTTTTTTCTTTAGTTTATTTAATCCTTAAAGCGCTTATCATTTTATCATCTGCGGAATTGTTTAAAATCCTGTGGGTCAAACAGTGAAGACACAGAAGAGACTGCTGCTGATCTGGATCAATACTGTTTGCATCTACAATTGCATTATTCAATAATGTAAGCAAATATAAAACACCAGAAGAGCATATGTCATTTTAGATGCATTTTGATGGCGTTTAAAGGGTTAATATTGTTCACTTGATGACGCCACGTGCTTACAAAAACCTTGTCAAGTTAGAGTATAGCCTAGTTCTAGACTCGGTACAACTGAATTGACTTTTAAGCTCCGCCTATTCCACTAAGAAAACTAGGTTACTTGAAAGTCATTGTTTAGTTAAACAAACTATCAAAAGATCAAATAAAAAATCTTAACCATGATACAAATAGTCAATAAAGCCAGCATATTAGATAAATGCTCGCCACCACAACCCTTGATGAGTTCATATACACAAAGTTTAAGTTCGGAAGTAGCCGACAGTCTTGACCAATCAATATATTCAAGTCTCACAAGAAAGTGGTGCATGTATTTTGTTTTTTGTTTTGTATTTTAAGTAGCTTTGTTGAAGTGTAAATTTCACTCTTTGTAAATTTCACACACTGTGAAGAATTGGTACCAGTTCCTTACATCACCGTTTCATTGAATCTACATTAGACTTAATGGTAAGTTAAATAACTCTCATCCCCTCTAGCTCTGGCTTAACGGGTATTCTGCTGCAGCCTTGGTGGTAGTCTTCCAAAATACAATAAGATGTGAGACAGTAACTGCAAATAAATGCTGGCCTCTTTGTGACAAAAAAATCTGTATTCCCGGTTTCCAACAGGGGGAGACACAAACCAGTCTCCTATTCATGTAGCTAGAAAACTGAAAAATATCTTAAACAAAGTTTAGATATATGAGCAATACAATAAGCGAAAAACAAAGGCCCCAATCATTTGAATAAGTGTAAAAGGGAGGAACACTGGAACCCCCTCCCCCACAAAATAGGGGAATGGCTTCAATATGAGACAATAAGTGGGCGGAACTTAGCTACTTGCAGGTTAAATTAGACTAATGACCGAATATATTAAGCTGATAAGAAGCTACCATAGATGTGATCAACTCGATGACAATTGAGAAAGTGACAAAACAGAAGATTATTTTGCCTTTTATAGTCCATTCCTGCATTCAACAGTATATTCCAAAGCTGCTATTCTTTAGATTAAGTTATAACAGGAGACATGTTTATAAGGAGCAGCTTCTTATGTTTATTACAAATAAAGTCGTTACTTACCTACTTACTTACTTATTTGGATCCATCTATTATAGGCTAACTCCTACTCTCTACGTAACGTAGTTGATTCTTATCTGCAAAGTTCGCGTTGTGTTTTCAAAGTAAGTAAGGGTGCAAAGATCAGGAGTCTCTTTAGAGTCTCTTTATAATTTCTAAGTTATAATTTTCAGCAACAATTTTATATAATTTTATCATTACTTAAATATTAAAGAGCCAATAAACTTCTAAACTTTTCTAAACTCAATGTAAGCCGAAATCCGTCTCTCTCACACTGGGCTTCATCTTTTATACCATGAAGTCACGTGATAGAAGCTGAACACAGCGCCACCTAATGACATCATCATTAACCAAATAAATCATATTTCAAGTTTATCATAAAGCACCCTTTACATAGGTAGGCTTCCTTTTATATCAACCAATCAGGCCCAACCGAGGTTTACCTGTTGGATTTCCTTTGCTCTTGTATTCAGATATACTGTTGAGTCCTTATCTTTGCTTTATCCCCTTATTATATCTTGATTTATATGTTCTAGGAGATGATCCTTTGATAAGTTAGGGGTCTTTCATGCAAACCAAATATCTATATGTCTTGATCCACATCTGAATAAAGGGTGAGTTTGGCGCCCTGAAACTGGTTTAAGCCCTCCAGTAAAATATTTTTTCAGACCATTCCAAGGCAGTACATCTTTTGTCGATCATTTGTGTTATTTATGGCTTGTGTTTTTCATGCTTTCGCGTCTGCTGCCTTGTTGCCACCTGCTGGGAAAGGGCTGACCTTTGGCTCTTGTCTGTGTTGTTTAACTATGTTTTGTCACTTTCCTATGTGGTAGTCTGGGTCAGGTGTGGTACTTGATTGTATCGATTCATGATCTTTGCTGCTTTTCTTACTCTCATAGTCATACCAGCTGCGCAACACACCAAAGGTCCAATGACTAGATGTATCGCACAATCATGTAAATCAATTTCAGAATTGACATGATCTATTTACTGGGCTAATGAAATTTACTAAACTAAGTAACAATTATTATCACGATTTTTCCAAAGTGTTAAAACATCCCATCAGACTTGACAGGCTTACAGATTATGACCTTTCAGAAACAATAACAAACTTGTGCGAATGACCTTTCAGAAACAATAACAAACTTGTGCGAATCTAGGGCGAAGATTTGGTACCAGTAAAATGCATTTAAGCCCCCCCCCCCCCACCCCCGGTGGCTTAGGCTGCTGTCCGTTCTAAGGCGGTGGTTCTGTTGTTGACTTTTTGTTTATTGTTACTCCCATTGTGGGAGTCTGTAATTGTTCTATGTTTTGTAGTACGTTACTTTATGTCCATTCTAGTATTGCAATCATCTTGATGGGGAAGAGAGAGCTGATTGCTTTGCTTAATTTGTCTTTCTGGTGTCTCGTGATGGTTGAGCGGCTCTTCCTAGCGGTGCCACTGGGTTGTCTGCAGTTTGTGATTGTGGTATTTCCTGGTCATACTCACTTACTATTTTTGTGTCAAAATCCTCTATAAAACATGAACATGTCAATCCCAGATGTCAACGGGACACCTGGCCTGAACATCTGTGTCTAACCTAAACTTAGCATTCACAAATATTGTAATTCCCCACAGGCAATTCACAATTTATGTGAACCCCTCAGATATAGCCAGCTATTTTATATAATGTCCTTCAGCAGCCTATATCAGTACTGTTCCTGTCCACCTTTTCCCTTATTATTCTTAGTCACTGCCACAAGTTCGTCAATAATGTCTCTCAAAATATTACTACCAGGTCTTGCTATTGTCACTGAAAGATTGCCCATTTCACTCATTGTGGTGCGAAAATCTGTACCATAGTAAGTAAGGGTGCAAAGATTAGGAATCGATACAATCAAGTACCCAACCTGACCAAGGATATCAATGGGAAAGTGACAAACTCATAGTAGACACCACAAACGAGAGCCAAGAGGTCAGCCCTTTACCAGCAGGTGACCACAAAGCACATATAAACAGACGCGCACAAAGACATAGAAAACACAAGACAGAACAAAAACATAAAATATCCACAAAAGAAGTACCGCCTTGCAACGGTCAGTAAAATATTTTACTGAAGGGCTTAAACCAGTTTCACGGTGCCAACCTCACCCTTGATTCTGATGTGGACAGGACACATATGGGAAAGTGACAAAACACAACACACACACAACAGCCAAGAGATCAGCCCTTTCCCAGCAGGTGACCGCAAGGCGACAAACGAAGAACAGCCACGACATTTCAACACACACCAAAACGAACCACAACTAACAAAAACGATCCACAAAAGAAGCACCGCCTTGGAACGGACAGTAAAAAACTTTTACTGGAGGGCTTTAACCGGTTTAACGACGCCTTTTAAACCTGTCAATCAAAACTATAAACTTTCTCTTGGTGATAAAGATATCTTCCTTTGCTTTGGCTGCACTTGATGCATGTTAACAAACTGCCCCTGTCAATCCTTCATCTACCAGACATGTTAGTGCATTGCTAAGACCACAAAACAACTACATGACCAGGACCTTAGTTAAGAGCGCATATCGAAAAACTAATTTTCTTATTTCTCAACCAAACATATGTTGTGGGTACTCAAAAGAACCGTCTCAATGAGGCGGTTCTTTTGAGCACCCAAAACATATGTTAAAACTGAGGGGAAAGAAAATATTTACAATTTTACGCTCAAATTTTTTGTTTATCTAAGCCTTTGATTGACTCAAACAGACATTCAAAGTATATCTACAGCTGCAGAAAGTAAGAAAAATCCAGAAAATCACACTAAAGCTGTACTGAGTTCATCGAGAATATTTCAAAATTGAAAATAAAACTTCAAGTTATAATATAATCCTTGTCTAGTACTTGCTCAACCCAAGAAGACCCGTCCCAACATTACTGTAAGATTGTTGACTTGGACTTAAAGAATCAAATTAAACAAAATCAAGTCATGATAGGGTATGAACAAATCAAATACTGACGCCATTGATACAAATATTAACAGAATGAGATCTATTTGACGGTGCCCATATGTATTATCAGTAAACTGCGGCCATCATAGATACGGCAGCCATCTGTAATTAAAGTGACATACTTTCACTATGCCAAAACTCATTCTATTATCATTAAGTGAGCAATTTAGTCACGGTAGTGCTGGGCTATAGTGGGTTAAGCAACGCTGTACAACTAAGTTTAGAAAAATAGGAAAGGCTCAGCACAATTATTACCTCAAAGATAGTAAGTGAGTATGATCAGGAAATACCACAATCACAAAATGCAGACAACCCTGTGGCACCGCGAGGAAGAGCCGCTCAACCATCACGAGACAGCAGGAAGACAAATTAAGCAAAGCAATCAGCTCTCTCTTCCCCATCAAGATGATTGCAATACTTAGTACTAGAATGGACATAAAGTAACGTACAACAAAACATAGAACAATTACAGACTCAAACCCCACTAGATAGCTGTACATACGTGTTAAAGAATGACTTCGAGCATATCCTATAGATACCAAAAGCTCGTGAGTTGGCCAAATTGAATTTGGATTTGAGCAAGAAAATGAGACCCAGATCGTTTATTTGTGTAAGGATGGGACAGAAAAATCCATCCCATGGGGTCACTGTTTGTGTGAGGATGGGATAGAAAATTCCATCCCTTGGGTTCACCGTTTGTGTAAGAATAGGATAGAAAAATCTGTCCCTTGGGATCACCGTTAGTTATCTCGGCAAACCTTGTGTTGTCAAATGGTGATCCTCGGCACAGATTTTTCCATCCCAACCTCACCCTTATAAAAGATTTTTGTATTTATCATTTTCAGCATGGTTGTCATACTCTCTTATGCCCCTTTGGAAGTGCAGCCTGGTATGGCACATGTGTCGCCCTAGCCATAGAAACCCAAGGTCTGACTGTTTCAACCAACTACATGCTGGAGTTAAAGTGGAAAGATGCGAGCGCGTCAGGACAAGAGGTTTATTTGCCTGAAGATGAAACGCTTGGGGAACTAATTCAAGACAACTTTTTGAAGGTGTTCAACGTGAAGTTAAAAAAGTGACGCTACTGCCGTCTTCATGTGTTAATTTCTGAAAGAAACAAGACTCAACTACCAGAAAGTGTAATGCTTTCTATTACTCTTTTTACTAATTCTCGATGCCAATTACAATCCATTTTTGATAAATTTTCGACCATTTTTGGCAAGGTTATAGAAGTACCTGTAAATGAATCTGTTCTTGTGTCTTGTGTAATCTTGGAGAAGCAGCGTTCGTCTGACGTAAAGGGCATGAAGCTGGCTTATTGGAACAAAGGATGTCCTCAAATGTACATTTTGGACAAAGAGAAAATTTGCCCAGAGGTCGAAGTGAGTTCCTCATTTCTGAAACCAAAGATTAAAGATACGAGAGTGTTATCAGGTATCATGGGTGTTTCTAATAATGAAACAGACATGCGTGATAACACCACAATAAAACTATGTTGGGATGATTACGTATCAATGATGACAGAATCTTACGCTGGTGCAGCGTCTGTATTCCACAGGCACCTGGTTCCAGCAATGCATGTATCACAAATTACGTTCATTCTTATATTTCGTCAAATTCTATTTTGAAAATAAATCACTGGTTGCTTAATGATTGTTGCGTCCTTGTTTCTATGTTCACTTTCTACAAGTAAATTTGGACTAGGGGGTGACTCATGGGCGTTACAGAACGAAGTAATAGTTACGCACATCTAAGGGAGACTTCTGAAATGAGCTGCAGTGAATTTCATCAATGCGCCCTTGTTCATATAAGGGACTTCTCTTAAAAGAACGAATTCGCTCCAGCTGAAAAAATTACAAAATTATGAACTTAAGATATTAAAACGAAAGTCCCATCTATGGGGCATGACCCAGGCGTCAGAAGAAAAATCCCGTTTGATGTGTTTTATATCTTTTATTTATACGAACACAAACGAAATTCGGTAATAATCTTTGATATTGTCTTTGTCATTGAAATTTAATGATTTTGGTCCCCTTCGATGTTGCCGCCTACCCGGTGCATAACTTAACCAAAACATAATATGTTGCAGGTACTCAGAAGAAACGTCTCAACGAGATGGTTCTTCTGAGCCCCATACATAAGATTTAGAAAGTATATACAAATTTCTGTTTATTTTGTGAATCTAGACCCATGTCCTGGGATCTGTGGAAAGACACCCATTAATATGTGTGTGCTGCTATCCAGTAGAATTAAATGCCTTATTATAGGCCATCATTTATTGCATGGTTTCTGTGACGTCAGCGTCACGTTATATAACGTCAGCGTCACGTTATCACCCGCGTTTTCAAATGTACATCCGTTGGCTGATTCCACAGAATTTCGCGGAATTGGCCGGAGCATTTCCGATTGCCTGAATAATTTCTTATAGCATGGGTGAATGGCTATAGTTCGTTGTTGCATTAATTGTAATACTAGTCAATATTAATATATTCCCATCACGGTAGAGTTAATTACACTTCAAATATATGTTGTGTGTGTGGGTGTGTGTGTGTGTGGGGGGGGGGTAAGTTCAGATGAAGAACAAACAAAAAATAACAAATAAATTATTATAATACGCCTAAAGTTGTACCTAAAATACCTTTAATATTATGTTTCCATTTAAATACCCTTTCACGTGAAAAAAATGGTTAACTAAAATGGTTTTGAAAAGTCTAATTATGCATCTCTAACCCCCTGTGGTAGCGTTTCCTGTTGTTGTGGATATTCCTGTTAAATTATAAAAAAATATTCAGATTACAAATACATCAACCATCTTATTCACGATGATCATGATGATATCACACTGGTCAATGTAAACACACCGGTGGTTGCTACAACGAGCTGGTGGTTGCATTTTTCAGAACAGGTTGTGGCGTAAAAGGTAAAAAAATCTGTACCTGTTGACTTTATAATTTATTTATAAACTTGCATTTATTTTATTTGTGATGACACCTGGCGCACAGACCACCGGTAACATTGCAGTTTATGGCTCTGCCAAGCAATTGGTGATTTAATATATGGTTTGGACTGCAAATCCAACAAAGTTCTGGAGTTTTGCCATGGCAGGTGCTTTTTTCTAGTGTAACTGCCTAAATTGAGGGGAATATGCATGTCTAAGCACAATTGTTATCATATTTACATGTAATATCATCAAAAAAACGATAACCACTTTATATCTTTTTTTCTTGGTAAACCAGCTAACGTTTTATTAGGAGTTTTTTACAACGCACTGGGAGCATTTTTTGACGCATTGATACAACGCACTGATGGTTGCCATGGATGCTGGTGCAGCATCACCACAGCATTCACTGTTCTTATAAGCGGTACATAAATCGTTATTTGAGCCAGCACATGATATTTCAGTACCTGGACGAAGACTCGGGTGAGCCTATGCAAAAGTACAGACTCGCCAGAGCCTTCTCTGCATAGAAAAAATAGAGAGTAGTAATCGTTTTTGGATGTTATTTCATGGGACTATGAAAACATAGCTGCAGCTGTGCTTAGACATGCAGAATTTTCCTGAAGTTAGGCAGTCACAATAGAAAAAAGCACCTGTCACTGTCAAACTCCTCAACTGTGTCGGATTTGTCAGTCAAACCATGAATTAAAACGCCAATTGCATAGCAGAGCCATAAACTGCAATGTTACTGACGGTTTGTGCGCATTGGGTCATCAAAAGTAAAATAAATGCAAGCTTATAAAGAAATCATACAGTCAATAGGCATAGAGTTTGTGGTTTTGGTACACTGATGAAGGCTCAGGCGTGACTCTGCAAATGTGTAGCCTCACCAGAGACGCTCCAGAGCTAGCCCTGTTCGCACTTTGAGAGTGTTTTCCACCTATTTTTCAGATTGGCCCCAAAACTTTTAATTTTATGAGATTGTTTGTCCGTTATGATACATAACAATAGTTAAGGAGCCTCTATGCGAGCTTAATTTTTTTTGTGCTTCAACAACAGCAGAATCTAGGGCGAAGATTTGGTACCAGTAAAATGCAATTTTAGCACCCCAGAGATATAGGCTGCTGTCTGTTCTAAGGCGGTGATTCTGTTGTTGTTGATTCGTTGTTGAGTGTTACTCCCATTACAGGATTCTGTAATTGTACAACATTTTGTTACTTTATGTCCATTCTTGTTTTGCGATCATCTTGATGGGGAAGAGAGAGAGCTGGCTGCTATGCTTAGTTTGTCTTCCTGGTGTCTCGTGATTGTTGTGTGGCTATTCCTCTCAGTGCCATGGGTTTGTCTGCAGTTTGTGATTATGATACTCACTTACTATTTGTGGGTGTCATTCATGCGAACAGCGATGGCTTTGGCGAGTCTGCATATTTGCTTGGTCTAGTCTGAGCCTTCATCACAGTTCAAAATTCTCATGTGGTGACTCAATGACGATTGAATGCCATTTTGTGCTAGCAGCGAAGGATCTGGTGAGTCTGCACATTTGCACAGGCTTACTTTAGCCTTCGTCACTGTACAAAATCTCTTGTGCTGCCTTAAATGGCGATTTGCGTGCTATTCACGCCAGCAGCGAATACTCTGGTGAGTCTGCACATTTGCGCAGGCAAAGTCACTAGACAATGTAATAAATATCAAGATCTCTTGTGCTGGCAGCAATGGCTCTTGGGAGTCTGCACGTTTGCACAGCTCGCCTAAGCCTTCTTCATAGTATCGAAATATCATGTGCTGGTTGAAATGGCGATTTTTGTAACGTTTATGTGAACAGCGAATGATGTGGTGAGTCTGCACCAGCAACCACAGGACTTCTGTGCAACCATCAGTGCGTTGTATCAATGCTTTAAAAAATGCTCCCAGTGCGTTTTAATAAAATTCCTAAATAAAAATTTTCTAGCTTACCAAGATAAAAAAACAAAGTGGTTTTAGCTTTTGGGATGTTATTTCATGGATATATGACAACAGCTGCGCTTAGACATGCAGATTTCCCTCAATTTAGGCAGTTACTCTAACAATAAGCACCTGTCAAGGCAAAACTACAGAACTTTGTTGGATTTGCAGTCCAAACCATGTATTAAATCACCAATTGCTTGGCAGAGCCATAAACTGCAATGTTGCTAGTGGTCTGTGCGCCAGGTGTCATCACAAATAAAATAAATGCAAGTTTATAAATAAATCATAAAGTCAACAGGTATAGATTTTTTTACCTTTTACGCCACCACCTGTGCTGAAAAAATGCAACCACCAGCTCGTTGTAGCAACCACCGGTGCGTTTACATTGACCAGTGTGAGTATGGACAGCTTCAGCAAAGCCATTGCACCCATAGAAAGTATGGAAATAGATGATGTGCTATAATAAGGGCGTTAGCCCTACTATATAGCTGCACACACATACTTAATGGATGTCTTTCTACACATCCCAATACACAAAATAAACAGAAATTTGTATATATTTTCTTAGTCTTGAGAGGGGGTTTTCCAAAAATAATGTCATCTTTGCTTTATTTCGCGGAAATCCTGCAATTTATGCCCAAAACCACCTCGTGTCATTGAGTGATCACTGGCTCGTGGCACAGGTAAATATCTCGTCCACACGGTCACTGGCCTCGGTATTCTTTAACTTTTCGCTTTCTGTAAAGGCGGCGCCTCATGAATGCGTTATTAGGAGTGGTCAACCTTAGACATAGGTAAAAGCTGAAAAGGAGGCGTGGTTTTATTCAAAAATAACAGTATACCTCAGTATAGACGAAAAACACAGTATTTAGTCCTTAAAACGCCAGCAAAATAACTGCATCTGAAAATGTCTATTTAACATAAGCATGAAGGGGAACATTGTGGACCCAGATCAGACTGCTCCTACAATGTTTGTCTATGAGGCTTCACATATTTTAGCGGACGACAAAAAACATACATTCTGTGATTATGCGCTTTAAAGGTTAATAAATGTGAGTTCAGTGTGTATACGGTTGTGATTTTCATGTAATGCACGCACGTTTGCGCGGCCCAAGCAACTTATTAATTATTCACCAAATTATAAATAGAACCTGTTTTCCCTTGTTTAGCTGATGAAATAGCCGAACCACGCCCAGATATGAATATTAAAGTTGCCGCCTTTACAGTAAGCGAAAAGTCTATTAATTCGGTGTACATCGTTTCATAGCCTATTCGTTAGATGATACACAAAATGATAGGAAAACCAGATGAAAATGTTCTTGAAATTAGGTCCTATGCAAAAGGTAGGTCATTACTGGGCATAAAGGCTGTAGATATTCGCCGCGAGGTGTGTGACATTTATTGGAAGGACCAAATGGCACACAGGACTGTTTGTGGGTGGGTAGCTAAATTTAGTGCTGGGCAGCAGCAACTGAAAGATGCTGCTCGCCAAGGTCGTCCTGCAACAACTACGACCAAAGGTAACCTAGAAAAAAAGCCTAAATATCCTCAAAACTGATGCTCGATTCACCGTAAGACAATTGGCTTGAATGTAAAACTTGTCGTTAGCAAGGGTCCATGCAATTTTGAAGAAACACCTAAAAGTTAGAAAGATAAATGCAAGATGGATACCCCATTTGTTAACGGATGAGCAAAAGAAGACGCGTGTAACAATGGCAAAAAACCCTCTCAAAATGTACCCAAAATATAGTAAAAAGGCTTTTGATAATAAAGTCACTGGTGATGAGACCTGGGATTATTATTTTGAACCAAAGCGGAAGTTTGCCAACCTAATATGGGCTACTAAAAATGCCAGACTCCCAAGTATTGCCAAACGAATACGAACGGTTAAGAAGGTTTTGTATGCTTTTTAGCTCACCTGAGCCGAGGGCTCAAGGTGAGGTATCGTGATCGGTCTTCGTCCATTGTCTGTTCGTCCGTGCGTAAACTTTTTTCTTTAAACGACATCTCCTCCTGAACCACTGATCCAAATTTCATATAACTTCACATGAATGTTCCCCATGATGCCCTCTTTTAAAATTGCATAAATGGTTTCGCTCAACAGAACAGAAGGGCCGCCAGAGCTCCAGATAAGATTTTTTTTTATTTTTTTTAAACGACTTCTCCTCCTGAACCACTACCCCAAATTCAAAATAAATTCACAGAATTGTTCCTTATAATGCCCTCTACCAAATTTGCACAAATGGTTCTGCTCCACCGAACAAGGGGCTGTCAGAGCTCTAGATAAGACATCTTTTAATGACATTTCCTCCTGGACAAAATCCAAATTCCATATAACTTCACATGAATATTGCCCATGATGCTCTCTTTCAAAATTGCATAAATGGTTCTGCTTTACCAAACATGAGGACTGACAGAGCTACAAATAAGAAATGTTTTAAACGACATCTTCTCCTGAATCGCTGACCCAAATTCAAAATAATTTTACAGGATTTTTTCTCATGGTGCACTCTACCAAAATTTCACAAATGGTTCCACTCCATTGATCAGTCATTCTCAGGTGAGCGAACCAGGGCCCAAGGGCCATCTTGTTTCACTAATAAGGGTCTAGCTATTCAAATCCCGGTGCCAAAAGGCAAAACGGCCACAGGCAAGTTCTATAAAAATAAACTTACATATTCTATAAAAATTGAAGAACTACTACAAAAGTCGCCGCGCCAAAAAAAGCACTTAAGTATGTCCGACTTTTGCATGATAATGCACCCGCTCACAAGGCACGTATTGTGACTGACTTTGGAGTCATAGAAGGTTACCGTTCTTCCGCACCCTCCGTATTCGCCAGATTTGCCCCCCTGCGAATATTTTCTCTTTCCAAAACTTAAATATCATTTATCTGGAAGGAGATACAATTCGAGAAATGCCCTTGGATATGCTGTTTATCATTGTCTGATGGGTGTCCCCATTCAAGAGTATAAAATATGACAGTTCTTCTTAGCAGGGTCTTTCTATATATATATATATATATATATATATATATATATATATATATATATTATATATATATATATATATAGGGTGTTTCCTGTCCCTTTGTATAAAAAAGTCCCTGTTCTTAGTATCCGTAACATATTGTGTTGGGGTTGTGTTATTCGTAAGTTAACATTTCATTGTGCAAAATTGAGTAGGACCAGGAAATGCGACAATCAAACACTGCAGACCAAGCCACGTCGTCGTCAAGATGGACAAACTGTAATAACAGCCACATGACACAAAGAAGAAAATAAAAGCAAAGCGACCAGCTATCTTCAGACACCAAATACTGCAAAACAAAACAAGGACCTAACCCACAAACATGGGAGCAGCAATAAATAATAAATCAATAGTGTTCAGCAGAAACAAAAGCATGTTTATAAGTGAGTTTTCTCATAGTCTGGGCCAATTGGGCCGCGCCGAGATAAAATCTGTCTTCAGGGAGAATCAAACTAGCCTGCTCAGCTACAGACACTAGCTAGAAGTTGTGCTTTCGATCGCAGCAAGTTGAAATATATTTGAGCCGTGACACGTAATTTCCAACAATTTGGCATTTTGACAAGTGTAGACTCAGACGAGCCTATGCAGCCTCTTTTTAAGCTTAGCAACTCCAAATGATGTTCAGTCAGTAGCTTAACACTCATAGAATATTCAAGCGACTAGCAAAGGCTCTGATTAGACGGCACATATGCTCAGGCTGATCTGAGGCTTTGCTGGTCGCACATACCACATTGTTGGAAATCTCATGCACTGGCTCATTTTTTTCAATAAAATAGGCACTGACCAGACTGCACGAATGTGCAGGCTGGTCAGCGCCTTTGTTGTTTACAAACCCCTTAAGACAGTTTTTTCTCGCATCGAGGCCCATAAATGATCAGATATATCTGTGGATAGTTGCTAGACAAATTAATCACGACAGAACAGCTGAGGACGTCATGAAATGTTTGTTTCATAATTTTGTCTTGTTTCAATTTAATCTTTTTTCTATTTGAATTTGCAATTAATTATTTGGATCTCTTAGATTTCAAAGTAGCAGATGGGTTCTTTTTGAATTTGCAATTAATCATTTGCATCTCTACTAACCTAACGTCAGACCATTATTTTTAGAGAATCATACATTTAAATCCCATATAAGCATGAAAAGGGGAACTTAACTAGTTTTTACCTATTTCCATGGAAGGTCACCATGTGGCATTTTGGGAGGTTACCTTGTGGCATTTATTGCATATCCTATGGACAGGAGTTCGATCCCGGTTTAGTCCCATACTTTCATGGAGGTCGACCATTATAGCGTCGATTTTATGGGGTATTGGTAACAGTACAGATCATACTAGCATCTAATCAGCTTCTGCGCTGTTCGCTTACAGAATAAAATCAAATAGTTAACTACTACCCAACAACCCTTAAATTCGACATGGATTCGTCTGATTGATAAGGTTTCAGATAATAAATATCTGGATGGGGTATAATGATTATTGAATAATGGCCTTTTTACCAATGAATAGTGAATAATAAGTAAAAAATAGAGAATAGTGAATAATGAGTGCCTAAAAATAAAAATTCTATTTTTAACGAACAGAAAAAATAATGAATAGTTAATTATCAAAATTTAATGAATACTTGGTCTTATTTTAATAAATAACCCAAAATTTTAATGATATGAATAATGGGCTAATTTTTTTAATGAATAGTGAATACCATACAACCCCCCACCCCATCCAGACCCTCATAAATGCTCTCAGATGGCGAAGTGATTTATCTAATCAGCTGTTTTCTGTTAGTATGCTGAACTTGAATTTTGATCACAAAATTGAAAAGAAATGGGTTACTTTATATGAATAAAAAACATAAATTAAAAGTCATTTTATTAATTAAGTAGAGAGATTAATATTGACAAATTTTACTAAACTGTTTAACACTTTGTTGACCGGAAATCCCTAAACAGGTTATTTGGCAGACAGTGAAGACCCAGACGAAATGTCACATCTTTCTAATTTGTATGAAGATTACTGGGTGGGATTTTAAATTAAATATTTAAAGAGTAACAGGGCTGAGTTCAGAGTGTCAGTGGTATATCTAGAGGGGGTTGAGGGGGTTGGCTCCAACCCCCCTCCCCGTTCGCTCGCACCCCCCCCCCTGGTTTTTAAATATATCCTATGAAAATGGAATAATTTGGTCTCACTGAGACCAAATTATTTCATTTTCATGGGGTATATGGGCCTCGACGCGAGGAAACCTGTCTTCGTGAGTTTGAGAACAACTTAGGCGCAGACCAGCCTGCGCATACGCGCAGTCTGATCAGCGCCTTTGTTATTCCCATATTGGAAAGTATCATATCTAGACTTGCTACGAGCGAAATTACTATTCTCTAGCTAGTCTCTGTAGCTGAGCAGGCTGGTTTGAATATCACTTTGTCGGAAATCCCGAAATCAGCTTTTCTCACATCGCGGCCCATATGATAGTGAGATAAAATCTGCAAAGCTTACCCCCACACCTTTATACATATGAACCCCCTTTCTAGAATCCGTATTGCTTCTTTGCAAACAGTGTTGATCCTTATGAAATGCTGCAGTCTGGGTCTTCAGTGTTCGCAAAAATAGGTTTAAAGGTTTTCAGTAGAAAATGGGTACTGAATAGTTTTGGTAAATATGTGAGAAAGTGTTATATTAATTTCCTGCACAGCAACTCATTGTCTGCTCCGCACCATTATTATATCAGCATGGTGTTGTGATGCTGGGAGGGTACAGGGTACAGAAAAACTAAAACCATAACTTTAACATTTCTTATGTTTTCAATCTAACACTGACTAGCAAATAAGTCAAATATACTATACTCAGAAAAACAATTGAAGGATATTAAAATTCTTTTGACTTTATAAGTTTTGAGAATATTATTTTCAAACAAATTATTTTTGTCATTGATAGAATTATCACTTTACAATTCACCAAAATGCAAATTGAAATTCACGGGTCATTGGTTACGATACAGTACTTCACCAAATGTACCGACCCTCTCTAACCAAAGTTCACAAGCATAAAATTTAGCACTCTCAATTTTTGCTGCAACCTTTACCAGGTCATTGCTTATGTTCTGATTCCGACCACAGACAAAAGTTAACACCAATTTATCAGTCCTTGCCCCTAAAAATGGGACAACTTCTTAAACAAATATACACGGATATGGCATACCCCGGCAAATTTGACCACAAATTTGCAGTTAAGCACTGACAACAGCTTCAAAATTAGGTGTCATTTTTTGGAGGGAGAACCAGCGATGAATTTGGAGCCAGTTATTATTGAATACAAACTATAAAAGTGGGTTCCAGTCATTTTTGAACGTTTGTGACTTTTCAGTATAGAGGGTTAGACCATTTGGATTAGTACTGTACTTTAACCATTGAAGTGTGACTTAAATAAAGCATCCATTTTGATTGCAGATGTCTGGAACTATGAAATGCATGCATAGTTAGTAAAGTTTTTATTGTTTTGAATGTTAGAGATGGGACTGAATCTAAATATCCTTCAATTGTTTTTCTGAGTATAATATAAATACTATAAAAATATCATTTATTAATCCTTGCCTGCTGATGGACTATCCCATCTAGCTAAATAAATAAACATTGGGATAGTTCATTGTAGATATCAAGGGGTCATAGGTTAAATTTTCCAATTTAGATGTATTTCTATCTCTGAAGTTTGTGTTTATCTTTGCATGCAGTGTGGAATCGGATTAAATACCCATTTAAAAGCAAACCATCTGGGTCGTCACTGGCTGACAAAATACCCTTTACGGGTTTCCAGTTTACAAGCCGTTTATAATCGGAAATGTGAATTTCGTTTTCACCTTTTTTCAGTTTTAACACGTTACACTCAATTGAGCCATGAAAATGAGATTTCCAACAATGTGGTTTGTGCCACCAGCAAAAGCTAAGACCAGCAGTGCATACGCGCAGGCTGATCAGAGCATTTGCTGGTTACTTGGATATTCTATGACTGTAAAGCTACTGACCGAACAAACTATGCAATTTCTAAGCTTAACAAGAGGCTGCACATGCTTGTGTGAGTCTACACTTGTCCAAATGCCACATTGTTGGGAATGACATGTCAGTGGCTCAATTCTTGAAGGTGAAAAAACGTGCGAAATGTGGTGAATCTCTTCATCGGCAAATGCAGACATTTGCAAATCACTTCATCGGCAAATAAAGACAGATGCAAATCACTTCATTGGCATATGAGGACATTTGCAAATCACTTCATGTGCAAATGAAGACATTTGCAAATCACTTCATCGGCAAATGAAGACAGATGCAAATCACTTCATCAGCAAATGAAGACAGATGCAAATCACTTCATCGACAATTCAAGACAGATGATAATCACTTCATCGGCAAATCAAGACAGTTGCAAATCACTTCATCAGGAAATGAAGATAGTTGCAAGTCACTTCATCGGCAAATGAAGACAGATGCAAATCACTTCATCGGCAAATGAAGACAGATGCAAATCACTTTATTGGCAAATTAAGACATTGGCAAATCACTGCATTGGCAAATGAAGACAGATGCAAATCACTTCATTGGCAATTGAAGACAGATGCAAATCACATCACCGGCAAATAAAAATAGGTGCTAATCACTTCATTGGCAAATGAAGACAGTTGCTAATCACTTAATCAGCTATTGAAGAAAGATGCAAATCACATCATTGGTAAATGAAGACAGTTGCAAATCAAATCATCAGCAATTGAAGACAGGTGCTTATCACTTCATAGGCAAATGAAGACAGTTGCAAATCACATCATCAGCAATTGAAGACAGATGCTAATCACTTCATCGGCAAATGAAGACAGCTGCAAATCACTTCATCGGCAATTGAAGACAGATGTAAATCATATCATCGGCAAATAAAGACAGATGCTAATCACTTCATTGGCAAATGAAGATAGATGCAAATCACTTCCTCAGAAAATGAACACAGTTGCAAATCACTTCATCGGCAAATGAAGACAGTTGCAAATCACTTCATTGGCAAATGGAGATAGATGCAAATCTTTTCATTGGCAAATAAAGACAGTTGCAAAGCACATCATCAGCAAATGAAGACATTTGTAAATCACTAGATCAGCAAATAAAGACAGTTGCAAATCACTTCATTGGCAAATGAAGACCTTTGTAAATCACTTCATCGGCAAATAAAGACAGTTGCAAATCACTTCATCGGCAAATGAAGACATTTTACATCACTTCATCGGCAAATGAAGACAGTTGCAAATTACTTCATCGGCAAATGAAGACATTTGTAAATCACTTCATCGGCAAATTAAGACAATTGTCAATCCCTTCATCGGCAAATGAAGACTTTTTTAAATTACTTCATTGGCAAATAAAGACAGTTGCAAATCACTTCATCGGCGAATGAAGACAGATGCTAATCACTTCACCAACAAATGAAGACAGTTGCAAATCACTTCATCGGCAAATGAAGGCAGACGTAAATCACTTCATTGGCAAATGTAGACAGTTGCAAATCACTTCATTGGCAATTGAAGACAGGTGCAAATCATAACATTGGCAAATGAAGACAGTTGCAAATCAGTTCATTGGCAAACAAGCCCTTTGCATATCACTTCATTGGCAAATGGAGACAGTTGCAAATCACTTATCGTTAAATGGAGGCAGCTGCAAATCACTTCATCTGCAAAAGAAGACAGTTTCAAATCACTTCATATGCAAATAAAGACAGTTGCAAATCACTTCATTGGCAAATGGAGACAGTTGCAAATCATTTCATTGGCAAATGGAGATAGATGCAAATCTTTTTATTGGCAAAAGAAGACAGTTGCGAATCACTTCATCTGCAATGAATTAAGATGCAAATCACATCATCGGCAAATGAACACAGATGCAAATCACTTCATCGGCAAATGGACAGTTGCAAATCACTTCATTTGCAAATGGAGATAGATGCAAATCTATTCATTGGCAAATATAGACAGTTGCGAATCACTTCATCCGCAATGAAGTAAGATGCAAATCACTTCATCGGCAAATGAATACACATGCTAATCACTTTATCAGCAAATGAAGACAATTGCAAATCACGTCATTGGCAAATGAAGACAGATGAAAATCACTTCATCTGCAAATGAAGACGGATGCAAATCATTTCATTGGCATATTAAGAAAGTTGCAAATCATATGATCGGCAAATGAAGTCATTTTAAAATCACTTCATCGGCAAATGAAGACAGGTGCAAATCACTTCATCCGCAAATGAAGACAGTTGCAAATCACTTCGTCGGCAAATGAAGACATTTTTAAATCACTTCAACGGCAAATGAAGACAGTTGCAAATCACTTCATCGGCAAATGAAGACATTTTAAATCACTTCATCGGCAAATGAAGACAGTTGCAAATCACTTCATCGGCAAATGAAGACATTTGTAAATCTCTTCATCGGCAAACTAAGACAGTTGTCAATCACTTCATCGGCAAATGAAGACTTTTGTAAATTACTTCATTGGCAAATAAAGACAGTTGCAAATCACTTCATCGGTAATCACTTTACCAGCAAATGCAGACAGTTGCAAATCACTTCATCGGCAAAAGAAGGCAGACGTAAATCACTTTTTTGGCAAATGTAGACAGTTGCAAATCATAACATTGGCAAATGAAGACAGTTGCAAATCAGTTCATTGGCAAAAAAAGCCCTTTGCATATCACTTCATTGGCAAATGGAGACAGTTGCAAATCACTTATCGTTAAATGGAGGCAGATGCAAATCACTTCATCTGCAAAAGAAGACAGTTGCAAATCACTTCATAGGCAAATAAAGACAGTTGCACATCACTTCATTGGCAAATGAAGACAGTTGCAAATCATTTCTTTGGCAAATGGAGATAGATGCAAATCTTTTCATTAGTAAAAGAAGACAGTTGCGAATCACTTCATCTGCAATGAATTAAGATGCAAATCACTTCATCGGCAAATGAATTTACATGCTAATCACTTCATCAGCAAATGAAGACAATTGCAAATCTCGTCATTGGCAAATGAAGACAGATGCAAATCACTTCATCTGCAAATGAAGACGGATGCAAATTATTTCATCGGCAAATCAAGAGAGTTGCAAATCACTTCATAGGAACATAAAGACAGATGCAAACCATTTCATAAGCAAATGAAGACAGACGCAAATCACTTTATTGGCAAATGAAGACAGATGCTTATCACTTCATTGGCAAATGAAGACATTTGCAAATCGCTTCATCGGCAAATGAAGACAGATGCAACTCACTTCATTGGCAAAAAAAGATAGATGCATATCACTTCATCGGCCAATGAAGATGGATGCAAATCACTTAATTAGCAAATGTAGACAGATGGAAATCACTTCATCAGCAAACAAAGACAGATGCAAATCACTTCATTGGCAAATGAAGACAGTTGCAAATCACTGCATCCGCAAATGAAGACAGTTGCAAATCACTTCATTGGCAAAATTAGATAGATGCAAATCACTTCATAGGGAAATAAAGACAGATGCAAATCATTTCATTGGCAAAAGAAGATAGATGCAAATCACTTCATCGGCAAATGAAGATAGATGCAAATCATTTAATTAGCAAATAAAGACAGATGCAAATCACTTCATCAGCAAACCAAGACAGATGCAAATCACTTCATCATCAAACAAAGACAGAGGCAAATCTATTCATTTACAAATAAAGACAGTTGTTCGATAAAATTCATCTAAGGGAAACAGTGGCAAGTGTGAATAATTACACACGTATTTACTATTCTGTTTTTTTCTGGGCTTGGTTAAATGCTTTACGTCCCAGTCAACAGCTATGGTCATGTTGAGATGGTCAGTTCACCTAACCACACTTTTTCCTGGGCAAGCTTTACTAAGTGGTTAACCAGTACGTCGTGCACAGCTTTCGCTTGTAGCTGACAAGAACCCTTCTTGAATCAGCAGAAGGAGAATGACTGTTTTAATAATTACATGATCAATATCCACGAAAGTATGTGACTGGGCCGGGATTGAACTTGCGGCCCCCAGAGTCTGCGCTATTGGCCAAATGTATTTGGTATTCTGTGAGAAGCAGTTTGATAAATTATCTCATTTCTAAACCAAATATCTACTGTAGACCAACTTTAGTGCACCATATAGGTTATGGTCACAAGCTCAAATACACCCCACTATAGACTTCTTACGATTATCGTAAAGTTAGGGTCACGGTATGGAGTTAGCTTATCGTCGTCATAAGTGATAACGAGAGGGGTAATTCCAAAAGTAATACATAATATGATTTTAACGACTTTATATTTTTAAATGACCATACATATCTATGTCATTGGAAGACTGGCTGCGTGCTACGTTCTTGGTGTTTTTGTTTGGTTTAATTCTGAACGTATCAGTCAACAGTTATGGTCATGTTGGGATTGTCATTTACACTTTTTCCTGGACAATATTGACTAAGCAGTTTATCAGTACTTCCAGCACATACTTTCGCTCGTACAATTTTGGTAACTGACAACAACCCTTCTTGAATCAGCAGAAGAGAGGAGAATGACCGTAGAAATTATTTCATGATCATTCTCCACGTAAATATGGGTACTATTTTTGTCGTTCCTGATCTGGGTCCAAACTGTTTGCAACAGTTAACAGCTGACAGCAAAGTTCTATTCTAGCAAGGTAAAAGCTAACCACGTGTAGTTCAGGCCTTTGATAAGAATGCATAAATTAAATTCAATTTTCATATTTTGCAGCTGACACATATGTTGTTGGCTTACAAAAGAACAATCTCAATAAGAAGGTTCTTTTGTAAACCCAAAACAAATGTCAAGACCCATGATAGAAATATGAAAATTTTTACACTTTCACACTATTTTCTTTTTATCAACCTATCCTTTTAATAACAAAAGAGTCTCATTTCAAGAAAACCTTTCTTCGTGATTCTACAGCAGGTATGGCTTAGACCAGCTTGCTCAACAACAGAGACCAGCAATAAATTTTGCATGTAGTATGTTAAACTCCACCCACTCTGGACAATTATATAAATAAATCTTAACGTTTGTACATATAACAAAGAAATAACCTATCTGGTCTGCTAGTGTAGGATCATATCTAACCATATTTTGCATAAGCAAACAGGGAAGAGCCAGATCAAGCAGCTCTTAAAAGAGCTGCCTGATCTGGGTCTGCTCTGTTTCCAAAACTGTTTAAAGGTGTCTCTATGATGTAAAAGGTTAAGCCAATAATTATAACAAAGGGGCTGCTGATCAGACTGTGAAGGCGTGCAGGCTGATATGAACCTCTGTTAATCACATATTAGTAGATAGAATTCCCTTTTATGACGCCCATGCAACAAGTGATTATTCATTTTCTTGCTCAGCTTTTTGTATTCAAATGGTATTTCCCATTGTTATTGATACTATAAAAAATGGGACTGTCCATTATGTACTGTATGGGCCACAGGCAGATTTTTTCTAAATATGATGTATTTCAGTCCCTAGGCTGTGCTAATCTTAAGCAAACATTACAGACCCTTATGAATGATGCGTTTATGTTGCACTTTATCTGGGTCTTTATTGTTTGCCTTAGTACATGTACGGGTTTAGAGTATACAAAGGGTGAAGAATTGTAAATGTTGGTCTACTGTCCTGCCAGCAAAGAGTAACATTGACGTCATGTTTTGTTTACAAAGTTATCAGGAACTAAGAATTTATAGATCACTAATGTATTAATTCTATCCACAGGATAGGATTAACACATAAATGATATATCTATTCACGTTAGCTAAAGTGGAACTTAGCTATTGTAAAGGAAATATTACGTCACTGTCAATCTTGGTTGGCACGACAACAGTTGCTTAATCTTTGAAGCGAAGTATAAAACAGTATCGTGTTTGTTCTTCCTTTATCAGTAGCCATCTTGATAGAGGAATCTGAATAAATCTCTCATGTCTAAAACCAAAGCTTATTTCGTGGATACATGTATTTCAAGAATGTTTTATGTCTAGACTTAAAAAGATAGATAAACGTTGCAGTCCCTTTATTAAGCTATGTTTGGGGTACATAGGAATGGACTCTATTGTAAATGAGTTGATTTATATGGTAGATACCCAGATAGTAGAGATGTTTAGTGCAAAATCATAGGGTATGGCTTCAAATCATGATGCAAAGATCCCCTTTGGTATGGAAACTCCGCAAGGCAACAGAAAAATAATTATCCAAAGACATAAGCTGTATCTTAAATGTCAAGATGGCCGCCATCAGCCATATTGGAAAACTTGTACGACCCATTGCCCAAAATATTTGTGTTGCAGAAAGTATTATGATATATGTTTTCTAGCTAATTTGAGGTCACTGATACTTGGTAGGCATACAGTGGGCCAAGACAGTGTGTCTTGTGCAGGCATGGTTGCTCTCCCTAGCTTCATGTTTGAATCATCTATCTTGGATGATTTTTCAAGGGAACTTTTTATTTAAATCCTTTGATACATTTTGATAATATTTGATGAAGTTATATATCAGGTCAAGACGGTTTATCACATGCAAGAATGGTCAATCCTCCTTTCTCCTTGTTGAGTTAACTCCAATGGCGGAATATTAAAGGAGACATCGAGTGTATTCCATAACTTTTCTACACTTCAATAAATTGTATTGTCCAAAAAGGGTTACTACTGCTCAATACCTGTTTGATTACCACCTTTTATCAAAACTTAAATATGAAACCCTCAACACTCAATAGCTTTGATTCTTTTCAGAAACGTTGTTAGTATTTGGTGTGGTTATACAGCACGTCAGATAGAAGCTTGCTCTTCCTTCTTTTCTGTTTGAGTTATCTACCATAAGCAAGATAAGATGAAACCTTATGGTCTCCATAACTTTTATTACCTTTAAGTGATTTATATTTTAAGTATGGCTATATATCAGTGCCACAGTGATAGGATGAGTGTTAAAAGGTTGCTCTGCAAAGCATACGTTTTGACAAAACTCCCTTGGATAAATTTAGGAGTAAATGTATGGTTTTAGTTGTCACATGGAGGAGCTCATGATTTATGAAAATGACTATTTATACACATATGAGTTTCAATTAACAACATTTGTATGATTTACTCGTGATTTTTTTGTTTACAATTCAGTACCACTCTGGAAATTAAAGCCTACGTAATTGCATCTGTCATTTTTCACAATATACAGGTGAATATTTTACTGTTTCAGTATGGTATAAAGCACGTTGGAATCGCACAGTCTGGTTCCAATACCCTGTTCACATGATTCATTAACTGCAATATATCAAACTGATATGAGTAAAAATGGTATGTGGGTCCAGCGAAGACTTGGATCAGCCTGCACATCCACACAGTCTGATCAGAGTCTTGGCTTGGTGCTCTTTGTAAAGCCAAGGTCCCAATGACTCTTCGTACAGACAGACAGTGAAGACATCAGAGTGGATGAGCAGGATGGTCTAGTCTTCGCTGTACCCACATGACAACCTTCAATATATTCTAGATACCTGCTCGTATGCAGCTCTAGAATGTCTAGCCTCGTTCTTGTTTCAGAAACAGTTACGTTCCAATGCAATGCAACAGTCACGTTCCAATACAATACAACAGTTACGTTCCAATACAATACAACAGACACGTTCCAATGCAATACAGCAGCCACGTTCCAATGCAATACAACAGTCACGTTCTAATACAATGTAACAGTCACATTCCAAAGCAATATAATACAAAACAACAGTAACATTCTAATACAATACAACAGACATGTTCCAATGCAATACAACAGTCACGTTCAAATACAATGTAACATTCACACTCCAATATAATACAACAGGCACGTTACAATGTAATACAACAGTCAGTTCCAATGCAATACAACATTCAAATCTAATTCAATACAACAGTCAAGTTAAAATACATTACAACAGTCACGTTCCAATACAATACAATAGTCACATTCCAATACAATGTAACAGTCACGTTCCAAAGCAATACAATACAAAACAACAGTAACATTCTAATGCAATACAACAGTCATGTTCCAGTGCAATACAAAAGTCAATTTCCAAAGCAATACAACATTCACGTCTAATACAATACACCAGTGACGTTCAAATACAATACAACCGTCCTGTTCCAATACAATGCAAGTCACATTACAATGCGTTACATCAGCCATGTTCCAATGCAATACGAGAGTCACGTTCTAATACAATAAAACAGTCACGTTCGATTGCAATACAGCTTTCACGTTACATGGCAATACAACAGTCACGTTCTAATACAATGCAACAGTCACCGTCAAATACAAAACAACTGTCTCGTTCCAATACAAATTAACATTCACGTTACAATTCAAAACAACAGTCAAGTTTCAATACAATACAACAGTCACGTTCCAATTCAATACAACATGCATGTGTCAATACAATAAAACCGTCATGTTCTAATGCAATACAACAGTCACGTTCCAATGCAATACAACATTCACGTTCCAATACAATGAAACTGTCACGTTCCAATGCAATACAACAGTCACGATCCGATGCAACGCAACGGTCAAGTTTCAATACAATAAAACAGTTATTTTCCAATGAAATACATCAGTCAAGTTCCAATGCAATACAACAGTCACGTTCCAATACAATACAACAGTCACGTTTTAATGATATACAACAGTCACGTTTTAATGATATACAACAGTCACGTTCCAATGCAAT
This sequence comes from Loripinus fragilis, assembly GCA_964019695.1. Taxonomy (NCBI): domain Eukaryota; kingdom Metazoa; phylum Mollusca; class Bivalvia; order Lucinida; family Lucinidae; genus Loripinus; species Loripinus fragilis. Next base: position 9,632,827 of record OZ026528.1, read on the forward strand.
ACAACAGTCACGTTCCCATGCAATACAACAGTCACGTTTGAATGCAATACAACAGTCACTTTTCAATACAATGCAACAACTACGTTACAATGAAATGCAACAGTCTCGTTCCAATGTTATACAACATTCACGTGCAATGCAATACAACAGCCACGTTTCAATACAATACACCATTCGCGTTCAATGCAATACAACAGTTACGGTGTAATGCAGTACAACAATCACGTTCCATTACAATACAACAGACATATTCCAATACAAAACAACATGCACGTACAATGCCATACAACAGTCACGTTCCAATACAATAAAACAGTCAGTCACGTTCCAATGCAATACAACAATCACATTTCAATGCAATACAAGAGTCACGTTCCAATGCAAAACAACATTCACGCTCCTATGCAATACAGTCACGTTCCAATGCAATACAACAGTCACGTTCCAATGTCATACAACAGTCAGTTCCAATGCAATACAACATTCAAATCTAATTCAATACAACAGTCAAGTTAAAATACATTACAACAGTCACGTTCCAATACAATACAATAGTCACATTCCAATACAATGTAACAGTCACGTTCAAAAGCAATACAATACAAAACAACAGTAACATTCTAATACAATACAACGGTCATGTTCCAATGCAATACAAAGGCAAGTTCCAATGCAATACAACATTCACGTCTAATGCAATTCACCAGTCACGTTCCAATACAATACAATCGTCCTGTTCCAATACAATGCAAGTCACATTCCAATGCGATACAACAGCCATGTTCCAATGCAATACGAGAGTCACGTTCTAATACAATGCAATAGTCACGTTTTGATGAAATGCAACAGTCAAGTTACAATGCAGTACAAATGTCACGTTCCAATGCAATACAACAGTCACGTTCCAATGCAATACAACAGTCACGTTCCAATGCAATACAATAGTCACTGGTTGAGAGCAGGTATCCAGCATAAGGTACACGATGGCTTGTGCGTACAGGGAAGATTCAAATCAATCTGTGCTATAAGTCTCATTCCAATACAATACAAGAGTCCCGTTCCAATGCAATACATGAGTCTCGTTCCAATGCAATACAAGAGTCTCGTTCCAATGCAATACAACAGTCACGTTCCAATGCGATATCAGTCACGTGGTTTCAATGCAATACAACAGTCACGTTTCAATGCAATACAACAGTATGTGTTTAAATGCAATACAACAGTCACGTTCAAATGCAATACACCAGCCACATGTTTTCAATGCAATACAACAGTCACGTTCCTGTCACGTTTTTCAATGCAATACAAGAGTCACGCTCCAATACAATACAACAGTAATGTTCAAATGCAATACAACAGTCACACTCCAATGCAATTCAACAGTTACGTACAATGCAATACAACAGTCACGTTCGAATACAAAACAAAAGTGGCATTTCAATGCAATACAATAGTTACGTTACAATGCAAAACAACACTCACATTCCAATGCAATACAACAATCATGTTCGAATAGAGGGAGCGCAGTGGCTCAGTGGTAGAATGCTTGACTCGAAACCAAGAGACCGCAGGTTCGAGCCTCACCGGCGTCACTGCGTTGAGATCCTTGAGCTAGACACATTTATCCTAGCTTAGTACTGGTTCAACCCAGGCAGACCCGTCCCTGTTTAATTGAAATAATGTTTATGGGACGTAAAGAATAAAATCAAACAAACAATCAAACAACAGTCACGTTCCAATACAATACAACAGTCACGTTCCAATACAATACAACAGTCACGTTCCAGTGCAATACAACAGTCACGCTTTAATACAATACAACACTCACGTTCCAATGTAATACAACAATCACGCTTTAATACAATACATCAGTCACGTTCCAATGCAATACAACAGTCACTAGTTGTGAGCTGGTATCCAGTATAAGGTACAAGTTGACATGTGCATACAGTGAAGATTCAAATCAGTCTGTGCATCCACCCAGTCTGATCAGAGCCTTAGTTTTCCGCCTGAAGAAATGTTTTGAACTGTTGGCTACCCATATAGTGCCCATCGAAGACTCTGATCAGACTGCGGGGACGCGCAGACTGATCTGTGTCTTCGATGTACGCACATGCCAACTAGTACATTATACTGGTAACACTGTTATCTTACTTGATACAAGTTTTCTACCTTTCCAGACAGCGAGTTGAGTCAACATTTTACGAAAGTTGAAGGCAACACACGCTGTCATTGACGCCGTGTGATATTATAAGCTGATGTTTTTTTTCGTCATAAGCAATGGCTTGAGGTTCGTTGTCGCCCATGTTAAACAGCACACGCTCTTTCTTTAAGTCTCCTGACATAACAATTATTTGTTTATCTCCACATACGAAGATATTATCAGACGTGTCTACTGCTACGCCTAAGTAGGACCGGCCAGTCGTCTTCTCCAGTTGTCTACTGGTGATAACAGCACCATTGTTGGCATCTAAAACAGTTATGGTGTTCTTACCTCTGTCTGTAGCTGCAATCCACCGCCCATCACTGTTGCTGCAGACGTACCTGCTATACCTAAACGAAGACTGACCGCCAAGCAACTGCTCACTGCCTTGTCAATCTATGACGTGTAATTGCTGGCTGTCTGTACAAATAAGATTATCTTTACTGTGAGTAATTCCACTGCCATTAAATGACAAGTTAATTGTTTGTTTGGTCCACAGATTCTCATTAGCAACTTCTAGAAAGACCAAAGAATGTCGGTTAGTAACAACGGCTTCCATGTCATTCAACATTGTGATATCCCAGCCATCAAGCACTTGCACTGAGGACAAGAATCTCATGTCTTGGGAAAACAGTTTCACTTTACCATTGCTATTATCTACAAACAGTTTCTGGCCACATGATGTTATAGCTACACCTGTTATTTGGCACGTATTACTGTCCTCCTTAGTTCTGACGTCGTAAGTGCCTATCTGTCTGGCTTTAATTTGTTCGAATGAAGATTTTGTGGATTCTAGTTTTGGCCAGCCTTCTTGATTTGAAGTACGGACTAGGCTCGTTGATCCTTTTATGCGGTTGGGAAAATTGATATCTTGGGTGGATAAATCAGCATCAACTTTAAAACGATATTTGTTTAAAGAGCCGAAATTTACTGGCTTAGATAAGAGTATCTGAACATCTTTGCTTGGCTCGAAAATGAGGGATGTTAGATTTAGGGATTCTTTCAGACTTTCAATGGCAACAACACACTTCCTGGTCTTGCTAACTGATTCTTGCAAACTTAGAAATGTGTTTACATTAATAGTCTTGCCTCTGACTTTGTTTGTAAAGTTTATCTCTGCGTCAACTTGGGAAATCTGAGATTTAATTTCCTGCTTAAGTTGCGATACTGTTTTATCCTGCAAGTCGCATTCAGCGTTAATGACAGTCTTCATATTCTGGTAGCTTCTGTTGATTTCTGCTATGATTTTATCATACGCTGTTTTTGCGTCCTTCAGCAGTGTTTGCCTCTGGTCTATCAGCTTACCACCACGTTTGTCTACAGAGGACAAAAACTTTGATAGTTGGCTCTTGTAGCTTTTGTTGGCATCACACAAGTTGTCAACCTCGCTTAGCTGGATATATTTACATGTATCCTCTACGCTTTTGGTGTCGCACATACTATGACTGGCGGAACAACACACTGAACATATTAGTGCCCCATGCTGATGGCAAAACTGATCTTTGAGACGTTTAGGATGGCCGTCACAGGTCTCATACCTTGGTGGCTTATCGGCCATAGACGGTGGCATGTCAGTACCTGTCTGGATCACGTGACCTTTGGTAGCCATCAAACTTCCATGGACGGTGTGACATTCGGTACACAAGTACTGGCTGCAGTTCTTACAGAAACAGTTGACCTTGACATTTTTCCCTCTGGACTCGTCACAGGGCTCACAGTAGGGGTCGTGGTACTCGTCACTGGCTCCGTGTCGAGTGGCTAGGCTGTCAGCCATTCTATAAACATAATATAGACAGAAATTTTAGCAATAATAAATGTAATACCTACATGAACCGAGAACGAGTTAGTGTTTCTTTTGTGGATCTTTTTGGTTAGTGTATTTATCTTTTCATTCTGTGATGTCTGTTTCGTACAACCTTGTGGCCACCTGTTAGGAAAGGGCTGACCCCTTGGTTTTCTTGTGTTTTGCAACTTTCCCATTCGGTGTCCTAGGTCGGGTGTGGTACTTGATTGTATTGATTTGCGATCTTTGCCTTCTTCCTTTCTGAAGCCCCTTGCCCAGTTTATACATCGATACATCGATACGTGCTATGTACTTATACTTAATATTGAAAATAAGGCCAGGGAAAGCATTACCTCTTTCGGTGTTTGCGACAACTTGTGTCTTTGCATACAGTTTGAACCCGATCAGGACCGACAGAACGTCGGCCCTGATCTGGATCCAACTCGTTCGACAATCAGATAGTGTTCCTGATTTTTGTTTAAAGTATTTTATTTATTTTTAGTTTTTTGATAAAGCTAATTTTGAAATATGTCAAAATACGACAAATCGTTAGAAATAACCAGCATGCAAATAGTTTAAAGTAAGTAAGGGTGCAAAGATCAGGAATCGATACAATCAAGTACCACACCTGAATCAGGATACCAATGGGAAAGCAACAAACTCACAGCTAGACACCTTAAACGAGAGCCAAGAGGTCAGCCCTTTCCCAGCAGGTGACCACAAGGCACATATAAACAGACGCATACAAATGCATAGCAAACACAAGACAGAAAAAAAAATAAAATATCCACAAAAGAAGTACCGCTTTAGAACGGTCAGTAAAATATTTACTGGATAGCTTAACCCGGTTTAACGGTGCACCAACCTCACCGTTAGTTCAGATGTGGATCAAGACACATAGATGTTTGGTTTGCATGAAAGACACCTCACTTATCAATGCATTATCTCCTAGAACATATAAATCAAGATATAAAAAGGAGATAAAGCAAAAACGGTCATTGAAACAGTACAAAATTAACATGCTAAAATCAGCAAATGCAAAAGTCAAATCATATCTACATGTAGATCAAGTCGCAGCGTTATCTCAACTGAACTAAGCATGGAATTTATCCTGCTAAAATGCCAACATTCGTTGTTAAAATCAAATGTTCGCATTTTAACATTTCTTGGCAGGATCATCTCTGGATAATGATCAAATGTGATCGCCTCGAGTAAAAGAAGATAGATGGAATATTCGGTAAATACAAAACTTAAGAGTTTACAAGTAAGATATACTTATACTTTTCAGCATTTTTATTTTTTTGAGCAGTTAAAATGTCTTACTGAGTTGAGCCTGAACCATTTTATAACCTTTGGGCCAGCTCTCTGCCTTCTGGACGAGAATCAGAACCGGGCAGTCGGACACAAATAACAATTCAGAATAGATAAGATCATTATTGGTGGATGTAATATCATTTTACGTGTGTCAAGGAAAAGATTGTTTCGTTAAGTCCCAGTCAACAATATTTCAGTCATGTCGGGACTTCACTAAGTGAGTGGGGTTGGGTGGGGGGGAGAATGGGTTGAATAAAGCCCTCAAACCCCACCCAAATTTGCCTCAAGTGAAGCAAATTAAATCCTGCATCCAACAAAGACTCGGATCAGCCTGCTTATCCGCAGAGTCTAATTAGTCTTCACTGTGCACTCTATTAATAGCAAAGGATCCAACATTTCTATAGGCGGACAACTAAGACTTTGACCAGACAGTGCGGATGCGCAGAATATAAAGATATATCATGTGTGTGAGGGTAGGATAGAAATATCCGTCCCGAGGATCACCGTTTGGCATAACGAGACTTACCGAGTGATGACAAACGGTGATCCCGAGGGACGGGGTTTTCTATCCTACCCTCACACGAATAATGGATTCTTTTTTTGCTCACAACCGTTTTTATTTATTTATCTTTTTATTTATACATTTATTTATTTTAAAATAACCTTCCAGAAGTCCCTGTACATACGCTAAGATCCAATTTCGCATGATAACGTTACTTGACGTCCTGGGTAAGATAGCACGGGTAAGATAAATTTTCAATCCCAGGGTAAAATCTCAGATATCCTTATCCTGTGTGCAAGAATAAATTAAATCTTAGCAATACGCTCCTACCAACTTGTACCTTATGTTGTTCTCAACCTAATTGTGCACTTACTCTATAGCTAGATGGCGCTTGTGTTCTCCATTAAATCCATCCTGATTTTGGGCGAAGAAAAAACCACGTTATGATTGTTTCGTTAACATTGAGCTGGTATATCTTTTCAAATATATGCCTCCACGCGAGAAATCATGCCTTTGGAGTTTCTGACCAGGTCATACCAAAACTAGCCTGCTCAGCAATACAGACTAGCTAGAAAAACGAAATTCCGCGTGTAGCAAGCTGAGGTATGATACTTTCTTATCGACGAATAACAAAGGTGCTGATCAGTCTGTGCGTATGCACAGGCTGGTCTGCACCTTTATTTTTCGCAAACCCTAAAGACAGGTTTTCGTAAGCCTCGATCCATTTGTCAGTTTTATCATTCAGGCAGAGGCCAAAGTTTACACGTCACGTGGATAGATTAAAATGTAGTCATATGCTTTTTTGCGTAAGATAAAGAACTGAGATATGAACAGGAAGTCAGGACGTATAAATAATGTAACTTCTTCAAAAAGACCTTCTCGCTAATGACCATCATGCCTGGGTGAAAACTTTTTGGATTATTCCTGAATTCAGGATTTTGAGGCTGACTATCCATGGAAAGCCAGCCTCAAAATGCTGAATTATGTTGATAACAATGGCTTCTCTGGTTTATAATCAGCCTACGAAGCTTGTGCTGACCCATAAAAATACGTCAGGGGAAGGGGTCCTGAATGACAACGTTTCATTTTTTTTATTTTTTAGTCAACAGCGTATTTCACAGAGGGCAATCACTTCGCGAGGTATCCCAGCTTCGTGCGGGTTCAATCAAGGACAACCCGTCCCTACATAACTGAAAGATTGTTGATGGGACGTAAAGAATCGAATCAACGTATGTTGAAACTGCTTCTGTTATTGTATGCTGATGACATTGTTATTTTTGCTGATAATGGTAATATATTACAAAAAGGTTTGGAAATTTATATGATTATTGCACTAGTTGGAAACTATAAGACTAAAATAATGGTTTTTAGGGGGGAGGAATTTTATATGAACAGGAAGTTAAATGTAACCTTTTTTCAGAAAGATTATAACGCAATGTGGGGAGCGATGGCTCAATTGATAGAACCATGTTTATTTGGGATTGATGGGTCGCTGGTTCGAGAGACCATAGACACTACATTGTACCTTCATCAAGACACTTTATCCTCTGCCTAGTACTGAGTCAACCTGTAAAACTATAAAACACATTAAGTACCGTACTAGTGATGGACAGCGCAAATTTAGCACCATAGTTTATACATGCATACTAATTTGAACAGCCGTGACACTGTGCTATTATGCGCGTAGCCAGGCAGAGGCCTGGAAGTCTGGCTCTTAACTATATGGGTTTCATATGAGCCAGAACATAATCAAAGAAACCAGCTATCTTTTCCTCAGTGACTGAGAAGGTTTAAAACAAAAAAAGACAGCTGTAATGGAGAGCACCAACTTCATCTACTGTCGTAACATCAACAATTGACAGTGACGTCATGTTTGTTTACAATTGTCAAGTAAAACATTCACTTGTACACTCAACTTGACCTAATGCGAATCGAAAGATCACATGTGTATTAATCCTATCCTGCTGATAGGATTAAAACACAAGTGATCTATCGATTAAAAATTCCTGATAACTTTGTAATTAAAATATGACGTCACTATCACCCTTGGCTGGCAGGACAGTTGCTACAGAGTAAGTGACCAAGTAAGTGAGCCGGTATCCAACATGAGGTTTATGATGTTGTGCGAAGAGAACATTTGAGCCGTGGCATGGGATTTCCAACAATGTGGTATGTGCGACCAGCAAAGCCTCAGATCAGCCTGCGCATACGCGCAGTCTGATCGGAGCCTTTGCTGGTCACTTTAATGTTTTATGAGTGTTAAGCTTCTAACTGAACGTCATTTGGAGTTTCCAAGCTTAAAAGGAGGCTGCACAGGTTCGTCTGAGTCTACACTTGTGAAAATACCTCATTGTTGGAAATCACATGTCACGGCTCATTTTATAATTATAATGTTAACTGTCTATATCTGTACACATTTTAAATTTTATGATTCTGATAGCACAGATCAAAGTGACGCAGATAGATAATAACACAATGTTTTTTTGTTTAAAAGATAAAGCGCTCAGGTATGACCAGGAAGTCAGGTCGTGTAACTTTTTTCAAAAATATCATCTCGCTGATTACCAATCCCACATGGTCAGATGCAGGCAGCTGAAATATTGGATTGTATCTTGCAATGCAATGTATCTTGTAATAATGTAAGATTTGAACATCTAAAATTCAGGATTTTGGAAAATTTGACCTTTCACATTTGATCCTATCTCCAATGTCTTTTTAAAGTTTGGAGGGTTGCCGAGTTTCTCGACATCAAATGCCATTTGTCTTGCTGCGATACCATCCCATGTTCTACCCATATTCTGCTGAGTTCCCCAATCTCATCTGCAAATAAACTGGTTTTCTCTTTCATCGATTTGTTTGCCTATGTACGTACTTAGCATCACATGCAGTAAGTCTTCCATATATGAATAGACTTTTCGCTTCTTTTAAGGGCGGCAACTTTAATACGTGTATTCATATACTCAACAAAAAAATTAAAGGGTCAAGTATATAGGGTAAAAACTAAAGTATAAACGTAAATTTATTCACAATTATTTTTACAATATAATTTGAAAATACCTGTTTATTTTATTGTAATGTAGTCCTCTCCTTGAAAAAAATGGAAACAGTATCACAGTTATCCATCAAACAGGGCCACCCTTAAAAATCATTGTGTCAGACTGGGTGGGTGGGGTAGCCTCAAAGCAAAGGAACCGCCCCACATAACTGATTCTTCTCTTAAATCACAGTTAGTAACGTGTGTGTCCACCACGTGCATTGATAACGTCCTGGCATCTGCGGGGAAAGCTGAGAATCAACCTCCGGATGTCTGCGACAGGAATCCTTAGCCATTCATCAATGAGCATATTTGTAAGCTCCCTGAAGTCCTAGTTTGGCGATCGCGAGCGGATATCCTGCGTTGAAGCATGTCCCAAGCGTGTTCTATCGGATTGAGGTCAGGTGATCTCGCTGGCCAGTCCATTCGCTCTATACCTTCCTGTTCTAGGTACTGGTCCACCACACGTGCACGATGTGGGCGTGCATTGTCATCCATCATAATGAAGCCTGGACCACAAGCTCCAGCGGAAGGGCGCACAATAGGGTGAAAAATCTCGTCTCTGTATCTTACACCGGTAAGGGCCCCATTCCTAATGACGTAGAGGTCCGTGCGCCCATCGTATGATATGTCCGCCCGTACAAGCACTGACCAACCTCCAAATCGGTCGTGCTCTACCACACAACAGTCCCTGAAACGTTCATTTCTCTGTCTCCACACTCTTCTGCGCCCGTCATTAAAATCCAAATTGAATTTGGACTCGTCAGTCCACAAAACATTGCGTAAACGTTGACGTCCAAACGGTGTATGGTCTCTGGCAAACACAAGACGACATCTTCGATGGCGTGGGGTCAAGGGCGGACGCACAACAGGTCTTCAAGCCCGCAGGTTCACTGCATGAAGTCTGTTCCTGACGGTTTGAGCAGAGATCCTGTAACAATACCTCTGTTCAAAGTCCCAACCAAGCGTAACTGCGGAGTCGAACCGTCGACGCCGTGCCATAAGTGACAAACGTCGGTCCTGTGCGTCAGTTGTAACCCGCAAACGACCTTGACCTGGTCTCCGTTGTACATCCCCAGTGTCCAGGTACAACTGCCACAATCTGCCGATGACGCTCTGGTTAACGTTAAACTCTGTCGCAACTTGACGTTGGGTCCGACCTGCCAGCAGGTAGCCAAGAGCACGCTGTCGTTCATTTTGAGTCAAATGGCGTCTTTGAGGCATTATTTTTGAATGTAAGTCTTTTTTTGCTCTTCTTTTACGTTAAAACACAATTCTGCACTAAATGAAGCATTGGCACAAAGCATGTTGCGAAATTCACGTGCATATTGTAAACAGTGTTCTTTGTTAAAAATCATGTTTTTGATACCAGTCTAGTTATGTCGGGATGGGTCTTCCTGGGTTGAACCAGTACTAAGAAAGGATTAATGTGTCTTGCTCAAGGACACAAGCACTCGACATTGTACCACTGAGCCATTGCGCTCCCAATTTCTATTCGAATCATTGGCAAGTGCGGGATGTCGCAGGTGTGATACTCATTCTGGCAAACAAAGCAAATGAGTATCACATCACAGACCAACCCACCACGGCACCACGAGGAAGAGACACAGAACACTAATAGCCACACGACAGCCAGAACATAATCAAAGCATGGAAACCGCTTCTCTTACTTCAGTGAGATGCAACTAGAAAGGACGCTAAGTACTGCATTACAGACCAACCCACCACGGCGCAATGAGGAAGAGACTCAGAACACTTTTAGCCATTCGACAGCCAGAACATAACCAAAGCAAGGAAACCACATCTCTTACCTCAGTGAGATGCAACTAGAAAGGACGCTAAGTACTGCATTATAGACCAACCAACCACGACACCATGAGGAAGAGACTCAGAACACTAATAGCCACACGGCAGTCAGAACATAATCAAAGCAAGGAGACCACCTCTCTTACCTCAGTGAGATGCAACTAGAAAGGACGCTAAGTACTGCATTTCATACCAGCCCACCACGATACTATGAGCACTAATAGCCACACGACAGCCAGAACACAACCGCTTCTCTTACCTCAATGAGATGCTACTAGAAAGGACGCTTAGTACTGGATTACGAAACAAGCCTAGGACCAATCACACAAAACACAAACAATGAGAGGAACAATAAACAATGAATCGACAACAACAGAGTCACCAACTTTTAACATACAGCAGCCGAAGCATCGGATATGGGGGACTCGTATACAGTACAGGTTTTGATCACTTATACAACCATTCCATTCATCACTCACTCACCAGTCACTTGCATTAGTTACCATGGCGGTACATGTACCAGTACGATCACTCGGTGGATCGATAATTGGAATGATCGGAATGATATCCGATGCCTCGGATATGGGGGACGCGAATACATTTTACTGGCCATGTCATCGCTTTAAATTCTCTTGTTGTTAAAAACACCAAAAAGGGCCGAAATAACTACATCACTAATCTACTGGACTAACACACACCCTTCTCCACATTGCCACACACCAGGAGCAACAGCAATTATTTATAACAACAACAGACTCACACTTTCAGTGTTGCTATAAAAAGCTGGCAACCTTAAACAGGTTGTATAATTATTATGCATACCTAAAATGGTTAACCCATATACGCATTGCGTCCTGCTTGAGGCATATAGGCAAACAGTGCATACCCAGATCAGACGTTCTGTGGCGTCTGATCATGGTGTCCACTGTTTGCTTACAGAATATTCTATTTGAAATTGAATGAAATGAAAAAGACCATCCAACAACCCTTGTAACGGATATGGACTGGTCCAATTTCTAAGTATGGGGAAATCCATTTGACATAAATGGGTTAAGAGACGTTGCCAGCCTGGTTAGCACAGTTGGTAGCGCGACTGGAAAACTCCCACTTTTCACATAAATGCGTACCTGACTAGGTGGTGGTGGTGTTTGGGGATGGGGTAAAGGCGGCGAAAGTAAAGGATGATAATAATTTCTATATTTAATAAGGATAATGAATAAATAATAATGAATAAAAACATTGGTTTCAGTCTCTCTATAATAAATTATTCATATCCGTTTCTAAGGACACAATGCTATGCAGCCCATTGCCCCAAGGTATATATCGAAAGCATCAAAAATGAATATCACAACAAAAGCTTCAAATGTAAAGCTTCCAGTCAAGTTTAAATATAGTAGGGTCAACATTTTAAAACAAAAGTTCGAGATGCTCTTTCTTTGCCTGCATTTTGCTGCAATAACTAAACGAAATTCTCTAGCCATTCTCAGAACACTTATCAGACACTGTTTGTCACAAAAACGTTAAAATGATCGTTTCAAATGCAAATGTACCTAAAGATTTGGCTCAGAACATTGCACTTTAGTCCATTTGGGCCTCGTGCTCGAAAACCTGTCTTTGGGAGTTTGTTAATAACAAAGGCGCAGACCATCCTGCGCTTCCGCACATTATGATCAGCGCATTTGTTAATCGCTTATTGGAAAGTAGCATATCTAGATTTGCTACAAGCTAAATTTCAATTTTCTAGCTATAGTCTCTGTACCTGAGCAGGCTGGTTTGAATCTCACTTTGTTGGAAACCTCGAAGACAGGTTTTCTCGCGTCGCTGCCCATTTAAAACATGCTTTCTGGGAGTGCGTTAAAGATGACAAAATGAAAGTAAAGTGATGTACTGTTGAAAATGGATCACTTTGGTTAAACCAATAAGCACAGAAGCATCGTCTAAGTTGGATGATTGATAAACTCAACAAAACTCATCGAAATGTGCATATAATTAAGAGGAAATTTAATTACAAGGGAGATACTTTAAGAAGGATAATTTTTTTCATATAGTTTCTTTTAACTGTGAATTAACTGGCAATTTTGGTTGAGGACTATTCGTAAATTATGTAAAAAAGAAAACTAACATCATTTTCAGCTATGCATAATGGAACAAGAATATCACTTTGTGTAAATGGCTGCCTGAGGTCAGCAAAGCAATTAAAACGCATACTATTGTTCTAAGGTATCGATTGGAGGGCTACATTTTTTTGCTCAGTATATATTGAACTCAAAGAAATATAAGAGTGAAAGTAAACTGTAACAAAGTGATTGCTGGTGTCACATGCTTATGGATCAGATTCGCTGTACCAGGATAAGATTCTCTCATCATTGATACGTAATCATCCCAACATAGTTTTATTGTGGTGTTATCAGGCAAGTCTGTTTGATTACCAGACAGGCCCATAATACCTGATAACACACTGAGGTCTTTAATCTTTGACTTCAGAACTGAGGCACTCACTTCAACCTCTGGGCAAACTTTATCTTTGTCCATATGATAGATTGGATTACAGGGAGTCTTAAGGAACCTGTAAATTATCTTCATGCCCTTTACAGACAAAAGCCGCTTCTCCAAACTCACAACAGAAACAAGTACAGATTCATTAATAGGCACTTCTATAACCTTGCCAATAATGGTTGTAGATTTGTCAAAAATGGCGTCTAATTGGCATTGTGAATTCGTAAAAAGATTTAAATGAAGCAGGACAACTTCTGGTAGTTGAGTTTTGTCTCTTTCTGATATCCGCACGTTAAGACGACAATGACGACACCTTTTCAACCTCACATTGAAAGCTTTCAGGAAGCTTTCTTGAGTTAGTTCTCCAAGTGTTTCATCTTCGGGCTTAAATCGTTGACCTGACGAGTTTGAATCCTTCCATTTCAACTCCAGCTTGTAAATAATGGAAACTGCCAGACCTTGGGTTTCTATCGCTATGTCGATACATGAACCATACCAGGCCGCACTTCCAAAGGGACATAAGAGAGTATGACAACCATGCTGAAAAAAAAAAAAATAGTATGATTTAATTATCACTTAAATATCTAGTACAAGTATAGGTACATGTGCGGATCAATGAAGTTTTTTAGTTGATGATGGGTGAGAGGTTCATAATATCACTAAAAGAGGGTCATCATCGGCCGCCAGCGAAACATGGCATTTCACTGGCGGGCTGATGATGGCCCAACATTGAATGCTGGCTTGTTTTTTCAGGGGATCAGGACAAGTAATGATGAGGAACCCTATATTTTTGTGATCCTTTTTATTTTTTGGGGGGGGGGGAGGGGGGTACGTACCCGCTGCCCCCTTCTAGATCCGCGCATGAGGTAAAACTCTTAAAAAGCCAAACACAGAGAGCTCATAAAACTCTCATAAGGACTAGTACTTGCTCTGCTAAGAATAGAGATGTAAGGTAATAAAATAATGATGTAAATGATGGAAACTGCCTGACCTTGTATTTCTATTGCTATGTCGATACATGAGCCATACCTAGCCGCAATTCCAAAGGGACATAAGAGAGTATGGCAGCCATGCTGAAAATTAAAAGACAAAACTACTGTAAATCCAGAAATGTTCGCAAGAATTTTATTATTGTGAATTGCGTTTAAAGACATATTTGCGAAGAAGTTTAACCTTTTGTATACCAAAGATTTTTATTATAGCCCCACTTTGGAAAAAGGGGGGCTATATAGGATTTGGTTGTCTGACATTCTGTTCGTTCATTCTTCCGTCCATCTGTACATCTGTCATAATTGAGTTTCTGCTCCATATAAGAACAAATTGATAGATTTTCACCAAATTTCATATATATGCATTAATATTGACAATATCTAGCTTGGGATTGTAACGCGTCCTTACTAGCATATTTATACCAGAGTTATTGCCCTTGATTTACGCCAATTTTCGTTTCCACTCAATATTTTATCAACAACTCGACAAATTTTCACCAAATTTTATATATGCATTCATATTGACAATATCTAGCCACGGATTGTTACACAATCTTTTTCGTATATTTGTACCAGAGTTATGGCCCTTGATTTATACCAGAATTTATTTTCCGCTCAATATTCTGAGAAGAAATTGACAGATTCTCACCAATTTTTATATATGCATTCATATTGACAAGATCTAGGTTTGGATCGTTATAAGTCCTTTTTCTTATATTTGTACCAGAGTTATGGCCCTTGATTTACGCAAGAATTTCGTGTCCGTTCAATATCTTGACACGCATTCAAATTGACAAAATCTAGGGTTGGATTATCGACAAATGTCATCCTTTTTTCGCATATCTGTACCAGAGTTATGGCCCTTGATTTACGCTAGAATTTCGTTTCCACTCAATATTTTGAGAACAAATTGAGAGATTTCAACCAAATTCTATATATCCTGCTATGTTGACAAGGTCTAGTTTGGGATATTTACATGTCATTTTCCGCATTTTTGTACCAGAGTTATGGCCCTTGATTCACGCCAGAATTTTGTTTCCGGTCAGTATCTTGAGAACAAATTGAAAAATTTTACCATATTCATATTGACAAGATCTAGGTTGGGATTGTTACACACTATTTTTCGCATAATTGTACCAGGGTTATGACTTTGATGTACAACAGATTTTAGTTTCGCTCAAATATCTGGAATAAAAAATGACAGATTTTCATCATTTTTATATATGCATTCATATTGACGAGATCTAGGTTGGGATTGTAACACGTACTTTTTTTGCACAGCTGTATCAGAGTTATGGCCCTTGATTTACGCCAGAATTTCGTTTCTGCTCCAAATCTTGAGAACTAATCAACAGATTTTCACCAAGTTTTATATAAGCATTCATATTGAAAAAGATCTAGGTTTGGGTAATTACACATTTTTTTCGCATATGTTTACCAGAGTTATGGCCCTGAATTTATGCTACAATTTCGTTTCCGCTCATTATCTTATAACAAATTGACAGATATTCACCCAAATTTTATAAATATTTTCATGTTGACAAGATCTTGTTTTGGGATAGTTACACGTCATTTTCTGCACTTTTGTTCCAGAGCTATAGCCCTTGATTTTCACCAGAATTTTATTTCTTGTCAATATATTTACAACAAATGGACAGATTTTTTTACAAAATTTTATATATGCATTCATATTGACAAGATCTAGTTTGGGATTGTTATACATCATTTTTCGCACATTTGTACCAGAGTTATGGCCCTTGATTCATACCAGAACTTCGTTTTCACTCAGAATCGTGAGTACAAAATGACAAAATTTGACAAAACTGTATAAATGCATTCATATTGACAAGATCTTGGTTGGGATTGTTACACGTCATTTTTCTACTTTAAAAAAAGGGGGCTATATAGAATTCGGGTTGTCTGTCATTCTGTATGTTCATTCTTCCATCTGTCCGTCAATCATAATTTCATTTCAGCTCAATATCTTGAGAACAAATTGATAGATTTTCAGTAAATTTTATATGTGCATTGATATTGACACGATCGAACTTGTGAATGTTACAAGTCCTTTTTCGCATATTTGTATCAGAGATATGGCCCTTGAATTGCGCCAAAAATTAGATTCCCCTCAATATTTTGAGAATAAATTTACAGATTTCACCAAATTTTATATATGCATCTATATTGACAATTTCTAGTTTGCAATTGTTACACTTCCTTTTCGCATATTTGTACCAGAGTTATGGTCCTTGATGTACGCCATATTTAGTTTCTGCTCAATATGTTGAGAAAGAAATGACAGATTTTCAGCAAAAATCAAATATGAATTCATACGGACATGATCTAGGTTGGAATTGTTACACGTCCTTTTTCGCATATTTGTACCAGAGTTTTTTCCCTTGATTTACGCCAGTTTTGTATCCGCTCAATATCATGAGAACAAATTTCCAGCTTTTCACCAAGTTTTATGAATGCATTCATATTGACAAGATCTGGGTTTGGATAATTGTTCCCTGCCTTTTAGACGAAAAGTGAGGGGACATAGTATTTGGCATTCTGTCCTTCCGTCTGTCCTTCCATCCCCTCTTATTAGACATTTTTCAGTTACACCTTACATTACGATTTGTCCGTCAACGGAGACTTACTTTGGAGTTTATTTAAGAGGGGCGATGTCAGCAGTAACTGGAATCTATCTTTTTCGTCTGCTACTAAATATTATATTTTTTGTCCTGAGATCTTTTTGTACCTTAACAAACAGTGCATACCATGATGAAATACCGCATGATGGCATTTCACCAGTTTACAAGTGTAAAAAACATGTACCAAAAAATATATTTCACAATTGAAATGCAGCCGAATATTTTTTAAAGCTATTACTTGGTCCATAAATGTATGCATTCACTGGTTGTAACTTGCGAGTAGGTAAATTCGATGTTTCTGCGTCCAATATGATTATTTTTTTGCGCCAATATTTCACCAAGCTCAGGTTAATGGACAGTGGAAATGCATAAGTCGCTCGCAACTTGTGCAAGCCAATATAGCTGGACCACAGTAATTGAAAATCCTTCGAATGTAAAGGAGATATGGAGGGACATGGAATTCAAGCATAAACGTCCATATCATGTTAGGATGATTCATGTACCAAACTACTAGGTAGTTTGGGTTTCCCCTTGACCCTTAAGAGGACTTGAATATATGCACTAGTCATTTCTGACAAGAGAACAGCGGGGACTTTGACTTGGCAGTTTTCTCCACCGTCTGTCCTGTTATACTTTATACTGCCATATTTGCCTTTGTATACCAATTGCCCCACATTTATCCACACTAAGGGGACAACACAGAAAGTAAAAATAATGGTTCATTTGCCCGGCTATATCCCTGTCATGTCAGAGGATAGGGTGTGTGGATAAACCGACTGGTACATTATACTAATCGGGAGAGAGCTCACTTGCAGTAGAATGCTGATGCTTGACATATAAGGATCAGGCGCGTTCCTAGGGCATTATATAGAGTTCGCACTCTGGATAGTCCCCCTTAATGAAGCCAGGGGTTTGGCCCTTTTGCGGAAAATGGTTTAAGAGAATTTCCAGGGCTAAAATGAGTTATGATAACATGCAGCTTAAACACAATAAACTAGATCTTTCTTCCAAAAATCAAATTGAATGGCTAAAACCCTATACTTGCATCGTCAAGTTGTAAGTTCATGCGTATTTTCGTACCCTTAAGTACACCCCTGAGTATGCAAAAAGCTTCCACCAGACATTCAGACAAAAATCTAGTTTCCTATGTTTTGGAATCTAAGAAACCATGACGCATACTGGGAAATTGCTAATGTTAAGTTAAATCAGCGGCAGATCCAGATGGGGTTCAGGGGGTTCGCTCAACCCCTCCCCCTAGTTTTTAAACATCCTGTGAAAATGAAATAAACTGCTCTCAGTGAGGCCAAATTATTTCATTTTCATGGGATATTTAAGAAAAATGAGATAAAATCACAAAAGCGAACCCAGCACCTTTATACATATGAACCCCCTTTCCTGAAATCCTAGATCTGACCCTGTAAATACACCACAAGTCAATATAGTCTAACCCAGTCGATTCTAGTAATTCAAGTGTCATTATACTTGTAACTATTTTTCCGCTAGTGGCGACTATTGTCATCCATTGATCAGCCACATTTTGGAACAAGATAAGGCCTGACAAAATATTGGGCTTGATCCAAATTCAAACTGTTTGGCACTGTCATGGTATTCCACAAGGATTTTTTAAATGCATTAATTTAAATAAAAGGAAAGATAGAAGAAACAGCAGACAATGAAAAGGCATGCAAAATTACCCAGCATGCATAAAGATCATTGTTGTGTCGATTTGGGTGAACTTTATATGATATTGACTGTTCATGGTAGTGATCATAAAAAATCAAAATGCATCGTATATCATAAATGAATACAGGAGGGACAGGCAGACGGGCTAACTCAAGTATGTGATTAAGCTGCATCCTATCATATCGAGCTCCTTATCTTCAACATACTGAAGGAGTTAACCAATCTATTATAATTATTATTAATCATTATTTCCCACCTTCAAAATGCTAAAATTGTTTAATTCAATACACCCTTAGTTGACCACTCTTAGAAATTCAGAAGGAGTAAAATACGAAAAGACAATAAGTATAATAGCTTTTTACCTCATGTTATTAATTTGCTGAAGTGGGTTGAGGTGGCACCACAGATTTTAATGACAAGCTTGTCTAAGTGGGTTAACAGCACTTCATGCACATACCTACGCTAGAAACTGAAAACAACCTTTCTGTAACCAGCAGAACTCAGTTCCGATCAATTAAAATTCCCTAGGAGTAGAGCTGTAACTAGGCCTTGATTTAATGTAGCTCAATGCAAGGGTCTGGCAAACTATTTGCTACCATGTTGCTGCATATACCATATTGTGAAAAGTTGATTTTTGGTCAACGACCCACCCCTTAGTCCACCCAAAGGGTTGGACCCAGGCCTACAAACTAAAAATTATTCACTTGATATGTTTCAATATCTATTGCACCTCTGCCTGCATACCATAAAAAATGTTAAAAATTAGTTACAATCTGACTTAGTTATTGCAAAATTATTTCATGATCGAATTCCCCAAAAGTATGGGGCCAGGTCAGGAGCGAGCTCATAGCCCCTGGATTATAGATCTGCAGTCAGACTCAATAGACTGAATATAATTTTGGTTTCTAGTGCAGAGGTGGAGGTTGAAATTTTTCTCTCTAACAGAGTCAAACCGTTGCATGAGTTGCAGTCTGTTCTGGATTCATTATGTTTGCTTCCATCATAAAAGTAGTCCAGAGTCCATTTTAATATAATCAGCAGACATAAAAAGCATGCATCATTTTCACAACTAGAATACATTAGCACTTTAAAAGAAAATATTAGTTTGCTGAAGATGACTTTATTAAAGCACTTGGTATGATTTCCTAACAAGAAATTAACCGAGTCACAAGTTACAACTAATGAAGTTGTTAAACGTTTCTGAATTACACTGCTGAGATCGCCCCCCTTAAATAACGTAAGTCTAAGGTGTGCTGCATCTTACAAATCCTAAGGTCCGCGGTAACTGAAAAATGTCTATTAGTAGGTATCTTGTGTATAAATCTCCTTCTACAGTTTTACTCCGATTCTTTTGAAACTTTACAGTTGTTTAGGCCATGGTCTGAACATATGAATATTGTTTGGGCATAATCCTCAAATTATTTTCGTCACTTTTTTCACAAAAAGAACTTAGTCATTTTTTGCGGCCAAAGTGAATAGATACTAGGTTCCTTGTGTATGTATCTCCTCTTACAGTTTTCTCCGATTCCTTTAAAACTTTAAAGATGTTTAGTTGATGGCCTCAAAGTGTGCACATTGTTTGGATATTGTTTCTCAGATTATTTTTGTCACTTTTTTCACAAAATATACTTACAAATAGTAATTTTCCAGACAATACATTCAAAGTGACTAAAGTACTGCCGCATTAATAGGAAACGCGAAAAATCGACTTTAAGTGCATCTTTTCACGTTATTTTCTCTAGAGCTTTTCGATATGCTAATAGAAAAAGCTGCAGTATTTTTTGACAAAATCTTCAACTTGGTGTTTTTGCTGTGTTTTTCTGTAATTAGATGGAATTTTGGCATATTTTTGGTTCTTTTCAACGGGGGAGTATTACTGTTGATAGAATGGACATAAACTGACCCAGTTTATTAATAATATGCAACGGTTGACTTAATAATTCGATGTCGTTCAGGTCAGTGATCCCCGTGTTGGTTATATACTGAACAAAAGTAAAAACGCTACACCTGAATTGTTTGCCATTTATATGCAAAATAATGCAATCAAGTAAAGCAAATGAAAGTATATCTGACTGTTCAAAGACTTAGTTATGCATCAAGTAAAAGGTTTACGGATATTGTCCAGAGGAAACACATGAAAGTAAGAAAGAGGGCAAAGATCAGGAATCGATACAATCAAGCCACCACCTGACCCAGGATACCAATTGGAAAGTGACACTTTCACAAATTAGACATCACAAACGATAGCCAAGAGGTCAGCGCTTTCCAAGCACAGGACCACAAGGCATCAATAAACAGACGCACACGGAAGCATAACAAAAACAAGACAAAAAAATGTCATTTAAATGTGACAGGGGTTCAATTTTTCAGGTTACAAACTTGAACAGAAATCTCACACAGTTTAGGCCTTCAGAAATCCACTGCCAACCAGATCGGACTGGACGAAATTGTAGTCTTAGACATGTGACGACCAAAATATGCGTTGATCCGTTAGAAAAGCAGCCTAAGAAAGCGGGTTTTTCATCAGGCCAAGCTTTAATTTTTAACACTGAAATCTCCATAGGAAAATCAATGTGTTGTTGCATCTTAGTCTGAGCACATTACTGGACGAGAAATGGTAGAAACAATGTCCTGATAGGTCTACCTGATTTTGCAAAAGGTAGAAAGTTATCGAAAATCGTGATAAATCAAAGATTACAAAATATTTGATATTCTCTATTTGTTTTTGTCAAAGGGAGACATTTTAATTTTTTACACATTGATAAATTCGAAATTGATTTCTGAGCTTTTTTTCAAGTGGCAATACAGTTTTCTTGCGTATTAATGCAACACAAGTATGACGAATTCTGATAAGCTTAATAACCATTGCGCATGCGCAATTGCAAAATTCAGTGAATAAAGCTTTAAACACAAAAAAGGAATTAACTCAGACATCAAACGAGACAAAATGGTGGAGCCTCGACGAATCGCTTGCTGGATGTTTTGAAAATATTATTGAGCTTTAGTAAATACTTTTCGTCCAATGCTTTCTTACAAAATATAAAATATTGTAGTGTAGCATTTTCACTGTTGTTCAGTATAGCATAAAGTGTATCGTACATATAAAGTACTGCTGCATTTAGAATCGCGAATAAATGACTTTAGATGTACGTTTTCAATTTACATCGCATTGAGCATTCAATAATCGTGAATCATTTCAGGGAGTATTTTGACAAAAGATATTAGCTGGTATTACGGCTAATTTTTGCTTTAATAATTCTGATGGTAGAATTTGGGCATTTTATTCCACTTATTTGACACTTGACAGAGATAATCCTGGGATAGGCCTGATACATTTTGTTAGAAAACTATTATTTCTGCTAAATGGACGTTACTTTTAACTGGACCTCATATATAAGCTATTCAAAGCTCATGTCAATTATGCACTAATATAGATATTAAGGATTCTTTGGCCCATCAAATTTTGCAAAGGGCCCATAGAAATTTCAAAAGGCCCATTAAAATTATGTAATCTGCATGTATTTGAATAGGATATGGGTCATTGGCCCATTTTAAGGGCCCATCATCATTTTGTACCAGGGTTATCCCTGACTTGAGTGTTACCATTGAAAAAATGTATGTAAGCAGCTCAAATTAACTACAGGCCCATTAAAAAAGTTAATTCACTACGCAATATTTCAAAAGTTTTTTCACATTTTTATAATACATAATGGTCCATCTTTCACCATACATGTAATTAAATTCCCATGCCATTTGGGTTCTAAAAATCATATCAACGTATAATGAGACAGAATTTTAATATAAATTTCAGAAGCATTCCAACAAAAAACACAACAAAATACTTTAAAACATTCCAATGAAAACACAACAGCATTGTACGCCAACATCATAAAGGCAGTATTTCTTTGCAGCTCCATTTGCTTTAATAAGATCTGCATTTCTCCTTGGCATTGAATTGTAAGGTTCATCAATGGCGTTTGGTGGTACACTATACCGCTCTTCACATACTCGTTTTATCCCTTTTTACACAACATTTGGTTACCAATCTCTTTCTTCATTATATTCCAAATGTTCTCTATGGGATTCATGTCTCGCGAAATCCCTGGTCATTCTAGAATGGATATTCTTTTACATTCTAGAAATGTTTAGTACTTTTAGAGTTATGGCATTGCGCGAAATCATTGATAAAGATATATCCCTTCTGTGGGAACAAAACGCATTCACATGTCATTTCAATATCATGAATAATATCACATGATATTTTGTATTACCCATGTTACCAGTCATTTTCTCAGAAGAGACTGGCCCCTGCTGCTAATGGCTCCCCAGACTTGCACACTCACTGGTAATTTTACAGTAGTCTGCATACACTTAGCATGATATTTCTCATTCTATTAGCGCCAAACACGACAATGTCGTCGATTGTTATGACTGTGAAATACATGCTCATGCGAATATGTTGTGATCCCACAGAAGGGATATATCTTTAAGCATCAGCTTGTGTTTATGACATAGCTCTAAAAGAACTAAACATTCCTAGAAAGTTACGGAATAATCATTCAGAAATGACCAAGGAATTTACCAGAAATGAGTTCTATAGATGTTTGGAATATACTGAAAAAAGAGATTATTAGCCAAATACAATGTTTAAAATAAGAGATGCGGAAGCTAGAATGTGAAGCGCGATATAGTGAAGCATCGAATATCATGGAAGAACTTTAAAATTCAATGCCAAGAACAATTGCAGATCTTATATATCTTATTTTGAAAAGGGAGTTGCAACGAATATTGTTAGGCGTACAGTTATGTTGCTGTGTTTTCATTGGAATGTATTTAAGTATGATTATGTGTTTTCATTGGAATATATTTAAGTATGATTATGTGTTTTCATTGGAATATATTTAAAATTTACATACAAACGTTGTCTGATTATACGTTTATATGATTTATAGAAATAAAATGGCATGAGAATTAAATTAAATGTATGGTAATCCACAGACCTTTCATGTATAAATATGTGAAAAAACTTTTGAAATATTGCGTAGTGAAATAACTTTTTTAATCAATCTGATTAAAACCCGATCTACGCTTACTATGTCCACCTCTAGCTGTGGCTAGATCGGGTTTTAATCAGATTGTTTTTAATGGACCTGTAATTACAGAAAATTTATGAATGACTATAATTAGAGTACTACATAGGTAGTTGATATTGTTTAGGCCGTTTACCACTGTAAAAGTTGTTTTTATGAAACTGCCCATAATAGCCACATCACGCTGTTTTAGTAGAAAATGCCCTTACAAACATAGCAAACAGTGTTAACCCAGATCAAACTGATCGTATTGGATCAGTTGGCTGATTAAATTGATACTATCAACTGAATGGCAGTGCTTAAAAATAAAACTGGCATGTACAAAGCAATCACGATTTTAAAAAGGTGATTCTTTTGACACTTACCTGTTGAAATTTAAGTACAGATATATAGGCCGTCACATGGCTGTTACACCGTTTAAGTTCCCCCGCTTTTCAGAAAGCATAAAAATGTCGAAATTCCCAAGAGATTAGGGGTAAGGGTAATGGTAGTAGACTCTTCAAACAATTTTCTTCTGACACTGCAGGATATTCTAAATCCTGATTTGAGCTTAACGTTTGGAAAAATGCAACTAATAAAATAATATTCCAGATTGTCGCGTTTCTTAGTATTGCGGCAGGACTATAGTTAGTGGGTGCCTTGTGTATCAAGAACTCCTACAATTATTGTATTCTGATTATTTTGAAACGTCAGGTGGTTTGTCTGAAGATGTGCATGTGTGTTTTATTTTACTATAAAATCCTTAGCTTAATGTTAATCTTTTTCCCATCACTTTTCGCCTTCAAGGCTATCAATATCTTCTCAATGTCTATATATATGTAGTACCTTTTGCAAATGCTCCTTCAGATTTATACAATTCGTTATAAAACATCTCAATGTGCTTATGTCATGACCCGAAGATATGAATATGCTTTGGATATATTTCTTAAGTTTTGTTTCTTTTTTCTGTTTCATGATAGTTCATATACTTTATATATGCATTAATATTGACAAGTTGGGGTTGTTACAAGTCGTTTTCTGACATTTGTACCAGAGCTATTATCCTTGATTTATACCAGAACTTTGTTTCGGCTTAATAACTTGAGAACGAAATGACAGAATTTGACAAAACTTTATAAATGCATTCATATTGACAAGATCTAGGTTGGGATTGTAACATGTAATTTTTCCACTTTGAAAAAGTTGGGGCTATACAGGATTTGGGCTGTCTATCATTTAGTTCGTTCGCTCGTTCTTCTGTCAGTCCATTACAATTTTGTTTCTGCTCAATATCCTGAGAACAAATTTACAGATGTTCACCAAATTTTATATATACCTTCATATTGACAAGATCTAGCTTTGGATTGTTACACACCCTTTTTCGCATATTTTACCATAGTTGTAGCCCTTGATTAACGCCAGTTTTTTGCTCAATATCTTGAGAAACAATTGACAGATTTTCACCAAATTTGTATATACATTCATATTGACAAGATCAAGGTCGGGATAGTTAAACATTATGTATTCCAGAGCTATGGCACTTGATTTACACCAGAGTTTTGTTTCCGCTCAGTATCCTCAACAAATTAACAGATTTTCAACAATTTTATATATGAACTGTTATTGACAAGATATAGTATGGGATTGTTACACGTCAGTTTTCGCACATTTGTACCAGATTTATGGCCCTTGATTTATACCAGAACTTTGTTTCCGCTCAATTTCTTGAGAAAAAAAATAACAGAATTTGACCAACTTTATAAATGCATTCATATTGACAAGATCTAGGGTAATAGGATTTAAACTGTCATTTGAACATGTGAAAACACTATAAATCCTGATCAGTTTGCTTTGATGAAGCAATTTTATCAGGATCCAAACTGTTTTCCAAACTAATTGACAATGCATTATATAAAGGATAAAACATAGGGAGCAAGAGTAGTGCACAAAATACTTAGCATGAAACAGGCTAACCATACTATTTTGTATAAAATTAGTTCAATGTTTCAGTCTAAGATTCATTTTGGCTGTTCATATGTAAACATATTTAGATTTATTAAAATGGCTGATTAGTTAATAATATCATATAAATGATGAATACATTTAAAATATTTTAATCATTTAGTTGGATTATACTAATTTAATCAACTGTCTTAAGATATCTGCAAAAGATATCTTCATTTTTACTGTTAAAAATCGTATTTGCCAGTATTTGCTGGTATTTGCCACTAAAGAATTATTTTCCATGACGGTAAATACAGCTAAATAATACCGGTAAATATGGAATCTGCTACCAATCTTGTTTGATGAGTTTTAAAAATATGCACTAGTAGTATTCATCATATGACGTCGCGTCTGGGAGTGAAATAACGCCATGCAATAAAATCGCAAAACCACTAGTGGTTTATAGATTTACGGGAAACGTTATGGCGTCCATAACAACGTTTCGTACATAATGACAAAATTATAACGTTTTTACGCCAGAAATGAGATTTCAAAGTATTTGTCATATGATAAATAGAATCTTACATTCGTGCTCTTGTATTATTGAATTTATTAAACAAGTTGGGGAAAAGAGATCAATGCAAGGCTTGCCGAGCATTTTTTCTCTTTTTCCCAACTCGTTCAATCAATTCAATAAAACATGAGCACTCATGTAAGATCCTCTATATAGAGGACAATAAACATATTATTTCAGCAGCCAGCATCTGTCTCCTTTGAATAACAAAGACAAGTATCCGGCAACCGATATGGACCTTATTATTTTTCAGACATTTTGTAGTCGAGAATACATTTGAAATCAGTAACCTGATCCTGACACACATTATTATGCTAATCTGAATAAAAGAAGGAATTATTATTGGGTCCATACCGGTTGCTACAAAAATGTTTTAAATAAACCAGCAAACAACACATATCAGACACGAGATTAACTGCAGAAGAGCTATCCAGCTGTAGGAGTGTCTCAATATTGCTTTAGACCTAGAAAACAGTGCAGACCCTGGTGAAAGCGGCATTGTGTGGTATTTCATCCCGGTCTTCCCTATATTTGTGAAAATCCACGAATAATAACTGGGCCCTTTTAAGGGCTTAAATAATCGCATAATCCATGTATATATTTATATTTTGTTAACTATCCACCTAATCTAATGTGTCTTGAAACTATATATATATATAAAAGCCACTTGTACAAGCGAAATGCAGCCGAATATCTTTTTTAAAAGATATTTCTTGTTAGACCTGTATCCTCATTGGATACGCTAGCATGGGCGTTTAAAGGAGGCGTTTTCGTACTGGGTAAAAGGACCATAACCTCATGTACTGGCCTGAAACTCTTTTCTTGTTAATCATGCGCAGACCCAGGGGGGGGGGGGGGACAGGGGGTCCGGACCTCGTCTGAAAAATCATGAAAATATAGCGTTTCTTAGCAATTCTGGTCCAGAACCCCTGGAAAATCACAAAGCTGTCGAGACAGCATTCAATGTTATAGTGGTATTTGGATACTTCCTCCCCTCATCAACTTAAATAAAAGTTGAACCTCCCTTGACAATTTTTTCTTGATTTGCGCATGTTGATTATACTCACAATGAATTCGTCAAATATTTCATGTTGGCTACACACTGAAGCAACACCACTTGGCTGTCTTTCTGTAAAATCAATCAAAGCACTGAAAGACTTGATTGAAGCACCTTTTGTACACCAACGACTTCGGAAAATAATCAATTATTGGTGAGCTGTATGTTCGACACGCCAAATCAACACTAGCATCATAGTCTTGCCATAGACCAGTTATGTTGCATTCAGCCCGGTCTGCCTTATAGCACCTGTAGTTATCGGCCGAATGTACTTTATCATCAGGTAGTTCAACAAATAACTCACAATGCCTGGAATGAATACTGTTTGGCAACGATGAAAGATTAGTTAACAATGCAGGTGAATATGTGGTACGAATCTGCCACTTGAAATACCTGCCAACATTATGACATCGAGCGCAGTGTTCGTTTTGGTAAATCCTTCTAGTTGATTCGTCAGTCACCCACGTATAGTCAAGTATTGATGTCTTATTCTGGCCAGCGCATTTTTCAACCAAAGTATTGTTTTTTTTCGATATTTGGACAACTAGTGACAATTCTGTAACGTGGAATCCCTTTGCTGTATCCATTGTAGGCTAATTTACCGACTGACCCGGCCCCTTTCACCATGGTGAGGACACATTCAAGCTCTGACAAACGGTGACCTATGATTTCTTTATCTGGACAGCAATTTCCCTGTTCCCAACAATTATCAGAACAAGAGCATGGCGTACAGCAGGGAACCATATCTTTGGCATTGAGAGCATCAGTAGCATTCCGATGACAAAAGTTGGTGAATGGACAAATGTCAAGGTCAACTAGTTCTATTAATTTGCTGTGATTGTAGATGACATTTGCCCTAACGATAAGCAAAATAAGATAGGCGAGCTGCTTGGACATGCCTATATTCTACATGTAATCTCCACTAACTGCAAAATAAACATATGATTAGCTGTTAAAATTAATGTAAAATAATCATCCAGTGTGAAGAAGTATCCCAGCCACCACACAATTATTATCTGGCGACCATCGGCCCGCCAATGAAACGTCATGTAAGTGGCTAATAGAATTGATTTATACTTGATTCAGAGATTCGCATTTAAGTAAACATTCCAAAATGTGGCTTCAAGAGTAAAGCAATCTACATGCACAGTAAAAACATATAGAGGATATTCAAATTTATTTTATCGAGTGAAGCGAAAAATGCATATTTCATGATTGGCGAAGCCACAAATGAAATATACGTTTTCTCGCTCCTCGAGATGAAATAAATGGTATATTCAGGGCAAAGTTTGATTTTTTTTTCTTATATGAAATTTTAAGCGTGACAGAATTTTTATACTATATGACAGCATACACGTTCGCACATTACGTCATATTAATGATGACGTTGCATAATTTGCCATGTCGGCCAAAACTGAAACCACAGGAGTAGAAGTAGAGAAAGTGAAAATTTCAGCAAAACCCGACAATTTTGTAACCAAAATTTTCCTTGCTATCTAATTAAGAAAATGAATACCCAGACTTTGTGTTTTTTTTTCTAATAATAAGAAAGTATAGGCGTTTGAAAATCTGAAGTGGGCTCAAAGAAGTCAAAGGAGAAAGCAGAGGACATCCAATTTCACTCGTGAAATACAACATATTTTCACAGACGTGAAATACAACTTTTTTATATTTTCACAGCCGTGAAATATAACTTTTTCAAATATACATTAAATTTGACTAACGTTTTCCTGTATTTCATTACTTAGTTTATAATGAATATATGGTATTCACGAATGACGATATGGTTTGAGTCGCGACATGAGGCTTCCAACATTGTGTTATGTGTGACAAGCAAATCCTCAGAGCAACCTGTTCATACGCGCGGTCTGATCAAAGCCTTTGCTAGTCGTTTGAATATTCTATGCGTGTTAAGCTACTGACTGAACATCTTATGGAGTTTCTAAGCTTAACAGGAGGCTGCATAGACTCGTCTGAGTCTACACTTTTCAAAATGCCATATTGTTGGAAAACACATGTAGCGGCCCATTTATATTTTAACTGTATCGCTAAAAGATATAATCTGAGTCCGCAATTAAGAATAAAACAAATCTAAATATAAGAAACTCTATGCAAAATCATCGAATTTTACGTGCATCAACCACCCAACCCATCACGCCATCAAAAGGGTTATTAAAGAAAATGAATAAACAGTGAATTACAGCATAGTTACAATGTACCGTTTTGTACATTTAGGCAGCTGGGTAAAAAAAAACTTGCTGCGAGAATGTTGTAAGCACTGGAGGAAAGGAAATCACATTTTAGATCTTAAGTAAGTTTGATAATGTTTCATTACCCCTTAACACATTAAAGCAATTTTTGGCAATCTATGTATAAAAAGCAAAATGTTTACTTTATCGATATACTTTTTAAAATGCAGACAATATCACAAATGCTTAAGCTTGAAGTTGAATATTA
Organism: Loripinus fragilis; assembly: GCA_964019695.1. Classification (NCBI taxonomy): domain Eukaryota; kingdom Metazoa; phylum Mollusca; class Bivalvia; order Lucinida; family Lucinidae; genus Loripinus; species Loripinus fragilis. The sequence continues at coordinate 9,662,377 of OZ026528.1, forward strand.
TGTAGACAACATTAATTTTCTAAAATACATCTACAATATCAGTCCTTATTTACAACTGCAATAGTAATTAGAAACGGACTCAATCCTTTTGATGCGGATTTTAATATTAACATTGGCAACAGTATTTACAAACGGACTCAATATTTTGATGCAGATTTTAATATTAACATTGGCAACAGTAATTAGAAACGGGCTCAATCTTTTTGATGCGGATTTTAATATTAACATTGGCAATAGTAATTAGAATCGGACTCAATCTTTTTGATGCGGATTTTAATATTAACATTGGCAACAGTAATTAGAAACGGACTCAATCTTTTTGATGCGGATTTTAATATTAACATTGGCAACAGTAATTACAAACAGACTCAATCTTTTTGATGCGGATTTTAATATTAACATTGGCAATAGTAATTTGAATCGGACTAGAATCCTTTCGTTGCGGATTTTAATATTTACATTGGCAACAGTAATTGCAAACGGACTCAATATTTTGATGCAGATTTTAATATTAACATTGGCAACAGTAATTAGAAACGGACTCAATCTTTTTGATGCGGATTTTAATATTTACATTGGCAACAGTAATTAGAAACGGACTCAATCTGTTTGATGCGGATTTTAATATTAACATTGGAAACAGTAATTAGAAAGAGACTCAATCTTTTTGATGCGGTTTTTAATATTTGCATTGGCAACTGTAATTACAAATGGACCCAATCTTTTTGATGCGAATTTTAGTATTTACATTGGCAACAGTAATTACAAACGGACTCAATCTTTTTGATGCGGATTTTAATATTAACATTGGCAATAATAATTACAAACGGACTCAATCTTTTGATGCGGATTTTAATATTAACATTGGCAACAGTAATAACAAACGGACTCAATCTTATTGATGCGGATTTTAATATAAACATTGGCAACAGTAATTAGAAACGGGTTCAATCTTTTTGATGCGGATTTTAATATTAACATTGGCAACTGTAATTACAAATGGACCCAATCTTTTTGATGCGTATTTTAATATTTACATTGGCAACAGTAATTACAAACGGACTCAATCTTTTTGATGCGGATTTTAATATATACATTGGCAACAGTAATTACGAACGGACTCAATCTTTTTGATGCGGATTTTAATATATACATTGGCAACAGTAATTAGAAATGGACTCAATCTTTTTGATGCGGATTTTAATATTTACATTGGCAACTGTAATTACAAACAGACTCAATCTTTTTGATGCAGATTTGAATATTTACATTGGCAACAGTAATTACAAACGGACTCAATCTTTTTGATGCGGATTTTAATATTTACATTGGCAACAGTAATTACAAGTAGTTTCAAGCTTTTTGATACAAGTTTAATATTTACTATTGCAACAGTAATTACAAATAGGCCAAAACATTTTATTCAGATTTAATATTTACAGTGGTAACTGTAATTCAAAAGAAGTTCAGGTTTTCTATATATATATTCAATATAACATATGATTTTGATATTTAGAAATTGTAACAGTAATTAAAAAATAGGTTCAAGCTTTTATACATATTTATTATTAATATTTCAAACAGTAATTACAAACATGTTCCAGCTTTTTATACACATTTAAACTTTAAAATTGTAATACTAGTAGTAGTTACAAATGTTTGATATAGATTTAATGTTTACATCTGTGATGGTAATTTGTTTGAACATTTTTGATGTAATTTTGATATTTACAATTGCATCAGTTATTAAAACAGGTTGCTTAGGGTGCTGTCCGTTCTAAGGCGGTGGTTCTGTTGTTGTCGACTTTTTGTTTATTGTTACTCCCATTGTGGGAGTCTGTAATTGTTCTATGTTTTGTTGTAAGTTACTTTATGTCCATTCTAGTATTGCAATCATCTTGATGGGGAAGAGAGAGCTGATTGCTTTGCTTAATTTGTCTTCCTGGTGTCTTGTGATGGCTGAGCGGCTCTTCCTCGCGGTGCCACGGGGTTGTCTGCAGTTTGTGATTGTGGTATTTCCTGATCATACTCACTTACTATTTATGAACCATTTGATAGAGATTAAATATTTACAACTATGATAGAAATTACATGTACAAATAGATTCAAGTTTTTTTATATGAATATAGCCCATATATGCATAGCACCCATTTTATGAGACATCGGCAAGTAGTTGAGACCCATATCAGACGTCGCAGAATGCTTACTGTTTGCTATTAAAATATGAATAAAATGACAAAATACTACCCAACAATCCTTGAGAGGGATATAGACTGGTCCATTTGATAAGATATTGAACAGAATCGTATTTAATCATTTTTTCAGGACCATCACATAATATGATCTTAGTTGCTCAGAGGCGGACCCAGAGGGGGTTCAAGGGGTTCGCTCGACCCACCCACCCCCGCCCCCGTTTTTAAATATCCTATGGAATTGAAATAATTTAGACTCAGTGAGACCACCAAATTATTTTGTTTTCATGGGAAAAGTTTAAGAATAATGAGATAAAATCAGCAATGTGTACCTATATGAACCCCCTTTCCAGAAATTCTGGATCCTCGACTGTTGCTTTCAGTGAAATAAAATAATATAAAGAAAAACTAACCAAATTCTCTCCTTTAATTAACACTATGATACTTCGCTCTCCGATACGCCGCTATAGAATATGTTACTTGTCTCTGATTAAAATGCCAAAGTGAGACGTTAGTTTGGTAAAGGGACGTTCGTATATTCTTGACTCTCCAATAATAATCATACATGTATATTTACATTTTCAAAGCAAGCCTTTACCGAATCTTTAGATTTTGCTACCGTTCATAGCCTCATGAATGACATAAATTTGATTGGCAGCTGCCAAGCTCACTTGCCCGAGCAATACGCTTCTAACATCGAATTCATTTGCAAGAAGTGACACTGGTGTTGTGATTGACTGCGAACCACACCTGAGTCGCACGTGCAAAACAAGCCTCTTGTTTGCTCAATTGGCTGTCCGTGTTCACACTGGCTTTTCCGTTTTACACTCTAACAAACCGTTATTACAAATACATTTTCGTTTTTGTTTGATTTGATTCTTTACATCCCATCAACAATCTTTCAGTTAAACATGGACGGATATTCCTGGGTTGAATCAGTACTAAGTTAGGATAGATGTGTCTTGCTCAAGGACCACAACACAGTTACGCCGTTGAGGCTCGAACTCGCGGCTCCTCGGTCTCGAGTCAAGCCCTCTACCACTGAGCCACTGCGCTAAAAAACATATTTAATACAAGACTGTTTTTTCCCTAAATTATAAATGATTTTTATTTTAAATATTTATAGGAAAATGTAAATATAAGCAATACGAAGAGGGCTTCAGGTTAACTTTGAAAGAGACCCTAAGTATTCATGATACCATGAACATTCCAAAAATCGACTTTAATTCTTTACAATCAGGAGGACATTCTTGAGGTTGTTGACCAGGTAAGACCCAGGCCTCAACGTTAAAGAAATATATAACTATATTATTCTTGTGCATATTTGACAGAAAAATATCATGATTTATCAAACAAATAAAATAAGTATTTTGTTTTTGTCTGGAAAGATTTATCTCCTCTATGGAGATAGAGCTCTTCTATAGGAGATAAATATCTTAAAGCTGCATAGTCTGTAACGTTTGATCTTTTAATTTTCGAAATAAAGTTACTATATTACAAGAATACAGTAAAAATCCTCAAATTCAGGTAAAAAATTTACCATTTTCGTAAATGTTAACAAATGACCACTATCAAAACAACAGCATTTGTGTTAAAAATCAACCGTCTAGAATTATTGGAGGGACGTAAATAATTACCAATAAGAGAAAAACACATATTTTAATAAGATAATTTACTTTTCCATGCAGTTTTCAGCTGTACTGAACATATTTATAGTGAAAACATAACTTAATTCTACTTTTACAAATGATTAAAATATTTTTTTTTTCGAAAATGTTCATAGTTGCAGACCTAGTCTCTTTAAGCTGGAACTCTTTTTTCCTAACCACTAGTGACCGTAGGGTTTGATGTGATGAAATGCATGTCATATTCAAGATAAAAATGCAATTTAAAATTTGAAAAACATAACGGTTGTCTGCACTTTCGACTTCCCAAACAAATGAGTTCATATACATATGCGCTGACGTTACATAACGCTTATGCCTTCCAACACTGAAACCGGAGGAGCTCAAGGTACAAGAACAAAAAATTCTAGAAAAACACTTTTAATTTTGCACCACACTGTTCTTTACGATCTAATTAAGAAAATGAGTACCCACACTTTATGTTTTGTTTGACTATTGAAAAAAAGTCACAGACGTTTGAAATACTGAAGTGGACTCAATGAAGAAGATTTTCAAAATAGCGGTCTTCCAAATTTTTCAGCAGGGAACATACGATGTATCATTTTCCTGCTGGATTTATAACATCGCATGCCGTAGTATTATGTAATCAGATCGAGTAGAACACATGTAATATACAGTTTATTAATCTTTCTATTTAGAATATGGAATTTATAAATATATGGGGAGGTGAAAAATCATGTAAGGAAACTCGTGCTTGCGCACTCGTTTCTTTATCGGATTTTACACTTCCCTCGGTTTATTAATTTCCATTTTTTTTATCATATAATGATTAAGAAACTCAATACACAGTATTATGATAAATTTTGGCTGCGACGCAAGAAAACTTGTCTTGGTGGTTTCTGACCTGGCCATACCCAAACGGGCCTACTTAGTTACAGACACTTTCTAGAAGAGTGAACTATTGTTTGTAGCAAGTTTGGGCATGGAAGTTTCTAATAAGCGAGTAACAAATGCGCTGATCAAACTGTGCGTATGCGCAAGCTAGTATATATGCAACTGAACAGAAGGGCCGCCAGAGCTCCAGATAAGAAATTTTTTAAACGACTTCTCCTCCTGAACCACTGGCCCAAATTCAAAATAAATTCAAAGATTTGTTGCTTATAAGGCCCTCTACCACATTTGCACAAATGGTTTCGCTCCACCGAACAAAGGGACTGTCAGAGCTCTAGATAAGACATCTTTTAATGACATTTCCTCCTGAACCAAAATCCAAATTCCATATAATTTCACATGAATATTGCCCATGATGCTCTCTTTCAAAATTGCATAAATGGTTCTGCTTTAGCAAACATGAGGACTGACAGAGCTACAGATAAGAAATCTTTTAAACGACATCTTCTCCTGAATCACTGACCCAAATTCAAAATAATTTCACAGGATTATTTCTCATGGTGCACTCTACCAAAATTTCACAAATGGTTCCACTCCACTGATCAGTCATTCTCAGGTGAGCGAGCCAGGGCCCAAGGGCCCTCTTGTTTCACTGATAAGGGTCCAGCTATTCAAATCCCGGTGCCAAAAGGCAGAACGGCCGCAGGCAAGTTCTATAAATACGTTGTTCTGAGAAAATTGAAGAACTACTACAAAGTCGCCGCGCCAAAAAAAAGCACTTAAGTATGTCCGACTTTTGCATGATAATGCACCCGCTCACAAGGCACGTATTGTGACTGACTTTCTGTAGTCATAGAAAGTTACCGTCCTTCCGCACCCCCCGTATTCGCCAGACTTGGCCCCCTGCGAATATTTTCTCTTTCCAAAACTTAAATATCATTTATCTGGAAGGAGACACAATTCAAGAAATGCCCTTGGATATGCTGTTTATCATTGTCTGATGGGTGTCCCCATTCAAGAGTATGAAAAATGCTTCCAAAAATGGATTGACCGGCTAACAATGTGTGTTCTAGCTGGCGGAGAGTATTTTTAAGGGCAGAGCAAATTAAAATGAACAAAAGCACTTCCGCTATATGAGCACCGATGGAAGTGACATTATTTTTGGAACACCCCTCGTATGTTTAAACAATTGTTTATATAGCTCAGAAGAACCGTCTCGTTGAGACAGTTCTTCTGAGCAGGGAAGAAAATAAAAGCAAAGCGACCAACTATCTTCAGACACCAAATCTGCAAAACAAAACAAGGACCTAACCCACAAACAATTGGAGCAACAATAAACAATAAATCAACAGTGTTCAGCAGAAACAAAAGCATGTTTTATAAGTGAATTTTCTTATAGTCTGGGCCAATTGGGCCGCGCCGAGAGAAAAGCTGTCTTCAGGGAGATTCAAACTAGCCTGCTCAGCTACAGAAAGTAGCTAGAATATGTGCTTTCGATCGCAGCAAGTTGAAATATATTTTTCAATAAAAAAGGCACTGACCAGACAGCACGAATGTGCAGGCTGGTCAACGCCTTTGTTGTTTGCAAACCCCTTAAGACAGTTTTTTCTCGCATCGAGGCCCATAAATGATCAGGTGTATCTGTGGATAGTTGCCAGACAAATTAATCACAATAGAACAGCTGAGGACGTCATGAAATGTTTGTTTCATAATTTTGTCTCGTTTCAATTTAATCTTTTGTTCTATTTGAATTTGCAATTAATTAATTGGATCTCTTAGATTTCAAAGTAGCAGATTGGTTCTTTTTGAATTTGCAATTAATCATTTGCATTTCTACTAACGTCAGACCATTATTTTTAGAGAATCATACATTTAAATCCCATATAAGCATGAAAAGGGGAACTTAACTAGTTTTTACCTATTTCCATGGAAGGTCACTATGTGGCATTTTTGGAGGTTACCGTGTGGCATTTATTGCATATCCATGGGACAGGAGTTCGATCCCGGGTCAGTCCCATACTTTCATGGAGGTCGACCATAGCGTCTATTTTATGGGGTATTGGTAACAGAACAGATCATACTAGCATCTAATCAGCTTCTGCGCTGTTCGCTTACAGTATAAAATCAAATAGTTAATCACTACCCAACAACCCTTAAATTCGACATGGATTCGTCTGATTGATAAGGTTTCAGATAATTAATATCTGGATGGGGTATAATGATTATTGAATAATGGCCTTTTTAAGAATGATTAGTGTATAATGAGTCAAAAAATATAGAATAGTGAATAATGAGTGCCTAAAAGTAAAAATTCTTTTTTTTAATGAACAGAAAAAATAATGATTAGTGAATTATCAAAATTTAATGAATACTTGGTCTTATTTTAATAAATAATCCAAAATTTTAATGATATGAATAATGGGCTAATTTTTTTTAATGAATAGTGAAAACCATACAACCCCCCCCCCCCCCCCATCCAGACCCTCATAAATGCTCTCAGATGGCGAAGTGATTTATCTAATCAGCTGTTTTCTGTTAGTATGCTGAACTTGAATTTTGATCACAAAATTGAAAAGAAATGGGTTACTTTATATGAATAAAAAACATAAATTAAAAGTCATTTTATTAATTAAGTAGAGAGATTAATATTGACAAATTTTACTAAACTGTTTAACACTTTGTTGACCGGAAATCCCTAAACAGGTTATTTGGCAGACAGTGAAGACCCAGACGAAATGTCACATTTTTCTAATTTGTATGAAGATTACTGGGTGGGATTTTAAATTAAATATTTAAAGAGTAACAGGGCTGAGTTCAGAGTGTCAGTGGTAGATCTAGAGGGGGTTCAGGGGGTGGGCTCCAATCCCCTCCCCGTTCGCTTGCACCCCCCCTCTTTTTTTTTAAATATCCTATGAAAATGGAATAATTTGGTCTCACTGATACTATATTATTTCATTTTCATGGGATATATGGGCCTCGACGCGAGGAAACCTGTCTTCGGGAGTTTGAGAACAACCTAGGCGCAGACCAGCCTGCGCATCCGCGCAGTCTGATCAGCGCCTTTGTTATTCGCATATTGGAAAGTATCATATCTAGACTTGCTACGGGCGAAATTACTATTCTCTAGCTAGTCTCTGTAGCTGAGCAGGCTGGTTTGAATATCACTTTGTCGGAAATTTCGAAATCAGCTTTTCTCACGTCGCGGCCCATATGATAGTGAGATAAAATCTGCAAAGCATACCCGCACACCTTTATACACATGAACCCCCTTTCTAGAATCCGTATTGCTTCTTTGCAAACAGTGTTGATCCTTATGAAATGCTGCATTCTGGGTCTTCAGTGTTCGCAAAAATAGCAATTTAAAGGTTTTCAGTAGATAATGTGTACTGAATAGTTTTGGCAAATATGTGAGAAAATGTTATATTAAATTCCTGCACAGCAACTCATGGTCTGTTCCGTACCATTATTATACTGTAAATTCGGAAATTTTCGCGAGGGTTTTATTTTCGCGAAACTTCGCATATGCGAAGTTTCGTGAAAATAAAACTTTCGCAATATGGCAAGATATTTCTGTCGTTTACTGATATAGGTAAATCATGCCCTGGACGCGAAATTTTAACGTGGCAAATATGTCTTTTAACGCTATTCGCGCAACTTAAATTCTCGCGAAAATTTCCGAATTTACAGTATCAGCATGGTGTTGTGGTGTTGGGAGGGTACAGAAAAACTAAAAACATAATTTCAACATTTTTATGTTCTCAATCAAACACTGACTACCAAATAAGTCAAATAATATATTAATATAAATACTATAAAAATATCATTTATTAATCCTTGCATACTGATGGACTCTCCCATCTAGCTAAATAAATACACATTGGGATAGCTCATTGTAGATATCAAGGGGTCATAGGTTAAAATTTTCCAATTTAGATGTATTTCTATCTCTGAAGTTTGAGTTTATTTTGGTATGCAGTGTAGACCCTTATTAAATACCCATTAAGCCTTGCGATGTCAACAAGCGTTCTCAAAGCCTTGCCTGGTAAACTTGGTATCAAAAGACACTCACATAGTATTCTCTATTACTTTTTCTGTGTACATGCAGCAAAGGCTCTGGTGAGACTACCTCAATCAAAGTTCAGGCTCGTCTTCTTAGAGAATACTAGGTGTAGAGTGTCTTTTGATATCAATTTACCAGGCAAGGCTTCCAGAACACTTGTTGACATCGAGAGGCTTGCCGAGCGATTCAACATGCATTCTTTAAGTCGAGCCTGGTAAACTTGATATCAAAAGACGCCTTTATCAGTTGACAAGCTTAATCACTGTTCAAACTAGCGAATATGACATAATTTTCGATTTATGTGTTGATTCAGTGTCATTAGCGATGTCATTCAAGAAGCGCAACGTCATCATGACCTGATAAAGGCACATGCAATGAGATAGACACATTTTATAAGGCAACATACAACGCTGCGGTTAATATGAATGGTAACTTATAATTAACATCCCTTAGTTCTTGTGACATGCCCACAAAGTAGTGATGTTTACCAAATTCTGAGCTGGTTCAAATAATTTATAAGAACAGGCCTTTTCAAAATAATGTTGTTAAACATGACAGTGGCGTAGCAAGAACGCTGAAAAAGTTATGCACATCAAAGGGAGACTACCGGATCAAGCAGTGATACTGTTTAATTGTGTCCCTTTTCAAAATGGGAGCTTCTATTGGAGGAAAGAATTTGCTACCAGAGTGAGCGAATTCTTTCTTTAAGAGCAGTTCCTTATGGTATGGAAAATCCTGTTTACCATATCAGGTGACCTCCCATGAATGCTACTATTTTATTACGCAAAGTGCGTAACTGCGTAATGGGAGCTACGCCAATGCATGATTCAAGGTCCATAGATAAGAGTGCAGAGTTAAAAATACTGTTTTTTTTATTCCTCAACCAAAACGTATGTTGTCAGTACTCAAAAGAACCAACTCAATGTGACAGTTCGTTTGAGCACCCTTAACATATGTTAAAACTGATGGATAAGAAAATATTCAAAGCTTTATTCTCATTTTTTTTTTGCTATAGGCCATTTTGAGATCATGACATCATTTTCTATTTTTTTGACAACATTTAAAAAAATTCAAGAAAAATTTAAGTGAAGTTTTGAATACTTTTTGAAAATATATATTATGGAAAATGGAGCATTTGCTCCAAATGAGCAAATGCTCAGTTTTCCATATTTTTTTTCAAATACATGATATTTCAAAGGTGACAAAAGGGGTTATCATTGAGTAAAGGGTTAACTTCACATATGAATGATAGAGTCAAAATATGAAAGTTTTGATCAACCAAAACATATGTTAAAACAGATAGGCAAGAAAATATTCATAATTTTACACTCAAACTTTTTGGCTTGGTTAGATGTAATAGTATGCATGGTAGATTCAAGAAATGAAACGCTGATCTTGTCTGAAGACAAAACATGGTAAAAACTGGTGAGTAATATTATACAATCATTGACTATTGAGTATTGAGGCATTGGACATGATGGGATGTCGACCTGAGAGTACCAATATTGATTGAGGAGTAGCCGAGGTAAATATTGGAATTCTCAGGTCCACATCACATCATGTCCAATTCGTCAATACTCAACAATTGTTTTATTATATAATTTCTTTAAATAAAAAAGCAACAACAAAATCTTGGCCATGGACTATGTCTTGGACAGTCTTGAATATCTTTTTTTACACGTTGACTAACTGATTCTATTCAGTTATTGCATACTTTATTTGTCATTACAACTGCAGACAGATAAAACCCAGGTTAAATGCGGCATAATAAGGCATTTTGTTAGGGTCTAAACTGTATGCTAAATCAAAAATGATCTTCAGAGAGAAAAAATAGCAATTTTAATTAGAAATTGTAACCTGTGATCCTTGAATTTTACAATTGACCATTCCAAGTGTATTGCATCAATCCAGAAAGAATAAATTCGTTAGTGCATTTAAGGGTTCTGCTGATTACTATATTCAACAGCAAAGTCTGAATTACATGTATATAATGAAGCACCAAATCTTGTAAATTTCATGCTGATGTCACTCACTGAATTGTATTTACAGCAAATCAAGTTTCATGCTGAAACCACACCTGCTATGGAATGTTTCTATGAAGACTTTTTAGTAACTAATATTGAAGAAAACCCCACAGCCCATGCCACATTTAGTTAAGTTGACTCAAGTGGATATGCATCTGGGTCAATCAGCGGATGTTTATTTATAGATTATATAATAATACAAAATATTCATAATTTTAAGCCTAACCCTTTGTATTCTAATAGTGCTTACCATACATATTGGGATAGCTATTTTGTACTTTCAGGGATCACAGGTAGACTCAAGGCTGTATTAATATTAGCAAATAGTGCATATCCATGCGCGGATGCATGAAGTTTTGTCAGAGGGGGTCCAAATTTGATAACGTTTTTTTTTTGTTGTTGATGAGGGGATAGAGGATCCAAATGTTACTATAAATGGGCCATCATCGGCCTGCCAGCGAAATGCCATTTAAATGGCATTTCGCTGGCTGGCCGATGATGGCCCAACATTGAATGCTGGCTTGGTAGCTTTGTGATTTTTCAGGGGATCCGGACCATTATTGCTAAGAAACCCTATATTTTTGTGATTGATCAGGGGGGTCCGGACCCCCTGTCCCCCCTCTGGATCAGCCCATTATATCCTGATGAAATGCAGCAATCTGAGCTTCATTGTTTGTCAAAGTACCCTTTTAGTGGGTTTTCAGTATACAATGGGTTTACTAGACAGGACAGATTTGTGAAATAAAAGTTTTACCTTGTCTGAAAAGTATTATATAATCTCATGCGTTATTTCAATTTCTAAATAATTTGGAAAATGGAAAGTTCAGAAATAGAGAGAACCTACAAGACCTGGTAACAGCAGACTCTTTTTCATTGAGTCCGTTCATGAGAAATATTGGAAAGTGCAACACTTCTCAAATATGAGCCTCTACGCTAGTAAACCTGTCTTTGGGGTTTGCGAACAATACAAGGGAAGACCAGCCTGCGCATCCGGGTAGTCTGATCAGCGACTTTGTTATTCGCTCTATAGCAGAGGAGACTGGTTTGAGTTTCACTTTTTTGGAAACCCTGGAGACAGGTTTTCTTGCGTCCAGGCCCATATGATTCTGAACAAGCACCCTAAAGATAATGTATTACAGAAACTTGAAATTATCTCTTTATCTTATCTGAAAAAATAACAATCTCAAACATGATATTTCAAATCAGAACATGAATGCAGCCTTCAGAACCGAATGCATAATTTAAACTTGATTTCTTATGTCTCAACAAAAACATGCTGTGAATACACCAACGTTCTTTTGAGTACCTAAAACCCATGCTTAGCCTGATGATATTGCAATTAGACTCACTACCAACTGCGCCATGCTGGGTCCAGTATGAAGACACAGATGAAATGCTGCATAAGGTGGTAGTTCATAAGGACCTGGACTGTTTGCTCAGATAAAAAAAATCTTCATGTAGAGAAATACATTTTATTCTATGACGTCACATCTGGGAGTGAAATAACGCCATGCAATAAAATTAATAAACCACTAGTAGTTTACAGATTTGCGGGAAACATTATGACCTCCATAACAACGTTGCGTACATAATGACAAAACAATAACGTGTTTACGGCAGAAATAAGATTTCAAAGTAATCCTAATGGCAACTGATAAATAAAATCTAACATTCATGCTCTTGTACTATCGAATTTTTCAACTTGTTGCGAAAAAGAGATAAACTGCTCGAAAAGCCTCGCATTTTATCACTTTTCCCCAACTCATTTAATAACAACATATATTTTGGATGAGAAATAAAGAAAATAGTTTTCCAATACACACTCTTATCTGGAGGCCTAACTAACTAACTTTAGGTTAGAAAAAAATCCTATCCAGAAACATATTTTACTTATACAGGCCTCCAGATAAGAGTGTGTAATTGAAAATGATGATCTTATTGCTAACACAAAACATACGGTATGTTGTGGGTACTCGACAGAACCGTCTCGATAAGACCAGTAGGGCTTCAGTTCTTTTTCAAGATTGGATTTGTTTGTTTGATTCTTTACGTCCCATCAACAATCTTTCAATTATATAGGAATAGGTCTTCCTGGGTTAAACCAGTATTAAGCTAGGCTTAATGTGACTTGCTCAAGGACACAACGCAGTGACGCCTGTGAGGCTCGCACCCGCAGCCTCTCGGTCTCAAGGCAAGCACTCTACCACTGAGCAACTGCGCTCCCCAACAAGACTGGTGGGCCGAAGTGACCCATTGAGCAAAAAATGTCTTTTCTGAAATGATAGGCCCAAGTATGACATTTGGGTAGTATACTTTACCTACATATTGACACAGACACTTATATTCATATGTATATTGACCGCTGATGATACAGTTAAACCTGTCTTTAGCGGCCACTCAAAAAAGACCAAAAATTGGTTTTCAAGACAGATTATTGCTTAATGCAATCCTTTCGACCCTTCATTCAGCTACCATTTGTTATTAAGATCTTTGTTTTTGTCTTTTTTTTGAATGGCCGCTTAAGACAGGTTTTGCTTAATTGACAACCTACATGTACTTTCTGTTTGGTAGACTCGCTGTAAAATGAATATTTTATTAAAGTGAGATTTTCACAACTAAAAAAATGGGTCCACTACTCCACTGGACCCACTGCCTTGGAAAGTGACGGGTGACAATGACCCGAGCCATTCCTGCGAGACCTGACGATACCTCATCTAGATCTATCGCATTTCGCCCTTTGCATTATGGGTAACTAGCGAAATTTGGCTAGTCCCGTTCAATTCTCTCACTTCTGTAGTGTGTAGTGACATAATTCATTGTTAAAAATAGCCAAAAGTTAAATTTTTTACAGTTTATCATTTCTCTTTCAGTCAATATTTTCTGAATGTAAACCCCTGAGTCATGCAAGAAGTGATCGCATAATATACTTTTAATAAAAATGGCGGTTTAATCCCAGTGTGCACCTAGTGAAAGGCGACATGTAAGTACGTGCTAGCGTGCTTCCTGTTTGTGACAATGTGACCCGGGCCAACCATAAATATAAAGGCCTGTAAGACTGTTCCTTGGGGCACCAAAACACATGTTTATAATGACAAAATAGGATAAAATCACAATTCAGCGTTCCAAAATGTTGCTCAACATGGCCTATGTTACATTGGCAGGACTTTAGTTTAGAGTGTGTAACGAAAATTTAATTTTCTCAATCCTCAAAACAAAACATATTCCTGTATTGTGGGTAACATATGTTGTGGGTACTCAAAAGAACCGTTTCAATGAGATGGTTCTTTTGAGCACCTAAAACATATGTTAAAATTGGTGGGTGAGAACATTATTGCAATTTTACACTGAAAAATATAAACCTGTAGATTGGTTTGGTAAAAGGTGGCCAAAATTTAACAAACACAAAACAATTTTTTGGGTTGGGGGTTGTTTTTTGGAGGGGGGGGGGTAGAAGAAGAGGATTTTAAATAGAGTGTTTATACTAAATCATGATCATAATATTTACTTATACAAAAGTTAGTGATACTCAACCTCCAATAGTTCTTAGTAGTACTGGTAATTGATTCAAATTTAATTTCTGATAGAGAGAAAAGGATGTATTTACAGAATATTTTAACCCTTTCAGATTTTTCCATAAAGCTATATTATACCGTAAAATCTCTTCTTTAGGCCCATGATCTAATAGAGGCCCATTCCCCAGTTTGGACGACAAAAATGCCATTTTTTTTTATGAAATTTCCCAAAAAAATCGAGCCTCTAATAAAGGCCCACCCATGAATATTGGAAAAAAAATGATCCTACGTTAGGCAGAAGCATCTCGAATTTGATATTAGCAGCCGATTTCTAGTCGTCCAACTACAACGAATTGTCCCTTTAAATAAGGTACATTGTTTTTTTTACCCTACTTTCATTTTGTCCCGAAATACCAACCCTCGCTGGCAAGTTGTGAACCATGTACTCTGTTATACCCTTGACACTGCATATTGAAAGTTTTTTCGATGCCTAACGCGGAAATAACCATTTACCATGTCAATAGTCTTCTAGCTACGGACTTCGCGACACTACATTTGTATCATCTCAAGATGGGGACCGATACCGATAAATTGGAGCTACAGACTTTTCTCGCACTTTTAGCCTCTAATAGAGGTACACCCACATCTTCATGAATGGTAATGATTCTTATAGATGCCCGGGCCTGTAATAGAGATTTTGCGGTACAATAGATTCAGGATTGTCCATTGTATATACATATATCGAGTGGTCACAGGCTATAAATGTCATAGCAATCAGTGAAGGCACTGATGAAATGCCAAATATGCAGCATTCAATAACTGTTTGCCAAAGTGCCTGTTAAGGGGTTTCAGGTATACAGCTGGTGAATAATTTCCTACGAAAATAACATAATTGTGTGCTTTTAAGCTGCCAGAATATATGTTTTGAAAGGAACTATTGAAAATAATGATTTTTTTTGGTTATATATAATTTAATGATGAAAGTAAGGAAGACAGACTCTCCTTTAATACAAAATATTGATACTTAAATCGCTGATGGGTACCTCTTTGATTAAAGAATTAAATCTTTATACGGCCAATGGAATTTTCCAAAAAGGGTTGATACAGTTAAGTCAGGATAGTCCATTGTATATAATGATTATTTTAATTTCTAAAATATAAGGAATTTATTTCTGTGAAGAAATCCATTTTGCCTTATCAACAGTGGAGACCTTGATGAAATGCTGCATAATGCAGCATTTCATCTGGGTCTTTACTGTTTACCAAAGTAGCTGTTAAGGGGTTACTGACCTTCAAAGGATTCACTATATGGACCATATAAGATATTGGTACTTATCACATCATTGAGCAGCGAAGGCACTGACAAGCCTGCACATCTGTGCAGTCTCACCAGTCTTTGTTTCTTGCAAAAGTATTGAAGTAGAGTAAGACTTGGACCGAAATTTCAACCTCTAACCCTGATAGATATGTCAGCCTGGGGACTTTTATGTGTGTTCCAATGCAAAACAACTTTCACGTAACAATGCAATATAACTGTCACGTTCCAATGCAATATAACAGTCACGTTCCAATGCAATACAACTGTCACGTTCCAATGCAATACAACAGTCACGTTCCATTGCAATACAACAGACAAGTTCCAATGCAATACAACACTCAGGTTCCAATGCAATACAACAGTCACGTTCCAATGCAATACAACTGTCACGTTCCAATGCAATACATCGGTCACGTTCCTATGCAATACAACTTTCACGTTCCAATGCAATACAACAGTCACCTTCCAATGCAATACAACTGTCACGTTCCAATGCCATACAACACTCACGTTCCAATACAATACAACAGTCACGCCCCAATGCAATACAACTGTCACGTTCCAATGCAATACAACGGTAACGTTCCAATGCAATACAACAGACAAGTTCCAATAAATTACAACAGTGACGTCCAAGGCAATATAACTGTCACATTACAATGCAATACAATAGTCACGTTTCAACTTAATACAGCAGTCATGTTCCAATAAATAACAACAGTCACGTTGCAATACAATACAACAGTCACGTTCCATTGCAATACAGCAGTCACGTTCCAATAAATTACATCAGTCACGTTCCAATGCAATACAACAGTCACGTTTCAATGCAATACAACAGTCACGTTCCTATAAATTACAACAGTCACTTTGCAATACAATACAACTGTCACGTTCCAATGCAATACAACTGACACGTTCCAATGCAATACAACTGCCACGTTACAATAAATAACAACAGTCATGTTGCAATGTAATATAACAGTAAGGATACACTGCTTTACAACAGTCGCATTCCAATGCAAAACAACAGAAAGGTTCCATTACAATACAACAGTCACGCTTCAAAACAATACAACTGTCACGTTCCAATGCAATACAACAGTCATGTTCCGATGCAATGCAACAATCACGTTCCAACACAATCAACAATCACGTTCCAAAACAATACAACAGTCATTTTCTAATGTAATACAACAGTCACGTTACAATACAATACATCAGTCAAGTTCCAATGCAATACAAAAGTCACATTTTAATGCAATACAACAGTCACATTCCAATACAATACAACAGTCACGGTCCAATACAATACAACAGTCACGTTCCAATACAATACAACAGTCACATTCCAATACAATACAACATTCACGTTCCAATGCAATACAACAGTCATATTCCAATACAATACAACACTCACGTTCCAATGCAATGCAGCAGTCACGCTTTAATACAATACAACAGTCACATTCCAATACAATACAACATTCACGTTCCAATGCAATACAACAGTCATATTCCAATACAATACAACAGTCACGTTCCAATACAATACAACAGCCACTAGTTGTGAGCTGGTATCCAGCATAAGGTATAAGTTAACACGTGCATACAGTGAAGATTCAAATCAGTCTGTACATCCACTCAGTCTGATCAGAGTCGTAGTTTTCCACCTGAAGAAATGTTTTGGACTGTTGGCTACCCATATAGTGCACATCGAAGACTCTGATCAGACTGCGCGGACGCGCAGGCTGATCAGTGTCTACGATGGACGCACGTGCCAACTAGAACCTTTTACTGGTAACACTGCTATCTTACTTGATACAAGTTTTCTACCTTACCAGACACCGAGTTGAGTCAACATTTTACGAAAGTTGAAGGCAACACACGCTGTCATTGAGACATTGTGATATTATAAGCTGATGTTTGGTTCCGTCATAAGCAATAGCTTGAAGTAGGTTGTCGTCCATGTTAAACAGCACACGTTCATTCTTTAAGTCTCCTGACATAACAATTATTTCTTTATGTCCACATACGAAGATATTGTCAGACATGTCTATTGCTACTCCTAAGTATGACCAGCCAGTCGTCTTCTCCAGTTGTCTACTGGTGATAACAGCACCATTGTTGGCATCTAAAACAGTTATGGTTTTCTTACCGCTGTCTGTAGCTACAATCCACCGCCCATCACTGTTGCTGCAGATGTATATGCTATTCTTAAACGAAGACTGACCGCCAAGCAACTGCTCACTGCCTTGTCTATCTATTGCGTGTAATTGATGCAGGTCTGTACAAATCAGATTATCTTTACTGTGAGTAATTCCATAGCCATCAAATGACAAGTTAATTGTTTGTTTGATCCTCAGCTTCTCATTAGCAACTTCTAGAAAGACCAAAGAATGTAGGTTAGTAACAACGGCTTCCATGTCATTCAACATTGTTATATCCCAGCCATGTTGCACTTGCACTGAGGACAAGAATCTCATGTCTTGGGAAAACAGTTTCACTTTACCATTATCTCTATCTACAAACAGTTTCTTTCCACATGATGTTATAGCTACACCTAATATCATGCAAGTATTCCTGTCCTCCTTAGTTCTGACATTGTAAGTGCCTATCTGTCTGGCTTGAATTTGTCCGAATGAAGATTTTGTGGATTTTAGTCTTGGCAAGCCTCCTCTATTTGAAGGACTGACTGGTCTTGTTGATCCTTTTATATGGCTGGGAAAATTGATATCTTGGGTGGATACATCAACATCAACGTTTAAATGGTGTTTGTTTAAAGAGCCAAAATTCAATGACTTAGATAAGAGTATCTGAACATCTTTGCTTGGTTCAAAAATGAGAGATGTTAGATTTAGGGACTCTTTCAGATTTTTAACGACAACAACACACTTCCTGGTCTTGCTAACTGACTCTTGTAAACTGAGAAATGTGTTTACATTAATAGGCTTGCCCCTGACTTTGTTTGTAAAGTTTATCTCTGTGTCAACTAGGGAAATCTGAGCATTAATTTCCTGCTTAAGTTGTGATACTGTTTTATCCTGCAAATCGCATTCAGCTTTTATGGCAGTCTTCATATTCTTGTAGCTTCTGTTGATTTCTGCTATGATTTTATCATACGCTGTTTGTGCGCCCTTCAGCAGTGTTTGCCTCTGGTCTATCAGCTTAACGCCATGTTTGTCTACAGAGGACAAAAAATTTGATAGCTGGCTCTTGTAGTTTTTGTTGGCATCACACAAGTTGTCAACCTCGCTTAGCTGGATATGTTTACATGTATCTTCTACGCTTTTGGTGTCGCACATACTATGACTAGCGGAACAACACATTGAACATATTAGTGCCCCATGGTGATAGCAAAACTGATCTTTGAGGCATTTAGGATGGTCGTCACAGGTCTCGTACCTTGGTGGCTTATCTGCCATAGACAGTGGCATGTCAGTACCTGTCTGGATCACGTGACCTTTGGTGGCCATCAAACGTCCATGGACGGTGTGACATTCGGTACATAAGAACTGATTGCAGTTCTTACAGAAACACTTGGCTTTGACATTTTTCCCTCTGGACTCATCGCAGGGCTCACAGTAGGGGTTGTGGTACTCGTCACTGGCTCCGTGTCGAGAGACTTGGCTGTCGGCCATTCTAAAACATATAATAAAATTGACAGGAATTTCAGCAGTAATAACTCATACAGGAATGGAGGGCGAATTTGAGCTGTAAAGCTGTCGGACACTCTACAAACATATAATTAAATGGACAGGACTTTCAGCAGTAATAACTCATACAGGAATGGAGAAAGAGGTAGAGCCGTAAAGCTGTCGGACACTTTATAAACATATAATAAAATGGACAGGACTTTCAGCAGTAATAGCTCATACAGGAATGGAGAGTGAGTTTGGGCTGTAAAGCTGTCGGCCATTCTATAAACATATAATAAAATGGACAGGACTTTCAGCAGTAATAACTCATACAGGAATGGAGAGAGAGTTAGAGCTGTAAAGCTGTCGGACACTCTTTAAACATATTATAAAATTGACAGGACTTTCAGCAGTAATAACTCATACAGAAATGGAGGGTGAGTTTGACTTGTAAAGCTGTTGGACACTCTATAAACATATAATAAAATGGACAGGACTTTCAACAGTAATAACTCATACAGGAATGGAGAGAGAGTTAGAGCTGTAAAGCTGTCGGACACTCTTTAAACATTTAATAAAATGAACAGGACTTTCAGCAGTAATAACTCAAACAAGAATGGAGAAAGAGGTAGAGCTGTAGAGCTGTCGGGTACTCTATAAACATATGATAAAATGGACAGGACTTTCAACAGTAATAACTCATACAGGAATGGAGGGTGAGTTAGAGCTGTAAAGCTGTCGGACACTCTATAAACATATAATAAAATGGACAGGACTTTCAACAGTAATAACTCATACAGGAATGGAGAGAGAGTTAGAGCTGTAAAGCTGTTGGACATCCTATAAACATATAATAAAATGGACAGGACTTTCAGCAGTAATAACTCACACAGGAAAGGAGGGTGAGTTTGGGCTGTAAAGCTGTCGGACACTCTATAAACATATAATAAAATGGACAGGACTTTCAGCAGTAATAACTCATACAGGAAAGGAGGGCGAGTTTGGGCTGTAAAGCTGTCGGACACTCTATAAACATATAATAAAATGGATAGGACTTTCAGCAGTAATAACTCATACTGGAATGGAGGGCGAATTTGGGCTATAAAGCTGTCAGACATTCTATAAACATATAATAAAATGGACAGGACTTTCAGCAGTAATAATTCATACAGGAATGGATGGGGAGTTTGAGCTATAAAGCTGTCGGACACTCTATAAACATATAATAAAATGGACAGGACTTTCAGCAGTAATAACTCATACAGGAATGGAGGGCGAGTTTGAGCTGTAAAGCTGTCGGCCATTATATAAACATATAATAAAATGGACAGGACTTTCAGCAGTAATAACTCATACAGGAATGGAGAGAGAGTTAGAGCTGTAAAGCTGTCTGACACTCTATAAATAGAGGATCTTACATAAGTGCTCATGTTTTATTGAATTTATTAAACAAGTTGGGGAAAAGAGATCAAATGCGAGGCTTGCCGAGCATTTTATCTTTTTTTCGCAACGAGTTTGATAAATTCAATAATACAGGAGCACGAATGTTAGATTCTATTTATCATATGACAAATACTTTGAAATCTCATATTTGGCATAAAAACGTCATAATTTTGTCATTACATTTTATGTACGCAAAGTTGTTATGTACGTCATAACGTTTCCCGAAAATCGATAAACCACTTGTGGTTTACAAATTTTATTGCATGGCGTTATTTCACTCCGAGATGCGACGTCATATGATAAACATATAATAAAATGGACAGGACTTTCAGCAGTAATAACTCATACAGGAGTGGAGGGTGAGTTAGAGCTGTAAAGCTGTCGTACACTCTATAAACATATAATAAAATGGACAGGACTTTCAGCAGTAATAACTCATACATGAATGGAGGGCGAGTTTGAGCTGTAAAGCTGTCGGACACTCTATAAACATTAGTAAAATGGACAGGACTTTCAGCAGTAATAACTCATACAGTAATGGAGAGAGAGTTTGAGCTGTAAAGCTGTCGGCCACTCTATAAACATATAATAAAATGGACAGGACTTTCAGCAGTAATAACTCATACAGGAATGGAGGGCGAGTTTGGGCTGTAAAGCTGTCGGACATTCTATAAACATATAATAAGATTGACAGGACTTTCAGCAGTAATAACTCATACAGGAATGGAGAGAAAGTTTGAGCTGTAAAGCTGTCGGACATTCTATAAACATATAATAAAATGGACAGGACTTTCAGCAGTAATAACTCATACAGGAATGGAGGGCGAGTTTGAGCTGTAAAGCTGTCGGACACTCTATAAACATATAATAAAATGGACAGGACTATCAGCAGCAATAACTCATACAGGAATGGAGGGCGAGTTAGAGCTGTAAAGCTGTTGGACATTCTATAAACATATAATAAGATGAATATGACTTTCAGCAGTAATAACTCATACAGGAATGGAGAGAGAGTTAGAGCTGTAAAGCTGTTGGACACTCTATAAACATATAATAAAATGGACAGGACTTTCAGCAGTAATAACTCATACAGGAATTGAGGGCGAGTTAGAGCTGTAAAGCTGTTGGACACTCTATAAACATATAATAAAATGGACAGGACTATCAGCAGCAATAACTCATACAGGAATGGAGGGCGAGTTAGAGCTGTAAAGCTGTTGGACACTCTATAAACATATAATAAGATGAATAGGACTTTCAGCAGTAATAACTCATACAGGAATGGAGGGTGAGTTTGGGCTGTAAAGCTGTCGGCCATTCTATAAACATATAATAAAATGGACAGGACTTTCAGCAGTAATAACTCATACAGGAATGGAGGGCGAGTTTGAGCTGTAAAGCTGTCGGACACTCTATAAACATATAATAAAATGGACAGGACTTTCAGCAGTAATAACTCATACAGGAATGGAGGGCGAGTTTGAGCTGTAAAGCTGTCGGACACTCAATAAACATATAATAAAATGGACAAGACTTTCAGCAGTAATAACTCATACAGGAATGGAGGGCGAGTTTGAGCTGTAAAGCTGTCGCACACTCTATAAACATATAATAAAATGGACAGGACTTTCAGAAGTAATAACTCATACAGGAATGGAGGGCGTGTTGAGCTGTAAAGCTGTCGGCCATTATATAAACATACGATAAAATGGACAGGACTTTCAGCAGTAATAACTCATACAGGAATGGAGAGATAATTAGAGCTGTAAAGCTGTCGGCCATTATATAAACATATGATAAAATGGACAGGACTTTCAGCAGTAATAACTCATATAGGAATGGAGGGCGAGTTTGAGCTGTAAAGCTGTCGGCCATTATATAAACATATGATAAAATGGAAATAACTCATACAGGAAAAGAGGGCGAATATGGGTTTTAAACTTGGCGAAGCCAATACCGCAGTTAATACAACAATACTGGCTGGGCACTTTTACCAAATATTGTAACAAGTAAGAGTATAATCAGGAAATACCACAATTACATCCACGGAACTGTGAGGAAAAGGGACAGAACATTTATAGTTACAAAAAATCTGTAAGACAATAATAGCAAAGCAATCAGCTTTCTTTTCCTCTTCAAGTTGATTGCAAAACTAAAATGGACACAAAGTAATGCATACCAAAACAAAGACAAACACAGAACTCCCACAAACAATGGGAAGTACATTAACCAATAGGTTAACAACAACAGTACCACCGCCTTAGAACGGACAGCAGCCTAAGCCACCGGGGAGCTTAAATGCAGTTTACTAGCGCTAAATCTTCGCCCTAGATTCTGTTATTGCTAAAACACAAACTTGTTTAGTTCGCATGGAGGCCTGGGAAAGTCGGCCAGGGAAAGCCCTAGCTCTTTCATTGCTAGCGGCGACTTTCTTCATCTGTTGATAACCTTTACAAACAGCTTGCGGACAGAACGACCCTGATCTGGATCCAAAACTTTTGACACACTAATAGTGTTCCTGAAAGATTTTTTTACAGTTGATTTTGAAAAAAAAAAATATAATGTAAAACCAGCCTCTAAAACAATTACAAAGTAAATATACAGAAATAAGCACATGCGATAATGTAGGCCTCGAGGTTATAAAACTTTTTTCACTCTCAACTTAACTTAGCAAAATTTATCCTGCTCATAAATGTTGAATAGTTGGTATCTCAACATTTATTAGCAGGATAAAATCAATACAAAAATATTTAAAAGTAAGAAAATCTATATTGTTTACATAGTAATTCCTATGAGCAGGTGAAAACCAGCATTGTTTCCTGAACTAGACAACGGACGATCAGGACACGCTTTACAAATTCAAATTAGTTTTTCGGATCTTTTTTAATATATCGTTCAAAAATAGAAATGAGCCGTGGCATGAGATTTCCAACAATGTGGTATGTGCGACCAGCTAAGACTCAGACCAGCCTGCGCATACGCGCAGTCTGATCAGCGTCTTTTCTAGACGCTTGAATATACTATGACTGTTAAGCTACTAACTGAGAAGCATTTGGAACTTCTAAGCTTAATATGAGGCTGCACACTTGTCAAAATGAACACATTGTTGGAAATATCATGTCGCAACGTCTTTACTGGTGGAAGTACATCATGTAGATACATATATCCATTTGAGCCGGTGTCCAGCAAAAGGTGCACGTTGGTTCCCCCTTTACTGGTGGAAGTACATCATGTAGATACATGTATTATTTGAGACAGTGTCCAGCGAAAGGTACAAGTTGGTTCCCCCTTTTACTGGTGAAAGTACATCATGTAGATACATGTATCATTTGAGCCGGTGTCCAGCGAAAGGTTCAAGTTGGTTTATGCGCCAAACGATGACTCAGATCAGGCTACGTATCCGCACAGTCTAGTCTGAGTCTTCAACGGGTACTCTCTTGGGAGCAAAGGGAGTTAAACATTTCTTCATGCGTAAAACTAATACTCCTATCAGACAGTGCGGATAACCAGACTGATTGGAATCTTAACTTAACGCACATGTAAACATTTCTTGGATGCCGATTCATTGGTCACTTACCCTATAGTTAGCCGAATCTGGAATACTTTTGTTGAAGTGAGTGCAAATACTCCTTTATGAATATTTTACAGATAAAAAAGCTTTGGTACAAAAGTGTCCATTTTATCCATCTTGGTGGTGTGCGAAGAAAACACTTTATGATTGTTTCGATTGTCAATTTTAATCATTCTGGCACAGGTCCAAGTTTTCAGATATTAGATTTTCTTCGTTTCTGTTTAAAATGACCTATAGTGCGAATCATATTTATTGTCGTCGCCCTGGGCTCGGTCACCTGTTAAACTAACGGTAGCGGGAGCCAACTCACGACAGTAAACAAGAAACGGATTATAACAAAGAAGTTATTCAATGGTATTTCTTAAGCAAATTCTATTAAAATTTAACCTTTGTTCTTCCAAATTTGCGATCTAGCATACCTCAAAGCAACGTTTTATGCACCCGTTGACGTAATGTCAAAAGGCGCTAATAAGGCTGCGCCTATGCGCAGTCTGGTAAGTATCTGTATTCTTCGCATTTATCGAAACCGGGCTTTAAAATATAGTGACATGTCTTTTGTGTGTGTAAGATTAAAAACTTATATGAACAGGAAGATAAATGTAACTGTTTTTTCAAAAAGATTATAACGATGTGTGGGGAACGATGGCTAAATTTGTCGAATCATGTTTACTTTGGATTGAAGGATCAGCAAGACACTTTATAACACCTTTACCAATTTTAGCATACGACATCTCGTGAAGTACAAGGTCTACACTGATGTTATACCATGTTTGTCTACCTATACGTAAGATAATCCACTCGCTAAAGCTCCTGGATTATCTCCACGTACAGGCGGACAACCCATGGTATATTTATAACTTATCCTCTGCCTAGTACCGAATCAAACTATAAAACACATAACGTACCGTACTAATGATGGAGAGCGCACATTTAGTACCATAATTTATACCACCCTTACCAACTTTAGCACAAAATATCTCGCGATGTGCAAGGTCTACACTGATGTAGGTGGTATAAAATAGTTATACCATGTTTTTCCACCTGTACGTAAGATAATCCACTCGCTAAAGCTCGTGGATTATCTCCACGTACAGGCGGACAACCCATGATATAACTGTAACTTGTCCTCTGCCTAGTACTGAGTCAAATTATAAAACACATAAAGTACCGTACTAGTGACAGAGAGCGCACATTTAGTACCATAGTTTATACGTGCAAACTAATTAGGACAGCCGTGTGCTATTAGGTACGTAGCCAGGCAGAGGCCGGGAAGTCTGGATCTCAACTATACGTGGATAGATGTTATATGTTCTTGTATAAGTAAAAGATAAAGAACTCAGGTATGACCAGGAAGTCAGGACATATACATAATGTAACTTCTTAATAAAGATCGTCTCACTGATTAACAATCATACCGAGTGAAAGCTTTAAGGATTATTCCTGAACTCAGGACTTTGAGGCTGACATTCCATAGAAAATCAGCCTCAAATGCTGAATTTGGCAGATGATAATAACTTCTCTGGTTTACAATTAATTTATCTGAAGACAAGTGACGAATTAAATATTATCTTTATAGGTTTGTTGGTATTAGTCCGGTAGAAAACAAGAATGACCTGGAACTTGATTTTAAAGTTTTTTTCTTTGTTGATTCTTGTTGTTCAGGCATTGTAATTGATGAATCCACCTGATGCCACTCTGGCATCATTGAGCGTTTTGGAATATTAAAGATGGCGTCCAAGATGGCCGTCAGTAAGGAGCCTATGACCTATATGACCCATATACTTGATCAAAAGCACTTTAACTTTGACTTTTTATGGATGTTTAGAAGCAAAATTATACAAACAATTAAAATGGAACATTGTTTTGAGTAAGAAGGTTGAAATGTTCAAGATGGCGTCCAAGATGGCCGTCAGTTTGGCTTCTAAGACCTACATCATGGCTATATGACCAACACACTCGGTTAAAACATTTTAAATGTGACTTTTTATGGATTTTTAGAGGCTAAAAGATACAACAACTATTTATTGGAACAAAGTTTTGATGCAGAAAGTTAAAATTTTAAGGGATGGCGCCAAAGATGGCCGTCATTTAGCTTCCTTATACCTATCTGACCAACAAAGTCGATGTAAAGCATTTTAAATTTGATTTTTTATGTATGTTTAGATGCCTAAAAATGCAAACGATTAAAATTGAGCACTGGTTTGATTCAGAATGTGGAAATATTTAAGATGGTGTCCAAGGTGGCCACCATTTACAGAAAATTTTGACCTGAAATCAAGAGCAGTTAATAATTATTTTCTGATAGCTTTCAGCAGCAGCCGTTGTATTTGGAGAATTTTTGACTGTCAAGTTGTTGTTGTTTTTCAGCATTGTAAAATATTTAAGATGACGTCCAAGATGGCAGCAATAACAGGGTGGGGAATAACATGGTTTTTGCTATGATACACTGCATGGAAAAGATAACAGACTCTTATTTTTCGCAATGGTAATGTTTTTGTCCTTGTTCTGGTTATCGTATCCATCAACCCATGCACATCCAGACCATTTTTGGCCGGATCTGATAATAAACATAATATCATATTATTCTTATAAAGTTCCTACATTGGGAAAACATTCTGTCAAAAAATTAAGTAATAAATGCCAAGGTATACTGAATGAGCGATATCACTGAAAACTTTGTTGCAGCATGTTTGATCAAAGTACAAACCTTTTTTGAATTGTAACAACCATTACTACAATACTGATCTGGTGCAAGTGCAACAGATAGCACAGGTGGTTGGATATTGCTATAACAAATATGAATGCTGGTCCGGTTCAAGTGTATCAGACATATATGCTTGTAGGTGCAAGTTTAACAGACATGACTGCTGGTTAAATGCAAACGTGAAAGACTTGACAAATCGTCGGATGCAATTGTTACAGCCATGACTGATGGCCGGGTTCAAATGTAATATACATGGAAGCTTATAAGATGAAGCTGTAACAGACATGTATGCTGAATGCTGATAGTATGCAACTTATAAAAACAAGATTGCTGATCAGGTGCAACTGTAACATACATGCTTGATGGTCTGGTGCAATTGTGCTTACCAACCCGTTGGTTTGGTAAGAGCATAGGGACACAACTGCGGGTCTGGGGCAAGGGTAACATATATACCTGCTGTTCAGCCCCACAAATACAGATATGCTTGCAAGTCAGTTGCAACTGATCCAAAGATATCTGCTGATGAGTGCAACTCTTACAGACATGCATGCTGGTCGAATTTAATTATAACCGACATGCCAGGTGGTCATTTGTAACTGATGTGCAAGGCGGTCCGGTGCAACTGTAACAAACATGCCTGCTGGTTATGAGCAAAGTTTAAAACATTTGTACTGCAACAGGTCTGCTAGTCTCGTGAAGCTGTTACAGAAACAAACTGCTTGGTTTCTGACCCTGTGCCACATAATCAAACATGCGTAATGGTAAATATGTCTGCTGACCCTGTGGCAACTATGGCTGGGCTGCTGGTCTGTTGCAAATAGAACAGACATGTACACTGGCTGGGTTCAACTTGAACAGACGTGCCTGCCGCTCCAGTGCAACAGTACCCAGCATTCCTGTTAGTTGGGTGCAATTATAACGTACAGTATTGCTGGTGCGATGTAATTAACACAGATGACTGCTGGCCCTAAGTATCCTTAACAGATATGTGTGTGGGTTCAGTACCACATAGTTAAACATGTGTGACTGTAAGGATGTTTTATGACCTGGTGGCAATAATCAATGAAAAAAGCTTCTCGACTGATGCCCCTCCATCAGACATGCCAACTGACTATGTGAAGCTTAATCAGACAAGACTGTTACATTGTCAATACAACATACATGTCTGCTGGTCCAGTGCCACTCTGTGAAGAGAGTTGCTCTGTCGCTGCAGCTGCAACATATATGCCTACTGGCCTTGTGTAACTGCCACAAACACTGCTGCTGTTCAAACATGCCTACTGGTTGAGTGCTGCTGCAAGATGGATGCCTGCTGGACCGTTGCCACTCAATCAGCATGCCTGCCGATCTTTTGCCTCTCAATCTTGCATGTCTGCCGTTGTTGCGCTTCTCTATCTGCCATACCTGCTGGTATGGTGTCTCACTGTCAGCCATGCCTGCTGGTGTGGTGCCTCACTATAGGACATTCCTTCTGGTGCAGTGCCTCACTATCAGCCAAGCCTGCTGGTGGTGTGCCTCATTATAGGTCATGCCTTCTGGTGTGTTGCCTCACTATCAGCCATGCCTATTTGTGTGGTGCCTCACTATAGGCAATGCCTTCTGTTGTGGTGCCTCATTGTAGGCCATGCCTTCTGGTGTGGTATCTCATTATAGGCCATGCCTGATGGTGTGGTACCTCATTATCAGTAGTGTCTGTTGGTTTGGTGCCTCAGTATAGGCCATGCTTGTTGGCATGGTACCTCAATATAGGTCATGCCTGCTGGTCCGTTGCCACACTGCAACAGATATTTTACTGGTCGAGTGCAGATGGGAGAAGGATGGTTACAAGTCTGGTGCTACCTGTACAGAGGTGCCATTACATCAGATATGACTGCTGATTCGGCGCCACTCCCACATATGCCTGTTTGTACAGTGCAACTCTATCAGACATGCATGCTGGGTTCATTTATTCAGATATGTGTATTTGTAGTGCTTCTCCATCAGGCAAGGTATTTGGTCTGTTAAAAATCCATCCGACATGCCTACAGGTAAGGTGTCACTCCCCCTGGTCAGCTACCATCCTGGACGCCATCTTGAATATATCAAATTCTAAGTGATACATGAATAGCAATCACTGGGATGTTACAAGGATGATGTCTGTAATTCAAGAATCAGTAAAATTAATTTTGCATGCAAATCGCGGGAGTTTACTGGTCTCAGGGAAGATTTTCTTATATTTTTTGTAAAAAAAACTGCCATTTTGGCGGCCATATTGTCTGCATTCTTATTTTATTTTTTATATGGTTACAGGCCAAGTATCTTCAACTAGATTCCAACTTCATAGCTAACAATTTAAGAAAGCAAATGGGTTTGAGACATTTTTCCATATCACACAATTTTTTCACTTATAATTGTCCTCCATCTTGGACGCCATCTTGGATATACCGAAATGCTCAATGATGCCAGAGTGGCATCACTCGGATTCTTCAAGGACAATGTATGCACTACCAGAATCAACAAAGAAAAAAAGTTTAAAATCAAGTTCCAGGTCCTCCTAAAATTCACCCCAATTCTGCCGGACTATATGATATGAATTTCTTAAGTTCAGGATTTTGGAAATTTTGAATTTTCACACATGATCCTGTCACCAATATTTTTATTCAGTTTAGTAGTAGTAGTACTTTATTAACCGTTGATGAGTTTTGATGGCAGACTTTCTCCATATCAAATGCTATTTTCTTGTTAATCCTTAGATTACCTGCAAAATGCATCTGCAAATACCCATTCTGCAAAATTAATGATCTCTGCTTAATCCGACTGCTTCACATATTTACTAACATCTTTGACTATTATAAGCGTACAGGCAAATCGTGTGGACCCAGATCAGACTGCTCCAATAGGAGCAGTCTGATCCGGGTCTACACTGTTTGACCAAGATTCTTCTAAAACATATCAACGGACGGCCAAGCAGACGACTTTTGTTGTAATTGTCATTTTCTAGGAAACATCACTCATCCAACTTTCGTTCCATGTTTTGCTGATTTTCGTCACATTATATTTAAATAAACGGTCTTTCCCTCCAATAGATTCGTCTGCCTATATAAACATTATATGTACTTAGCCTTTCATTTGCGACGACATATTTTGGCTTAAATGCCAGCCTTACATATGACCTCAATAAATAACCAAAGTATTTGAGACATAAGAAGCACCGTTGTCTAGTGGTTAGAGTCCTTGAATGAGTTGCCGAAGATCCCAGGTCTGATTCCCACTCGGACCAAAACAGCAAGTGCGTATGACCAGGAAATACAATAATCACAGAGCAATCCACCATGGTACCATGAGGAAGAGACACAGAACACTACAAGATATGAGAAGCGCCGTTGGTTAGTGGTTAGAGTCCTTGACTGAGGTGTGGAAGATCGCAGATCTGAATCCCCATTGGACTAAAACAGCAAGTGAGTATGACCAGGAAATACCAAAATCACAGATCAATCCACCCTGGTACCACGAGGAAGAGACACAGAACACTAATAGCCACACGACAGCCAGAACACATGGTGGAATATCGCAGATCTTATTCCCACTCGGACCAAAACAGCAATTGAGTATAACCAGGAAATAACATAATTACAGACCAATCCACCATGGTACCTGGTACCATGAGGAAGAGACATAGAACACTGTTTGTCGAACACATTCAGAGCAAAGCAAAACGCTCTACGAAATAAGTGACAACAACACAATTAAACATCACCAACGAGAACCAAGAGATCAGCCCTTTTCCAGCAGGTGACCACAAGGCAGCAATGAAGAGACGCGAAAGCATGACAAACACAAGACATGAACAATATACATGATCCGCAAAAGAAGTACTGCCTTTGAACGGTCAGTAAAAATATTTTACTGGAGGGCTTAAACCAGTTTCACGGCGCCAACCTCACCCTTAGTTCAGATGTGGATCAATGCATTTACGCTATTTTCTTTTATTTTATACTTGGCAGTGAAATCAATGCACATCGAAAACAAAACCACAAGTGAAATGATATGGTATCAATTACTACTACTAGTGATTGATATCATCAATCACTAGTAGTAGTAGTGATTGATATCAACCTATATTTTCACTGTAGCGTTTTTTTTATTACCTCTGACTTTTCCGTTCGATTAAAGCATTTCACTTCAGAACTTCAAACGCCCATAACTTTCTTCTTTAGGAACGAAAATATCAAGTGTCAGTAAGAATTTTCTTAGTAAGAACGTGACAAACATTATTTGGGTTTGGTAAAAAAAATATTTTTTGCATTTTCAGCACCTCCTTCTCAGTGGACGAGACATTGCACGTAACCTATAAAAAGTATAAAATAAAAAGGAAATTTACTTTTTTCGTTACATTACTAATATAATCATCTCGTGAGTTGATAACATCAGAATTTTCACTCGTGCTGCGTTTTCAACACACTCGATGAAATATATTTGGGATTCACCTCCTAAAAGTGAATATCCTCTATTTATCAAATTAAGTAGCGTCTGGGAGTGAAATAAGTGCTTATTTATTTTTTTGCACGACCCTTTTGTATTCCGATGGGGTTTCCCACTGATATCGATACAATAATGGGACTGTGCAATGTGTACTATATGGGTCACAGGCAGATTTTTTTCTACAATATGATGTATGTCTGTCCTTAGGTTGTTTTAAACTTTAGCAAACAGTGCAGACCCAGATGAAATACTGCATAATGCTGCATTTCATCTGGGTCTGCTCTGTTTGCCAGAGTACCCATTTGGGGGATTCCAGTATACAAAGGGTGATTAATTGTAGATTTTGTCTAGTTGCTTAATCTTTGAACTGGAGTATAAAATATCTCATGTATGTTCTTCTTTCAATAGCAGCCATCTAGATAGAGAGATAAATCTTAATAAATGGTCTCATTTTTAAACAAAACTTTCAGTTGTAGATACTCAAAGAATTATTTGAGCACTTAATCAATAGGTTTAGACTTTTTAGATAAAGCTATGAAGTGTAGTCCAGTGATAAAGTTATACTTGGAGTCTATAGGAAGTAAGCTTATGTATTGATTATAATTATTAGGAACTGAATTGGGACACTTTTACAAAGGAGTTATAGTTTAGGAAAATGACCATTTTACGGTCATTTTCCTGTAATGTTTTTGTACAATTTCATGGTTGAAAATTGTGGGGATGGGGTGGCACAAGCGGTGCATGTTATGTCCAAATCTTGTTATAACAAGATGCTCTATACAGGAAATGTGCTGTATAATATGTAGTTTTAGGTTTAAAATATTTGTTTTTCTGGACCAATATTTGACCATAGTTAGTTCAACTGAATAATGGGTTCAAATTGAGCTGTTATGATCCATGTTTGGCGTCCATCAGTCAACAATTGGCTGTAGAAACGTCGCAGTAATGGTCACTGGATGTACATCGTTAAAAGTTGCTAAAAGTGTTTAATTTTTCTGCTAAAATCTGGCTGCTATGGCAGTCAAATGGAAAAGCTATTATAATACTCCTGTCAAATATTACTTGCCCAATTTGAAAGCTTTACAGGAATTTCACTTTCATTTTTAACCTATTTAATTTATTTACTTTTTTTTCAAATTGTAATAGAACATTATGTTAGCAAACAGTGGATACCCTGATTAGACGCCGTGTTATGCGGCGTCTGCTCTGCGTTTGCGTTATTTGTCTATGTCCCCACAATTGGACGATTTGCTCAAAAGGGTTAATGTAAAATGTACACGTTATGCAGATGTACACATTTGTTGTATAGATTACGACCAGGGTTTCAGATCACCAATTCGACATTGGTGTACATGGTCAAGCTCAGATATGAGTTTTATGGCTTGAAATGTAAACCATTATAATTTTAGATGGAGGGTGTCGTATATGGTACAATGATTGCCTATGCTGTTTAGATATGAACACATATTACAGATAGAGAATTATAATATTGGAGTCAAGGTGGTTCATGGTCAAGAGTTGAAATTTGTATAATCTATTACAAACTCATTTTTTTGGCAGATGTTCCTGTTTGACGCAATGATCGGTTACAGTGTGTAGATAGCAGGAAAAGTGTACTCAAATCACTGATATGACCTTGGAGTCAAAGGTCAAAAGTCAATTATTAAGATTTGTCTAACGGCTAATAACGAAAGCTCCTCTTTCATTTTTTTATGGAGGGTGTTCAGATTTGGCACAATGATTGCTTATGCTGTTTAGATAGCAATGATGTCTTCAAACACTGCTTTAACATCAGAGTAAAAAGGCAAGGTCAAGTAGAATGGGTCTAAATTATTGTTGGGCACATCACACATATATGGGCTTACATAATATGGGCCTCAACGCAAGTAAACCTGTCTTCAGGGGTATGCGAACAAATAAGGCGCAGACCAGCCAGCGCAACTGCGAAATCTGGTCAGCTCCTTTGCTGTTCGCTTATTGGAAAATATCATATCTGAACTTGCTAGTAGCAAAATTTCAATTTTTCTATCTAGTCTCTGTAACTGAGCACGCTGGCTTGAATCTCACTCTTTTTGAAACCCCGAAGACAGGTTTTGTCGCATTGAAGCACATATACCTCAAAGTATGATGATTCACCTTGACCTTCATCCTCAAAGAAAAACCAGCAAGCCAAAATCTCCGTTATCATCTACTGGCCAGTGTTCTAAATAAGAAACTACATATTCTAAAACTGTTGGCATTGCAAGTTATCAACACATATTTTAAGTGTTTTGCCTGGTTTCTTTTTGTGTTATCTCCCTTGAATGAGCTTTATATTGCGCTTCATAACAATTATACACTTTAAGGTATTTTGATCATATTTGGTAGGCATGTATATTGGGCCAGAACAGTGTGTCTTGTGCAGACATGGTTGCTCTTTCTAGCTTCATGTTTGAATCGTCTCTCTCAAATGAACTTTCAAAGGAAACTCTTTATATATGCCCTTTGAGACATTGAGATATTATTTGGTGGAGTTATATATATCAGGGCAAGGCGATTTGTCTCATGCAAGAATGGTAAATCCCCCTTTTCCCGTCTTTGAGATATTTCCCTTGGTGCAATTTTAAAGGAGAAGCCTTGTGTATTCCATAATATTCATACAATTTTAAAACAAATAGCCTTGTCCAAAAAGGTTTACTACTCCTTAATTTCTGTTTAACTACCACCCTTTATAAAAACTGAAATGATGAAGCCTTCTACTCTCAATAGCTTTGATTACTGATCACATTGATATTAGGTAGTATGTTTATACAGCAAAGTAAGTAAGGAGGCAACAATCTTTAATCAATACAATAAAGTACCACACCTGACCCAGAACACCACGGTTCAAATGATTCTTCATACAGAAAGTGACAAAAACACTATAAAACATCAAACACGAGAGAGGCGATAGGTCAACCCTTCCCCAGCAGTTGACCACAATGCTGCAACGAACAGCCAAGAAAACACGACAAACAAAGAACATAAATAACAAAAATGACCCACAAAAGAAGCACCGCCATGGAACAGTCAGTAAAAATATCTTATTTGAGGGGTTAAACTAGTTTCACGGTACCAACCTCACTCTGAGTTCAGATGTGGATCAAGACACATAGATGTTTGATATGAATTAAAGATCCTTAACTTGTCCATGAATTATCTCCTAGAAGATATAAATCAAGATATAAAAAGGAGATATAACAAAGATTAGCACTCAACAGTACATAAAACTGAATACCAGAGCAAAAAAAATCTCTTACATTTGCACCCCGTGGCCCTGACAACAGCCTAAGCATCAGGCCCCAATCATCTCATCTATAGATAAGTCTTTAAGTTGGAACCGTCATATAGTCTGAAGTCTGACCCGCCAACGTGCAATTAAAGAGGAGAGCAAAGTTGCCAACCGCGATTGGGTTGACCGCCACATATGTGTTCTGTTGCAATACATTAATGTAATAGCCAATCAATTTAAAATGACATTTTTGTTAAATAAATTGCGTTGAAAAATTATAAGCGCCAAGGACCTTCTTCAACTTATACATTTAACCACCATAGAACTCAGGTTCTGAAAGTCCTTGGCGCAAGAGAGATTTAATGTAAAAAATCGCACTTTTTCCAAATGCATTTATTATAGAGCTTGCAGTATGGCAGGAATAATCCTTCATTAAATGTTTGTGAGTGCTCTTCAATTAGCCTGTAACTAATTACTTTTGCTTATCTATGGGGGTCTGGCTATTTTCAGGTCAATGAGCTCTACAAAAGAAAATTGGAAGCACTACCATTTGCTTACGCACTACCCAAGCAGAATAATAAATTCTTGTAATGGCAAAAATAACAGTGTTTCAGAGTAATATTTTTAGCAGTGTGTGCACTGATGAGTATATCTTGATACTTGGCCAAATTTTAATATTCAATTCTAAAATTTAACCATTAAAGCAATAATTATTCATAAAGCAGACAACATATTTTGTAACAATTTTCTTCATTGAAATGCAAAAAAGAATGATTAAAATCAAATGAAACTTATTGAAAAATAAAATACTTTTCCTTTGATAGTTGTAACATTCTAAATGCATTGTTCTGACTGTTTATTGTAATTAAGATGGACTATCCATTATACAATATTGAAATGAAGAAATTGACTGAAGGTGCGGCCTCTTTCAATTAGCTGACCTGCATTAAGATATAAACACAGGTTAATGTGTGTCTGTTGCGGTAAGATGGATGCCCCCAGATGTCTGCATAAAGCCAATAAATAGTCGTGTAATTAACTCTAGCAGATGAAAAAATGATCTGTGAAAATTAAATAAGTACATAATGCAATATATAATTTTAAATCAAGTTAAATATTAAAAGTCAAGAACATATACTTTAAGTCCAACATGGAATTTAGATATTACATCACAGTAACGGAGATAAAATTTAGAAAATGTTTTGCAAACTTTATGATGCCGATAGCTTTGTTTAAGAAGTTTCTGATATAAGTTTCAATATATTACGAGTGGCATTGTGTTTTAAATTGTGTATACATGTATTATTAAAAGTAAATCATTGTTCTTTCTTCTTTACTCTTTGGGTTATCTCCCTTGAACAAATTTATAAGACAAACCCTTATGATCTCCATAATTTATGAACTTTGAGAGATTAATAGGGTAACTATGGATATATATCAGTACCACAGTGATATGGTGGATGTATAAAGAATGTTCTGCAAGGCATATGTTTTGACTTGGCTCCGTTGGATAATTTTTGGGTAATAAGGAATGGTTTCTCTACTGGCACCACATTACCTATTTCAGTGACAGTCATTATTATCTTGTGTTAGCCGTGATAAACCTGTCCTCAGGGTTTCAGACAAAGTGAGATTCAAACCAACCTGCTCAGCTACAGGGGTTAGCTAATAAAATGAGATTGTGCTCATCGTCAGTCTAGATATGATATTTTCCAATAAGCTACTAATAAATATAAGCTGATGAGCTTGCGTGAATGTACCTTTGTTTTCTGAAAACTCCAAAGCAAGGTTTTATCGCATTTAAGTAAGAAAGAGGGCGAATATCATGAATCGATACAATCAAGCGCCACAATTGACCCAGAATACCAATGGGAAAGTGACAACTTCACAATTAGACATCACAAACGAGAGACAAGAGGTCAGCCCTTTCCCAGCAGGTGACCACAAGGCATCAATAAACAGACGCGCACAAAAACATACAACATACAAGACAGAAATAACATAAATGATCCACAAAGGAAGCACCACCTTCGAAATATCAGTAAAAATATTTTACTGGAGGGCTTAATCCGGTTTCACGGCGCGCCAACCTCACCCTTAGTTCAGATGTGGATCAAGACATATAGATGTTTGGTTTGCATGAGAGACCCCTAGCTTATCAATAAATCATCTCTTGGAACATATAAATCCATATTTATCCATCTGAAGCCCCTCTTATCTTTTATTCACTGCTCAAACTTTTTAAAGGAACCATAGATGTTTTAATTTCCTATATTTAGACCCATAGAAAAAAGGGGAATGCATTTGAGCCAAGACACGTGATTTCCAACAATGTGGCATTTGGACTAGTGTAGACTCAGACGAGCCTGTGCAGCCTCCTTTTAAGCTTAGAAACTCCAAATGTACAGTCAGTAGCTTAACACTCATAGAATAGTCAAGTGACTAACAGAGGCTCTGATCAGACTGCGCGTATGCGCAGGCTGGTCTGAAGCTTTGCTAGTCGCACATACCACATTGTTGGAAATCTCATGTCGCAGCTTATATATGTAAACAGAAATTTGTTATTTATTTTATTTCAAATCCTAATTACACGAATTTTTCTCCTGTGGGCAGATCAGAACGGGACATGTACAAGGTGATCTGAGTCCTTACTAAAATTATTATTAATTGACTTTTGGTTTTCACACGCAGGAGCTCCCGTTTTATGAAAATGATTACACGTATACATTTCCATTAACAATATAGTCATCATAACAGTGTTTTGTTCACAATGAAGTAATTTATATTTTAAGCCTACTATTTTTTTAGTACGTTATTGCACCCTTTATTACCTACAGTATAGGTTCTTTATAGTTTCAGTAAGGTATAAAGCACTTTGATTTAGCATGGTCTGGTTCCAATACCCTGTTTATATGGCCCATTAACTGCTAGATGTCAAACTTATATTAGCTGGGACACAGAAAAAGTACAATATGATATATGCCCCAGGCGAAGACTCAGATCAGCCTGCACATCCACACAGTCATGCCAGTGTCTTTCCTAGGCAACTTGTATGTAGCCAGGGTCCAAATGATGTAACACAGAGTGAAAAATACGTAGGTATGTGAAGAAAGTTTTAATAGCGGAAGCATGTACGTATCCGAATGAAGGCAGTGGGTCCGGACCTTCATTCCCTTGAAAACCACATTCAAGTTATATAGGTTTCCATAGAAATTTGCGAGTGGGCCACCTAGAAAATAATGGATCCCCCTCCCAGAACCTTGCAAACTTGAAGTTTTCCGGACAAAAATTCAAGAAGACCAGCAGGCGACATCATACCCCATTTAGAAATCAATCCCTTTAACTCGGTGCATATACTTGTGTCAAACGTCGGTCTGATCTGGAGCCAAACTCTTTGACACTTAGATGACGGGTTTCCCGAAATCGTAAGAAACCATGTCCAAGTAATAAGGCACAAATCAGTAAGATTACCTAAAGCCACACAATATACTGAGAGGAGCTAGAAACTGAAGGTGTTTTTTTCTAACATGTCTGGATGATAAATAATACATTTTATACAATACAAGTTCATTATTTTTCTATGAAATCCGATAGCCTCAACATCCATCTAACAAATACAATGCACAGAATTAATGATAGCATCAAAACTAGTCCTATACTGACGACAAATTTCGCATGCTCTCGAAATTTGGTCCTGAGTCGTGGGCATTATGGGCAGTTGTCTCGACTTTCTTCATACCCGATGATTGATTGCTGGTAATGCTCAACTACAGATACATTAAAGAGACTAAGTCTGCAACTATGAACATTTTTCGAAAAGTTTTACTTTCTTTTTAAAACATTTGTAAAAGTAGAACTAAGTTATGTTTTCACAATAAATCTGCTCACTATAGCTTAAAACTGCATGTAAAAGTGAATTATCTTATAAAAACAAGTGTTTTTTCTCTTGTTGGTCATTATTTGCGTCCTTCCAATAATTATAGACAGTTAATTTACAACATAAATGCTGTTGTTTTGATACTGGTAATTTGTTAAGATTTACGAAATGTGTAAAATGTATACCTGAATTTTCGTTTTTTAACTGTGTTCTTGAAAAATAGTAACATTATTTCTAAAATTAAAAGATCAAAAGTTACAGGCTATGCAGCTTTAAAGGGGCATACTATTATCATTTGAAAATCAAATAGATAGATCATATTGTATTCATAACAAAAAATGGTACATGTTATGTTTCATGAAACTGCGTCCCAAAAAATACTCGTTTTCACACTTTATGTTAACCCATACATGTCGAATGGAATTTC
This sequence comes from Loripinus fragilis, assembly GCA_964019695.1. Classification (NCBI taxonomy): domain Eukaryota; kingdom Metazoa; phylum Mollusca; class Bivalvia; order Lucinida; family Lucinidae; genus Loripinus; species Loripinus fragilis. Next base: position 9,701,370 of record OZ026528.1, read on the forward strand.
CCATTTTAATCTTTTGGACGAACTCATAACCTGATCCGACGCCACCGTGGTTTTGTGGCGTCTGATCTGGGTCTGCACATTTGCCACGTCCCACAAAATGGAGGCAAGGCTTAGTTAAACATCAAACCCCGGGCCCTTGAGATAACAAGTCGAAATTTTCGAAAATGTAAAAATCTAGCGGTCGGAACTGAGATTGTGCTATCCCGGATGTATGTCCCTTCAAGGAGAATGTAAAGTTCTACTGAAAGCTCTTGTGAACAGCTCCCACATATACATACTCATACAAAGACATACGTTTTGAAACTTTATCGAATGTTGAACGAATGGTTGTTGACGAAAACCCCTCATCATTGTCGTCCCCGGCTGTTATGCAAATGGACGATGACTTATCCGTACACTTGAATGTGTATATTAGTATGTTTAAGCAATGGTGACATGTGAAAAAGTACAAAATATATCCTGTTGGTTTTACTACAGAATCCCTTCCCTTAGACGTGATGGTTATGCATAAATTCATCTACTGACATGGTGGTCATAGGCGAACCTCTTGGTGACAGTTTACAGCGTGGTAGGGGAAGGGGTGGGAGAGGTTACATAGACAAATAAATAACTCATAAGCACCAAGGAAAGGGAGTCTTATTTTCTCATTTTGGTAAACCATGTGGTATGTAAAGGATGGTCTTGATTGTAGTACTTTCAAAGTATTTAAACCTTTGTCGATTTTTTGCTCTTCAGCCTTTAGAATTCGGTGAAATGCAGCAGCCTTGGTAGCTATGTAGAATGCAATTAATATTTAAGACAAAGATGTCAACTGCGACACCTAAATATTTGTCTTAAATATACGACAAAAGTAAGAAGTTCGCAAAGTTCAATAGTTTGATGAAACCCGATTTTAAAGAACTTCGTACGATGTTTTTAAGACAAACACACGTCGTAAACTCGTTGATGAAATTGGCCCCTGGTCGCACTATATATTCGCCCAACGAAGACTCAGATCAGCCTACGCATCCGCGCAGTCTGGTCCGAGTCTTCAATGGGTACTCTTCGGGTCGCAAGGGGGGTTAAATGTTTCTTCAGGTGGAAAACTATGACTCTGATCAGAAAATGCGGATACCCCGACTGATTTGAATCTTAGCTATACGCATATTACAACTTGAACGATATACATGTGTCACTTACCTTGTTTTTAGCTGAATTTGGAGATCTCAATTTCATACATCCTTGTGTTGTGCGAAGAAAGGGCGTTATGATTGTTTCGTTTATATCGCAGTGACACTTTATTACTTTGGCGTAGGTCCATGTTTTCAAGTGACATGGGTAGATTTATAACGTCGTAATATGTTTGGTACTTGATAAAATACTTTCAGTCTGTTGAAAGATACTAAAATATCGACCTTAAACGGATTAAGTTTTGGGCGAATTTACGCAGACGTGCGAGAAAGGTTTCTCATTTCTTAACCAAATATCTTCATGTACTGTTTGTGCTTTTTGTTTGGTTTTACTCTTAACGTCCCAGTCAACAGCTATGTTCATGTCGGGATGGTCAGTTCACATAACCGCACTTTTTCCTGGACAACCTTGACTAAGCAGTTAACCAGTACTTCGTGCACATACTTCCGCTTATAACTGACTACAACCCTTCTTGAATCAGCAGAAGAGAGGTGAATGACCGTAGAAATGAAAAAAGGCAATAAGCAATGCTTATTAGATACCCCCGCACAGTAAGAGTCAGTGAAAAAAACTTGATAAGTTATAGTTTAAACCAGAAGACCTTAGTTTTGAAAAAAAGGTTTCAGTAGAATCTGTGCAAACAAAAATATTTTTTTCCTAACCAAACTCCTTCACGCATATGTTCAATGTGTCTACCTTGTATCGACAAAGTATCAAATTTCTCAATCAAATTGCTGTGGTAGGATTTTGTCAAAAATTATTTTTTCTGAACCAAACTCCTTCATGCATATGTTCAATGTGTCTACATTGTATAGGCTAATTATCAAATTGCTACATCAAAAGCTGTGGTAGGAGTATATCGGCCCATGAAGGCACCATCTATGCATAAACAAACACCTTATTAGGGAAAATTGTCTAAGTTCTCACAGCTGTCATTTTGTCAAAAATTATTTTTTCTGAACCAAACTCCTTCATGCATATGTTCAAAGTTGCTACATTGTATAGGCAAAGTATCAAATTGTTCCATTAAAAGCTGTTGTAGGAGTTGATCGGCCCATGAAGGCACCATCTATGCATATACAAAACATTATTAGGGAATATTGTCTAAGTTCTAACAGCTGTCAAAAATCATTTTTCTAAAACAAACTCCTTCATGCATATGTTCAATGTGTCTACATTGTATAGGCAAAGTATCAAATTTTTCAATCAAAAGCTGTGGTAGAAGATGATTTGCCCATGAAGGCACTATCTATGCATATACAAAAGCCTTATAAGGGGAAAATTGTCTAAGTTCTCACTAATGTCATTTTGTCAAAAATTATTTTTTTATTAGAAAACTCCTTTATGCATATGATCAATGTGTATACATTGTATAGGCAAAGTACCAAATTGTTCCATCAAAAGCTGTGGTAGGATTTGATCGGCTCATGAAGGCCCTATCTATGCATTTGCATAACCTTATTATGGAAAAATTCTCTAAGTTCTAACAGCTGTCGTTTTGTCAGAAATTATACTTTCTAACCACACTCCTTCATGCATATGCTCAATGTGTCTTCATTGTATAGGCAAAGTATCAAATTGCTCCATCCAAAGCTGTTGTAGGAGTTGATCGGCCCATGAAGGCACCATCTATGCATATACAAACACCTTATATAGGATAATTGTCGACGTTCTCACAGCTGTCATTTTGTAAAAAAATATTTTTTCTGAATTGAACTCCTCCATGCATATGTTCAATGTGTCTACATTGTATAGGCAAAGAAAGAAATTGTTCCATCAAAAGCTGTGGTAGTAGTTGGTCGGCCCATGAAGGCATTATCTATGCATATACAAAACCTTATTAGGGAAAATTGTCTAAGTTCTAACAGCTGTCATTTTGTCAAAAATTATTTTTCTAAAACAACTCCTTCATGCATATGTTCAATGCGTCTACATTGTATAGTCAAAGTATCAAATTGTTCCATCAGAAGCTGTGGTAGGAGTTGATCGGCCCATAAAGGCCTTATCTATGCTTATACAAAAGCCTTATTTGGAAAAATTGCCTAAGTTCTAACAGATGTCATTTTGTCAAAAACTATTTTTTGTCTAAACCAAACTCCCTTATGCAAATGTTCAATGTGTCTACATTGTACAGGCAAAGTATAAAGTTGTTCCATCAAAAGCTGTGGTAGGAGTTGATCGGCCCATGAAGGCCCTATCAATGCATATACAAAGGCCTTATTAGGGAAAAATTGCCTAAGTTCTCATAGCTGTCATTTTGTCAAAAATTATTTTTTCTAAACCAAACTCCTTTATGCATATGTTCAATGTGTCTACATTATATAAGCAAAGTATTAAATTGCTCCATCAAAAGCTGTGGTAGGAGTAGATCGGCCCATGAAGGCACCATCTTTGCATATGAAAACACCTTAATAGGGAAAATTGTCTAAGTTCTCACTGCTGTCAGTTTGTCAAAAATTATTTTTTTATACCAAACTCCTTCATGCATATGTTCAATGTGTCTACATTGTGTAGGAAAAGTATCAAATTAATCTATCAAACACTGTGGTAGGAGTTGATCGGCCCATGAAGGCCCTATCAATGCATATACAAAAGCATTATAAGGGGAAAATTGCCTAAGTTCTCACAGCTGTCAAGTTGTCAACTTTTTTTTCTGAACCAAACTCCTTCATGCATATGTTCAATGTGTCTACATTGTACAGGCAAAGTATCAAATTGTTCCATCAAAAGCTGTGGTAGGAGTTGATCGGCCCGTGTATGGACTATAATAGCATAAACATAAAACTCTACATAAAAGTCATATAGAACTACAAAGGGAAATAACTCTAATAGAATTGGCCCCTAGCCCTTACTTTTTTGTCTAAAGTATTTGTCCTGCATATATGAACATGTTTGCAAGGTTTGATGAAAATCCAGCAATGACTCTTCAAAATATTAAGGAATCAAAACGTTACGGATGGACGCACGCACGGACGGACGGACAACGTGAAATCAGTATACCCACCACAAACAAAGTCTGCGGGGGTACAATGATTTCATGATCAATCTCCACGAAAGCGTCATTTCAAGAAAACATTTCTTCATGATTCTACAGCAGGTATGGCATAGACCAGTCTGCTCAGCTACACAGACCAGCTTGAAATTCATCTAATCATATTGCAAAAGCAAACAGGGAAGACCTAGATCAGGCAGCTCTTAAAAGAACTGCCTGATGGGGGTCTGCTCTGTTTCTAAAACTGTTTAAAGGTGTCTCAATGATGTAAAGGGTTAAGCTAATATTCATAAGAAAGGGGCTGCTGATCAGACTGTGAAGATGTGCAGACTAATATGCACCTTTGTTAATCACATGTTAGTAATTTATGACGTCCATGCAGCAAGTGATTATTCATTTTCTTGCTCAACCTTTTGTATTCTGATGGAGTTTCACATGGATATTGATACAATAAAAATGGGACTGCCCATTGGCTCTCTTGTATGTTGTGTTTTAGCTCACCTGTGCCATAGACATAAGGTGAGCTATTGTGATCATAGGATGTCAGTTATCCGTCAGTCCGCTTGTCTGATGTCTGTCACTTATTTCTTTAAACAAAATTTACTCCTAAACAAGTTGGCGGAATTTTACCAAACTTTACTGGAATGATCCTTGGTGGTCCCCTTTCAAAGTTGTTCAAATATGCCAGTCAGAATTCTGGTTGCCATAGCAACCAAAGTAAAAATCTTTAAAAATCGTCTTGTCAAAAACAACTGATTCCCCACTGATTTGAAAATAATTTGGCGCAAACGGTCCTTGGGTGACCCTCTACCAAAATTGCCCTCATGCCTTGTGTTTATATCACTTTCTCAAGGGGAGTGGTGTTTGGTTGATCTTTGCCTTCTTCCTTACTTAAGAATTGTAGATCGCCTTGTTTCTTGCACACCGGATAAGGATATCTGAGATTTTACCCTGGGATAGAAAATCTTATCTTAGCCATGCTATCTTACCCAGGACGTTAAGTAATGTCATCACGTTGCATCTAAGCGTATTCAGTGACTTCTGGAAGGTTTATTTTTAAAGTAAATGAATGAAAACAGTTGTGAGCAAGAAACAGAATCCATTATTCGTGTCAAGGTAGGATAGAAAAGTCTGCACATCATGATCACCGTTTGTCATCACTCGGCAAGCCTCTTGATGCGAAACGGTGATCCTCAGGACAGATTTTTGTATCCTAACCTCATACTCACGATAGATTCTTATTTTCTTATTCTTTGAAACGGAGCGAAAAAAGTTTCATGTATGTTCTTCCTTACTTAAGAATTGTAGATAGTATAGTTGCGTATTCTTTGAACTTGAGCCGAAAAAGTTTCATGTATGTTCTGCCTTACTGAAGAATTGTAGATAGTCTAAGTGCTTATTCTTTGAAATGGAGCGAAAAAAGTTTCATGTATGTTCTTCCTTACTTAAGAATTGTAGATATTATAGTTGCCATTCTTTGAACTTGAGCCGAAAAAGTTCATGTATGTTCTGCCTTACTGAAGAATTGTAGATAGTCTAAGTGCTTATTCTTTGAAATGGAGCGGGAAAAGTTTCATGTATGTTCTTCCTTATTTAAGAATTGTAGATAGTCTAAGTGCTTATTCTTTGAAATGGAGCAGAAAAAGTTTCATGTATGGTCTTCCTTACTTAAGAATTGTAGGTGGCCTAGTTTCTTAGCCTTTGAAATGGAGCAGAAAAAGTTTCATGTATGTTGTTCCTTACTTTAGAATTGTAGATAGTCTAGTTTCTTAGCCTTTGAAATGGAGCAGAAAAAGTTTCATGTTTGTTCTTCCTTACTTAAGAATTGTAGATAGTCTAGTTTCTTATTCTTTGAAATGGAGCGGAAAAAGTTTCATGTATGTTCTTCCTTACTTAAGAATTGTAGATAGTCTAGTTTCTTATTCTTTGAACTTGAGCCGAAAAAGTTTCATGTATGTTCTTCCTTACTTAAGAATTGTAGATAGTCTAGTTTCTTATTCTTTGAAATGGAGCGGAAAAAGTTTCATGTATGTTGTTCCTTACTTTAGAATTGTAGATAGTCTAGTTTTTTATTCTTTGAAAATAAAAGGAAAAAGTTTCATGTATGTTGATGTCGCATTTCGGTGTATTCAGGAACTTCCGGGAGCCTTTTCTTAAGAATAAATGTGGTGTCTAATGGTGAGCAAGAAAAAGAATGCATGATTCCGGTGAGAGTATGATAGAAAAATCCATCCCACGGGATCACTGTTTATCATCACTCAGCAAGCCTCGTGATGCCAAACGGTGATCCTCGGTACGGATTTTTCTATCCTACCCTCACACTCATGATAGATTCTTATTTTCGTATTCTTTGAAATAGAGTGGAAGAGATTTCATGTTTGTTCTTCCTTAATTGCAGCCATCTAGATAAAGAGGCGAATTTTTAAAAAAATATCTCAATTTACTTTGTAGATACACAAAGCTACCTAGCCAGCATTCAATGTCGGGTCCTCATCATTGGCATGCCAGCGAAATCTTTTCCCAGGCGGTCTGCTAATGGCCCAGTTTAGTGATATTTGGATCCTCTTCTCCCTCATCAACTGAGAAAAAAGGTGTTGTCCATTTGAGTTGGACCCCCCTCTGACAAAGTTGTCTGTATCCGCGCATGAGTAAGTAATTTAACCCTTTATTTTCCAAAATATATAGGTGACGAATAAGAATAAGGTTCTATACTGTTTCAGAATTAAGCAAGTTGAGTTTGCATGGTCTGGTTCTAATATCCTGTTTATATGGTCCGTAAACTGCAAGATGTCAAACGTATATTAGCTGGAACATAGCGAAAGGTACAACATGGCATCTGGGCCCAGGGAAGACACAAGTCAGCCTGCACATCCACACAGTCTGATCAGAGTCTTTGCTTGGTGCTCTATAGGTAGCCAAGGTCCAAATAATTCTTCATTCAGACAGCGAAGACACAGGTCAGTCTGCACATCCACCCAGTCTGATCAGAGTCTTTGAGTGGCGCGCTGTAGGTAGCCAAGGTCCCAATAATTCTTCATACAGACAGCTAAGACTCAGATCAGCCTGCACATCAACACAGTCTGATCAGAGTCTTAGAGTGGCGCTCTGTAGGTAGCCAAGGTCCAAATAATTCTTCATACAGACAGCAAAGACTCAGATCAGCCTGCACATCCACACAGTCTGATCAGAGTCTTGGCTTGGTGCTCTATGGGTAGCCAGGGTCAAAAATAAATTCTTCATACAGACAGCGAAGACACAGGTCACCCTGCACATCCACCCAGTCTTATCAGAGTCTTGGCTTGGCGCTCTATGGGTAGTCAAGGTCCCAATAATTCTTCATGCAGACAGCTAAGACTCAGATCAGCATGTCCATCTACACAGTATGATCAGAGTCTTTGCTAGAAGCTCTGTAGGTAGCCAAGAACCCAATGATTCTTCATACAGACAGCTAAGACTCAGATCAGCCTTCACATCCACACAGTCTGATCAGTCTTGGCTTGGCGCTCTATGGGTAGCCAAGGTGCCAATAATTCTCCATACAGACAGCGAAGAATCGGATCATACAGAGATAAGATGCAGGATGATCAGCACTTCAATTCAAAAGTTCCGTTCCAATGCAATACAACAGTCACGTAGGGAGCGCGGTGGCTCAGTAATAGAGTGCTTGACTTGAGACGGAGGGGCCGCAGGTTCGAGCCTCACCGACGTCACTGCGTTGTGGTCCTTGAGCAAGACACATTTATTCTAGCTTAGTACTGATTCAACACAGGAAGACCCGTCCCTGTTTAACTAAAAGACTGTTGATGGGACGTAAAGAATCAAATCAAACTAACAAAACAACAGTAACGTTCAATGCAATACAACAGTCACGTTCCAATGCAATACAACAGTAACGTTCCAATGCAATACTACAGTTACGCTCCAATGCAATACAACAGTCATGTTCCAATGCAATACAACAGACACGTTCCAATACAATACAACAGACACGTTCCAATGCCATACAACAGTCATGTTCCAATGCAATACAACAGTTACGATCCAATGCAATACAACAGTCACATTCCAATGCAATACAACAGCCACGTTCCAATTCAATACAACAGTAACACTTTAATGCAATACAATAGTCATGTTCCAATGCAATACAACAGTCACGTTCCAATGTAATACAACAGTTACACTTTAATGCAATTCAACATTCACGTTCCAATGCAATACACCAGTCATGTTCCAATGCAATACAACAGTCACGTTCCAATGTAATACAACAGTTACACTTTAATGCAATTCAACAGTCACGTTCCAATGCAATACAACAGTAACACTTTAATGGAATACAATAGTCATGTTCCAATACAATACAACAGTCACGTTCCAATACAATACAACAGTTACGTTCCAATGCAATACAACAGTCACGTTCCAATACAATACAACAGTCACGTTCCAATGCAATATAACAGTCAAGTTCCAATGCAATAAAGCATTCACGTTTCAATGCAATACAATATTCACTAGTTGTGAGCTGGTATCCAGCATAAAGTACAAGTTGACACGTGCGTACAGTGAAGATTCAAATCAGTCTGTACATCCACCCAGTCTGATCAGAGTCGTAGTTTTCTGCCTGAAGAAATGTTTTGGACTTTTGGCTACCCATATAGTGCACATCGTATTGCAGATGCGCAGGCTGATCAGAGTCGTAGTTTTCCGCCTGAAGATATGTTTTGGACCGTTGACTACCCATAGAACGCCCATCGAAGACGCTGATAAGACTGCGCGGATGCGCAGGCTGATCAGTGTCTTCGATGGATGCACATGCCTACTAGAATCTTTTGCTTGAAACACTGTTATTTTACCAGAAAAAAGTTTTCTACCTTCCCGGACAGCGAGTTCAGTAAAGGTGTTATGAAAGTTGAAGGCAACATAAGCTGTGTTTGACCTCTTGTGATATTATAAGCTGATGTTTCGTTCCGTCATAAGCAATAGCTTGAGGAATGGTACCGTTCATGTTAAACAGCACACGCTCATTCTTTAAGTCTCCTGACATAACAATTATTTCTGTATCTCCACATACGAAGATATTGTCAGACGTGTCTACTGCTACTCCTAAGTGGGACCAGCCAGTCATCTTCTCCAGTTGTCTACTGGTGATAACAGCACCATTGTTGGCATCTAAAACAGTTATAGTCTTCTCACCTATGTCTGTAGCTACAATCCACCTCCCATCACTGTTGCTGCAGATGTAATCGCTCTGCCTAAACGAAGACTGATCGCCCAGCAACCGCTCACTGCCTTGTCTATCTATGACGTGTAATTGCCGCCCGTCTGTACAAATAAGATTATCTTTACTGTGAGTAATTCCATAGCTATCAAATGACAAGTTAATTGTTTGTTTGATCTTCAGCTTCTCATTAGCAACTTCTAGAAAGACCAACAATTTTTCTGCAGTAACAACGGCTTCCATGCCATTTAACATTGTGATATCCCAGCCATCAAGCACTTGCACTGAGGAAAAGAATCTCATGTCTAGGGAAAACAGTTTCACTCTACCATTGAAATTATCTACAAACAGTTTCTGTCCACATGATGTTATAGCTACACATGTTATGTGGCACGTTTTCCTGTCCTCCTTAGTTCCGATGTTGTAAGTGCCTATATGTCTGGCTTTAATTTGTCCGAATGAAGATTTTGAGGATTTTAGTTTTGGCCAGCCTTCTTTATTTGAAGTACAGACAGGTTTTGTAGATCTTTTTATGCGGTTGGGAAAACTGATATCTTGGATGGATATATCAAAATCAACGTTGAAACGATGTTTGTTTAAAGAGCCAAAATTAACTGGCTTAGATATGAGTATCTGAACATCTTAGCGTGGCTCGAAAATGAGGGATGTTAGATTAAGGGAATCGTTCATACTTTCAATGGCAACAACGCACATCCTTGTCTTGCTAAGTGACTTTTGCAAACTGAGAAATGTGTTTATATTAAAAGGCTTGCTTCTGACTTTGTTTGTAAAGTTGATCTCTGCGTCAACTAGGGAAATCTGAGTATTTATTTCCTGCTTAAGTTGTGATACTGTTGCATCCTGCAAGTCGCATTCAGCTTCAATGACAGTCTTCATATTCTGGTAGCTTCTGTTGATTTCTGCTATGATTTTATCATACGCTGTTTGTGCGTCCTTCAGCAGGGTTTGCCGCTGGTCTATCAGCTTAACACAACGTTTGTCTACGGAGGACAAAAAATTTGATAGCTGGTTCTTGTAGTTTTTGTTGGCGTCACACAAGTTGTCAACCTCGCTTAGCTGGATATGTTTACATGTATCCTCTACGCTTTTGGTGTCGCACATACTATGACTGGCGGAACAACACATTGAACATATTAGTGCCCCATGGTGATAGCAAAACTGATCTTTGAGGCGTTTAGGATGGTCGTCACAGGTCTCATACCTTGGTGGCTTATCAGCCATAGACGGTGGCATGTCAGTGCCTGTCTGGATCACGTGACCTTTGGTAGCCATCAAACGTCCATGGACAGTGTGACATTCGGTACACAAGTACTGGTTACAGTTCTTACAGAAACACTTGACCTTGACATTTTTCCCTCTGGACTCGTCACAAGGCTCACAGTAGGGGTCGTGGTACTCGTCACCGGCTCCGTGTCGAGAGACTAGGCTGTCGGCCATTCTAAAAACATATAATAAAATAATATTCATTTATATTCCATAGGGAACAATATTAAACGCATATGATAATTTTACTCTTAATTCAATATTTCGGCCAAAGGCCTTTATCGAGAAAAACATGCACTTCAATATCAACTACATAGTCTCTGTTCCACCATTTTGTACTTGTTTCGATTGATGTGTGACATCACGTCGACATGAACGTAACGCCACGACGTCGCACCGGGCAAAAATACCTGTTTCATGCTCACCCTTACCAGGCATGAAATCCATCATGCTCACAAGTACCCAAATACCAGCAATTGTTTGCATTTTCATACTTATTTGCATGACAACACAACACTCGGAGCCTGGGAACAAATCCCTTGATTTTTTAAGCATAATTTATTATATAGTTAGCATGCACAATGAAACAATGGTGAGCATGAAAAAAAATATTTTAGTATGGATTAAGTTATAAACAGTATAGACCCAGATCAAGTCAGACATTTTGTCGGACCTAATCCAAGTTCAAACCATTTACCATTTATGAATATGAGTGTTATGCTGTCATGCAAATATGTAAGAGAATGCAAATAATTGTTGGTATTTGGGTACTTGTTAGCATGATGGATTTTATGTCTGGTAAGGGTGAGCATGAAACAGGTATTTTTGCCACTTTTACGGGAAAAGCGGTGCGACGTCGTGGCGTTACGTTCATGTCGACGTGATGTCAAACATCAATCGAAACAAGTTAAAAATGGTGGAACAGAGACTATGTAGTTGATATTTAAGTGCATGTTTTTTCTTGATACAAAATTTACCAAACTGGCCTCATTTAAAACATGTAGTCCAATGGGCAACGATCGCTCACCATGGAGCTAGCATAATGTTTGGAGTCACCATAATTTACGATGCTCAAAGGCAGATAACTCTGAACTTGAAACAGTGACCAGGAATTAATTCAAAGACATAATATATTAAGCCGGTTCTAGTTATCTGCAAGTATTAAAAAGATCTGAATAAAAATTGCATTGGAAACCTGGTGAAAGTGTAGTTTTCAGATACTCAAGGGCAGCTAACTCCATTGTCAGTTATGGGATCTGACCGAAATTCAAACTCATCCATACTTTTATGTATGTCCTGGTAACCTGCAGGGATGAAGAAAATCAAATGAAAAATGAAGGTGCTAGAGTGGTCACAACATTATATAGTTATATTTTAGATGCTCAAGGGTAGCTAGCTCTGTAGCTGGTGGATGGGTGTGGCGGAAAATCAAACTCATTTAAACTTTTATGGAAGTCCTTATTACCTACAAATGAGGAAGATCCATTCAAAAATGAAGGCGCTAGAGTAGTCACAACAGATCTCCCATTGTAAGTCAATGCAGATTTTTTATGATGCTCAAGGGAAGTTAACTCCACAGTCTAAAGTTGGTGCTACTTTAAATTAAACTCATCCAAGCTTTTATGGTTGTCCTTGTTACCTGAAAGAAAGAAGAAGATCCAATAGAAAATGAAGGCGCTAGAGTGGTCACAACATTATCAATCAATTTTTAAGATGCTCAAGGTCAGCTAACTCCATAATAGGTGATGGGATCTTGACTGAATTCAATGCCATCCAAGCTTTTATAGTTGTCCTTTTTATCTGCAAGAATGAATATGATCTATTATAAAATGAAAGCACTAGAGTGGTCACAACAATTCTCCCATTATAAAAGTAAGTAATGGTGCAAAGATCAGGAATCGATACAATCAAGTACCACACCTGATCCAGGATACCAATGGGAAAGTGACAAACTCACAGAAGACACCACAAACGAGAGCCAAGAGGTCAGCCCTTTCCCAGCAGGTGACCACAAAGCACATATAAACAGACGTGCACAAAACATAGCAAACACAAGACAGAACAAAAACATAAAATATCCACAAAAGAAGTACCGCCTTGGAACGGTCAGTAAAATATTTTACTGGAGGGCTTAAACCGGTTTAACGGCGCCAACCTCACCCTTAATTCAGATGTGGATCAAGACACATAGATATTTGGTTTGCATGAAAGACCCCTAACTTATCAATGCATCATCTCCTAAAACATATAAATCAAGATATAACAAGGAGATAAAGCAAGGATAAGGACTCAACAGTAAATTAATCTGAAGTCTTTGGGGATTTTTTAAGACGCTCAAGGGCAGCTAACTGCTCAGTCGCAGGTCTGATCTGGCCAAATTTTGGACCCATCTAAGCTTTTATAGTTGACCTTGTTACTTGCAAGAATAAGGAAGATCCAATTAAAAATGAAGGCGCTAGAGTGGTCATAACATTATCCATCAATTTTTAAGATGATCAAGGAGAGCTAACTCCATAGAAGGTGATGGGATCTTGACGAAATTCAAATTTATTTAACCTTTTTAGTTGTCCTTCTTAGCTGCAAGAATAAAGACGATCCATTCAAAATTGAAAGCACTAAGGTGGTCACAACATTTCTCCCATTATTAGTCTATGGGGATTTTTCCAAAGCTCAAAGGCAGGTAACTCATAAGTCCCTGGTCGGATCCTGCTGAATTTCGAACCCATCAGAGATATTATGGGTTTACTTGTTGTCTGCAAGAATGAAGAAGATCCAATCAAAAATGAAGGAGCTAGAGTGGTCACAACATTATTCATTTATTTTTCGGACGCTCAAGGGCAGCTAACTCCGAAGTCAGTGATGGAATCTTGCCGAAATTCAACCTCATCCGAGTTCTTATGGTTGGTCTTGTTATCTGCAAGAATAAAGAAGATCCATTTAAAAATGAAGGTACTAGAGTGGTCACAACATTTCTCCCATTATAAGTCTATGGGGATTTTTCCAGACGCTCAAGGGCAGCTAACTCATAAGTCCCTAATCGGATCCTGCCGAATTTCGAACCCATTCGAGATTTTATGGTTTTTCTTGTTACCTAAAAGAAAAAAGAAAAACAAATCAAAAATGAAGGAGCTAGAGTGGTCACAAGATTTTCCCCATTATAACCCTATGGGAGCTATCTGTTGCCATGAAAACCAGAGTTCTGATCCGATCTTACCCAAAACCTAAAGCAATCAATCCCCTACCCCAATGATACTTCTGATGAAATTTGATTATGATTGGCCAGCTGGTTTTAGAGATACTAATATTTGAAAGTGTGGACGCACACACGGACGGATGCCGGCTCCAGTCCCATACTATAAGCTCACCCTGAGCCTTCAGCTCTGGTGAGCTAAAAATGAGTTTGGACCTATTGACCCTACCACCAGGGTTTGGCGAGGGGGGTAGGGGTCATTGGGCAAAATATTTGTTACCATGTTACTGCATCCATGATTCCATTTAATTTGATATGCAACATACCCATGTTCTGTAAAAGTTGAATTTTGACCCCACCCCAGGGTCGGGCGGTGAGGTCTGTGGATAAAATATTTACTACCATGTTACTGCCTTTGTGATTCCATTTAATTTGATACGCAACATGAACATGTTCTGAAAAAGTTGATTTTTGACCTATTGGCCGAACCCCCAGGATCAGGTGGGGGAAGGGTGGGGGTCTGCCGGAAACTATTTGCTACCATGCTACTGTATGCGTGATTCCCTTTAATTTGATATGCATGGGTTGGGGGGTGGGGGTAGGGGTCATTGGGCAAAATATTTGCTACCATGTTGCTGCATCCGTGATTCCATTTAATTTGATATGCAACATGACCATGTTCTGAAAAAGTTGAAATTTGACCTTGACCCCACCCCCTAAGTCCACCCAGGGGGTCGTACCCAGGCCTTTGATTACAGATCACATTTTATATGTTATATATTACTTGTACCTCTGTCTGCACGCGAGATTTCAGTAAAAAATATTGAGTTATTGCGAAATGTAAATATTTAACCTTTGACCCCACCTAAATGGTTAGGGGTGTGTGGTTAACTTTTAATCAATGACATGCTTATCTGCAGGTACTGGGTAATCATGGCCTATGGTGAGAAGTTGTCTGATTTTATAATTTTGGAAAAATGTGAAGTTTATTCCACGAAAAAGCCAATATAGCTTTTGCATTAGCCTAAACCTAAGTCAAAGAGGGCCATAACTCAGTCGCAACTTTGCAAATGACCCCCAAATTCGAACTTGTCCTGTATTCTATGATGCTTTATCCTTCTGTAAAATTTGATATAAACTGTTGTATCAGTTCAAAAGTTATTGATCAGAAACCACAATTTAGCCAAAATCTAAGTCAAAAAGGGCCATAACTTTGCTGGTTACCCCCTTATCGAGTTGACCTGTATTTAATGATGCTGAACCTTCTATAAAGTTTAAATGAAATTGATGCGTCCCTTCAAGAGTTAACAATTGGAAGCCAAAAGTGTGACAACAAGGACGACGGCGACCACGCCGGAGTCATGATCCCCATAAGTATGGGGTCTCGCCAGCTGGATTGGATTTTTTTCAATCGGTCTGGTAGAAAAATTACATTTGTATCAGGTGATATTATAACTATATAGAAGTCAAATATGGTGGATTCCAGAATTTCAGTATGTATGAGAGTATATTGACTATTCATGGATTTCAACAAAAGTTAAAAACGTAATCAAAGATAGACTTTAGCCCCAAAAAAGAAGTTAAACTACATTTAGTGCACTGATGTTACCCCACCCGACCATTTTTCAAATATTTTGGTTTTGTAACATGGACAATTTAATACCATTTTAGATGTTTGTGTTTCATCAACATGGATTATGATCACGCGAACTAATTACTGGCAGTTGAATCAGATAACTGCATTGTATAATAAGTACTATGGTCTTGCTGGTCCCATACCCCACCCATGGGATGAAGGTTCCTTTATACGAATATATTGTCATATACATTGTTTGTTTCATGGTTGGAACATACTATAAGTCCCCGATTCCTTTTGCTGGGAATTTAAAGTCTGGAGGTGACATTCTCTGCTCACTCTCTAGTTGGTTTTAACTCATTGTTCTGCTCTTGATTTTTTTGGCATGATAGTATAATTAAGCATTTCATGTAGTTGCCAGTAATGCTTTTTATGCAAAGAAATTAACTCAATGTACAAGGGAGTATACATAAATTATACATCAATCAGTCTATATATACATACCAATTACCAAAAAAAATATGTCACAAAACCATTACTTTGTCAATATGACCGGGAAACAATACATGAAAACACCGTATACATGATAGCATGTAGAGCGTACACTTAATAGTATTGATCCTTAGATTGGCTGTATAAAACCCCCTCACACGGGGGCAAATGTGTACAGTATGGTTTTCTAAAACTGCATTAAATAAGACTAAAATGACAGACATTGGCATTCGTCTAGTTTCAGGGATCGCGAGTAACAGCTGGGTAACGTATGCTACCATTTAAATGGCTTACAATGATATGATATGATTGAAAATTAGAGTGTTCTTATGCACAACTTGTACCATTAGACTGACTGTTATCTGCAAATCTTCATGCAAGGAATTATTATAAGATTGGCAATATGTATGGGCTTCTAATCTATATTTTACATATTTGTATTCGCTGTTACAAACGTTACCTTTGAGAGGCATGGTATATGTCATAAAAATTGACTAGTATACTGTATCCAAGTTCATACATATACATAATCGATCTTTGGCTTCTTATGACGTCCTCCTTAGGTTTGTTCGATATACAATAGATAAAGCTTAATGGGGTGATAGTGGTTCAGAATATAAATTACCATGAAATCATGCGATCATGAAGGTTAATCAAACCTTCCATACTGGTTGCACTTTTAGAATAGAAATGAGATAGTTCTACCTCCCTCAAATATTTATTAAGCCATCAAAACAATAAAACCATTAAGAGTAACTTAGACAAAGACAAATGCAATTTGTAAAGTTATTCTGAAATAATCAAAACTACCGTCATATAGTTATTAAATAGTTCTTAATCACAAGTATTGCTATGGTTTTACTTATAGAAAGTACATACATAATTTTAATATAGTACAGAAGAATATTTCACACATTTTAATCCTCCTGATGATGGCAGCAGATTGGCATTTTGGAAATTCGCTGCGATATTAGATGCACATACGTTCACATCAAAATTCTTACACGCCAAAACTCTTCAATTAAACTAATTTAAATGTTGTTTGTTCGAGTTGATGTGATTTGTCCCTGTTAACAAGTTTCAGTCATGTTTAGACGGTTTCCAAGTGAAAAAAACAGTAAAAAGTATAATATAAACCTATCCACAATGTAATTATGGGTGTGAGTAATGGTAGGGTATGAGTAAGGTAAGGTTTGAGTAGATAGCCTAAATCTACCCTAGTTACATCAATACTCATACCCTACATAAATCCGCCATACTCCACCCATATCTATATGGGGCCATAACATCTATCCCTATGGATAAAGGTGTGTGTAGGTATGGATTGGTAGGGCATATATGGTAGGGTTGGGTGAGGCAGAAAAGTGTAAGATTGGGTGGGCTAGGAGAAGTGAGGGTAGGCTTGCTTACACAAGTAGGGCACGCAAGCGCACATTTATTTGCCCCCACCTCGCCCCGCTAGATGCCATGGGAGAGTTTTAAAATTATCAAAATCATGATGATATGCAATGGTGTGCCATCGACTGTGCAATTCTAGTTACTTTTATGTTTGTCCGAAAAACTTGATATTACTGTTAAATAATTATTGAAATTCATTTGGCATTTTTAAAAATCTATCCAAATCTGTTGCGATAGTTACCTTAGCATCATGCAAGAGTCATATAACGTTAGGTGTTATATTATGTTACGTCCTTCACATTTAGGAAGTTTAATATCATTCAAGCAGAGTTTTAAGCCATGCTTTAGAATGACTATTAAGATTGATTTTTTGAAGGGAGCAATTTAACTTAAACAATGTATTTTTTAAATATCTACATTATTTGCATTGCTAAGTAGTTGTGCAATAACGTCTAAAATATCTTAATCCAAAGTTTGATAAACAAGCAATTTGATAAAGCTAATGTGTATCTTTGCTTGTCTCTTTATAAAGTTTAAACAACTTTGTTACAAAAAAGGTTGTTGTTTTTTTTAAAATTCTCAAGATTGACTAGGTACCACATTTTAGTAAGCCAAAAACAAAAGGCCACTGAATTAAGCTTGTGCTAGTAGTATGTATGTCCTTAAAATATTTGCAAATAGCTGATTTGAGACATATCTTATCTAATCCTGTCTTTAGTATTTGGGGATTTCGCAGGCCTGATGTAATTACAAACTTTGTAATTTTGTTACATTTTACAGCAGACGTTCATACTTTAGTATGTCAAAGTGGCGCTTCTGATATGCAGTTTTTACAGTGGGCTTCCATGTTTAGAGTTCATTAACTGACATATTATATAAAATAGAGGAGACAAATCAATATTCCTTTATAAGTAAATACAAAGTATAGACCCATTTGGAATTGATAAAGAATCTGTAGGAACTATTTTAGACTTAGATGTCCATTTTGTTAGGGTTAATGTAAACATGTAACGTACATGACAAAATGAAGGGTGTCCAAATCAACTTTCAAACTTAAAAAAGGGTAAGCTGCAGTATGTGATGATTTGGAAGAGAACTAATTAAACTTAATTCCAAAATCAGTGAGATAGATGTATGCAGAAGTATATTTATGTTTATGAATAATCGTCAAAATATGTCTACTTAATAAAATGGGCGGGGTACCTTGTATGTAGCCAATCCATGTTTAGAAAATATGGCAGGTTTTAAACATCCCTTGGAGTAAGCAGTGTCTCATGCTCTCTTGATTACGCTTTGGTGTCAAGAAATACAATTATTGTGATTAAAAATCAGTCATTTTATGAGAACATGCATTTTCAGTACAGTTTCCATAATGGTACATTTCATGTGAACAGTACCATAAAATAAAATGCCGTCAAATATATACAAGGTCATGAAAAATTTCAGAGCAGAACAATTTTTCCTGGCTTATGAGTCACTAAAATATAAGTTTAAGCAATCAAACTGGCTGTAGCAGTGAAAGTGGCAGATTTCAGCAGACCCGAGACTTAGACCATCATGGAGATAACCTTAATTGACAATAATAGCACAATTTTTGGTAGGTGCGCTTATTATGTCGTAGGACAAAATTGCAAAACTTTCAGAACTGGCATCCACGCTAAAAGTGACTCCCACATGTTACACTAATCGACTGTACCATCGAATTTTTTCTTCCAGATGGATTACAAACAAATCTTTTTCAGCTGGGCCTTAATCTAAATGTGTCGACCATGCTTTGCAGGCGACACAATAAAATGGATACAACTCATACAGGAACAGAGGGCGAGTTTGAGTTTTAAAGCTTGGCAAAGTCAGTACTCCAGTTAATGCAACAATACTGGCTGGGCATTTTTACCCAATATTGTAAAAAGTAAAAGTATGATCAGGACATACCACAATCACATACTGCAGATTAACCCATGGCACCGCGAGGAAGAGCCAGAGAACATTTATAGTAGCAATACATATGTAAGACAATACTAGCAAAGCAACCAGCTTTCTCTTTCTCTTCATGATGATTGCAAAACTATAAGGGTCACAGAGTAATGTATAACAGAGCAAAGACAAGCACAGAACTCCCACAAACAATGGGAAGTACATTAAACAATATATATCAGCAGCAACAGTACCACCGCCTTAGAATGGACAGCAGCCGAAACCACAGGGGGCTTTTTACTAGCGCCAAATCTTCGCCCTAGATTCGTTGTTAAAACACAAAATTGTTTAGCTCGCATGGAGGCCAGGGAAAGTCGGCCAGGGAAGGCCATAGCTCTTTTCTTGCTAGCCGCGACTTTTGTCGTCTAATGATAACCTTTGTGCGGACAGAACGACCCTGATATTGATGCATTTTACTAGCGCTAAGTCTTTGCCCTAGATTCTAGTGTTGTTAAAACACAAAATTGTTTAGCTCGCATTGAGGCCAGGGAAAGTCGGCCAGAGAAAGCCATAGCTCTTTCCTTGCTAGCGGCGACTTTTGTCGTCTAATGTTAACCTTTGTGCGGACAAAACGACCCTGATATTGATCCAGAACGTTTGACACACGCCTAGGGATCACGCTCAGGTGTTCTTCAAAATGTAAACTTTGCAAATAAAATATGTATCTTAAAGGCATAATTTACTGTCCAATAGAGATCATTAATAGATTAACTGATAAGGGGCAGTTTCAATACCTCACAAATTTAAAGGGGCCTCAAGTGGGGAATTACCTGTATACAACACAATTTCTTTCACTAACATAAAGATCAATATTTTATCATAATTACCTAATCCCTTCATGGGACCAGTTTATTGCCCTGTAGGGAAGTCATAATCACCTCATTATAACTGTCCTTTTGAGCTGCCCAGTACGACCCCTGGAGAGAGTCATAATGAGTGGTACCAGTATTATTGCTAAATTTTTATGTCTTTAAGGGGATATATCTTTCAAAAGCTCTTACTTGCATGAATTATTTCCTGTATAAAAAATGCTATTTTATCAAAGAGACGTATACCTTTGGCCACAGTGTTGTATGACCAACTTATACATCTCACATAGATCACTTTACGCCCCAACATACAGTTTTTGAGCAATCGGCAGCATGCCTACGAGTCTTTTTAGAGTTACTTCTTGGTTGATACCGTTTGCAATATTGTGACACGCCGAGTTGACTTTAGAGAAAACCATTTGCATGAACATGAACTACAATTATCAGAATGCAATATTTAGAAGTATTTTGACCCAAATATTATGTATTTCTGGTATTATTTACAATTTTTCAATTTGACATTGTATTGAAAGGTTTATACGCAAAATTGTAAATATAAAATTTTTTCTACAAGAAATTTGTACATTTTGGGCAAAAATACTTCTAAATGTTGTAGTTGGATAATTGAAGCTCGTGTTCATGCAACTGCTTTTGTCTAAAGTTCACCCAGCGTGATGTCACAATATTGCAAACGGTATCAAACAAGGAAGTAACTCTAAAAAGACTGATAAGCATGCTGCGGGTTGCTCAAAAGCTGTATGTTTTGGCGTAAAGTAATATACTCAACTACAAAAGAAACCAATCAGTCACCTTTTAGGGCAATTATGGTAAAATAATTAAGAAATCAAAATATATTTCATACCATATTCTTTAACAATCAATTATGCATCAAAGTATTGAATAATGTTACAGTTTTACTTAAACATGTTCATGCTGTACGCCAGTGTATAGACAAGGGGTCATTTCTAAAAATGACAAGTTTCAGACGTTTGGTTTTCACTCGAGTTCTAGTCTTAATCAGTTCACTTCGTTCAATAACCGGAATGTCCCTCTCTGACGAGGCAATCAAGTGTGTGCAGAAGCAACAAACCACGTAAGTTTAGCTAGCCTGGATCCCATTACGATAGAGCAGTTGTTGGATAAGCTCTGGCGACGCATCGGTGATCGTTCAGTGCAACCTCGGAATCTTCCACAGCTTCAGGTTGCTCTCCATTAAGAATTGGCGTGGATTCCCAAGAACGTTGTTGGGCGTCATTTGCTTTTTGCTCGACTTCGTTATGAGGCAGTTATTGCTGCAAGAGAGGGTCATGTCTGTTTTGGGACGAATGTTATTCAAGTGAACTGATTTAGACGAGAACGAGATATTCATTCTCAAGTGAAAAACTTGTCATTTTTGAAAATGACCCCTTGTCTAAACACTGGCGAATAACCTGAACAGATTTCAGTAAAACTGTTACATTATTCAATGGAATGATGCAGAACTGATTGCTACGGAATATGGTATATATATATTTTCATTTCTTAATTCTGATATCCATAATTGTCCCGAGAAGTGACTGATGGGTTTCTTTTGTAGTTGAGTATATATGTGAGATTTATAAATTGTTCATACAACAATATGGCCAAAGGTACCCGTCTCCTTGATAAAAAAGCATTTTTGTTTATACAGGAAAAATTTCATGCAAGTAAGGGCTTTTAAAAGATATATCCCATTAAACTAATTAAGAAAGCAATCTTCGACAATGGAATCTCCAATCACACTTACATTGTTTCATATAAGAGGTGTACAGCCTTTTCCTGTAGTCCAGATATTCAAAATGTATCACGCTGAATTTTAATTTGTGCTGAGTCTAGGAAAGGGTTTTTGTGTCGTTTTTTATTCTTTCTTCATGTATGTAATACCCACTGTTTATTTCGAAGTCAGAGCTAAAAGCTAAATCTTTTTTTCGCCAAAACAACCGGATTTTGAAGAATATTTTCATCGACATCATATCTAACATGAATATACCGCAAGTAGCTACTAAAGATAAACCTGCGTATCGGTTGACGCACACAACTATACTTCCACAAAAGGCTTTGAGGCATGACTGCAACGGTAAATGAATTGAACGTATCAAGGGTCATTACTTAGAGGTCGTGGTAGAAGTATACAGTTAAGTTTGGAGATCAATGTCTCTTTTGTTTATTTAAGTTGATTTTACTTGTTTGCAAAGGTGCTTTGCGTCGTAGTCCACATTTTTCAGTCATGTTGGGATGTTTTCCTGTCTTACAAGCTTGAGCCAGTATTAAGCAGGGGATAAAGTGTCATGTTGAAGGAAACTTACTACGAGTCAACTCGAAAAGGCAACCCTTTTATCGCAGCTCTAACACACTACCACTGAGTAACAGCGGTCCTGTTATTTGAGTTACTGCTTTAAACCCCAGTCGACAATTTTTCAGTCATGTCTAGACGTTTCCTGTGTGGAACCAGTACTAAATAGAGAATAATGTGTGTTGTACAATGACACAACACTGTGTCTTCATCGAGACTCGAACCAGCGACCCCTCCATCTCAAGTTGAGCACTCCATCACCGAGCCACTAGTTGTCTCTACAGGTAACTATATATGATTCATTTCAGCCTGCTTGTTCCGTTGTTCCAATAATATCATTTTATGAATGCATGTATGTAACGACTTAACATAGTTTATATTACATGTTCGTCGTTTATATCCATATATCATGTGTAAAATGATAAGAAGCTAGCACTTTGTTTTCAAGTTTCTTGCAATTTTATGCTGCTTTGCGTTTTATATGACTTTTTGCGTGACATAGCTGTATTGTATGCTGAAGACTATACAAAAGGAATTCGCAGGTAAAAGCAAGCTATATGCAACCATATCTTCATTACGCTGTGCGACCTGATTCAGTTCACTTTTCATATCTTTAGTGCTGCAACAACCGTTCTGAAACAGAACAGTCTGCCTTGTCGATCATATTTAATATCCACATACGTTCAAAGCCATGACCAGTGAACAATAGTAAGAATCAATGTAGATTCTTCGATTGCGAACATTTATCAGGCGTACTAACCATATACAGTTGGCCACCTTTGTCGTCTGCGGTTCAGTTGTTCTGCACGATTAAAGCGTACCTATATATGCTGGGTCCAATTTCATCAACGAGTTTACGACGTGTTTTTGTCTTAAAAACATCGTACGAAATGCGTACGTTAAAAATCGGGTTTCATTAAACTATTGAACTTTGCGAACTTCTTACTTTTTGTCGTATATTTAAGACAAACATTTAGGTGTCGCAGCTGACATCTTTGTCTTAAATATTACTAACTTTCTACTTAGCTACCAAGGCTGCTGCATTTCACACGATTCTAGAGGCTGAAGAGCAAAAAATCGACAAAGGTTTGAATACTTTGAAAGTACTACAATCAAGACCACCCTTAACATACCATATGGTTTACCAAAATGAGAAAATAAGACCTCCTTTCCTTGGTGCTTATGAGTTATTTATTTTTCCATGTAACTCTCCCATCCCTTACCCTACCACGCTGTATGCTGTCCCCAAGAGATGTGCCTATGACCACCACGTCAGTAGCTGAATCTATGCATTACCATCACGTCTAAGGGAAGGGATTCTGTAGTAAAACCAACAGGGTATTTTTGTACCTTTTCACATGTCAACATTGCTTAAACATACTAATATACACGTTCAAATGTACGGGTAAGTCATCGTCCACTTGCATGACTGCCAGGGACGACAATGATGAGGGTCTTTCGTCAAAAGCCATACATTCAACATTCGATAAGGTTTCAAAACGTATGTCTTTGAATGAGTACATGTATGTATATGTGGGAGCTGTTCACAAGAGTTTTCAGTAGAACTTTACATTCTCCATGAAGGGACATGCATCCGGGTTAGCACAATCTCGGTTCCGACCGTATAACAAGTTGCATTCTAGATTTTTACATTTTCGAAAATTTCGACTTGTTCTCTCAAGCACCCTGGTGTACTTTTTAACTCAGTTAAGCCTTGCCTCGATTTTGTGGGACGTTGGCAAACAGTGCAGACCCGGATCAGACGCCACATAACCACGGTGGCGTCGGATCAGGCTATGAGCTCGTCCAAAAGATTAAAATGGGAAACTCCATTCGACATATGTGGTTTAACATAAAGTGTGAAAACGAGTAGTTTTCGGGACGCAGTTTCATGAAACATTACATGTACCATTTTGTTATGAATACAATATGATCTATCTCTTTTATGTTCAAATGATAATAGTATGTCCCTCTTAGGGATCTGTAACTGAGCATTAGAGCAATCAATCATCGGGGCGTGAAGAAAGCCGAGACAAACGCACATAATGCCCACGACTCAGGACCTAATTTCGAGAGCATACGATTTGTCGGCAGTATAGGACTGGTTATTGATGCTATCATGACTTCTGTAAATTGTATTTGTTAGATGGATGTTGGGAATATCAGATTTCATAAAAAATAATAAATTTGAATTACATGTATTATTTTTCATCCAGACATGTTAGAAAAAACCTTCAGGTTCTAGTTACTCTCAGTATATTTTTGGTTTCAGGTAATCTTACTGATATATGCCTTACTTGGACATGGTTTCTTATGATTTCGAGAAACCCGTCCTCTACATTGTAAGTGACAAAGAGTTTGACTCCAGATCAGACCGACGTTTGACACAAGTATATGCACCGAGTTAAAGGGACTGATTTCTAAATGGGGTATGCTGTCGCCTGCTCGTCTTCCCAGGCGCGGGTCCAGGAATTTTTGTCCGGAAAACTTCAAGTTTGCAAGGTTCTGGGAGGGGGATCCATTATTTTCCAGGTGGTCCACTTGCTAATTTCGATGGAAACCTATATACATATAACTTGAATGTGGTTTTCAAGGGGATGAAGGTCCGGACCCCCTGCCTTCATTCGGATCCGCACATGCTTCTTCTTTAAAACTTTCTTCACTTCACTCTGTGTTAAACCACTTTACACGGCTATATAGAGTCCGCACGTGCCCGATCACATGATATTTGGAGACTGGAGTTAGGCAAAGTTAGAAATACGACGTTTTTAGTGAAACGCAAGTTTTTGTTCTTACGAACAATTTAAGATGTTTTGATGAAACTGACGTACGCACTTCTCAGAAAACAACGTACGCACAATTTAAGATATATCGTACGAACTTTATTGATGAAATTGGCCCCTGGTATACCCAATTTACCTAAACCTGGGGCCAATTTCATCAATAAAGATCGTACGATATATCTTAAATTGTGCGTACGTTGTTTTCTGAGAAGTGCGTACGTCAGTTTCATCAAAACAACTTAAATTGTTCGTAAGAACAAAAATTTGCGTTTCATTAAAAACGTCGTATTTTTAACTTTGCCTAACTCTATTATCCAAATATTATGTGATTGGTCACGTGTGTACTTAAAATAGCCTGTGTACTTAAAATAGCCGTGTAAAGTGGTTAACAAGTTTTTAAGAAGAAGCATGCGCGGATCGAAATGAAAGCAGGGGTTCGGACCTCCAACCCCTTGTAAAATCACAAATTCTATAGGTTTCCATAGAAATTAGCAAGTGGACCACCTGGAAAATGCTGGATCCCCCTCCCAGTACCTTGCAAAATTGAAGTTTTCCGGACAAAAAATTCCTGGATCCGTGCATTAGAAAATGAGCAGGCGACAGCAAACCCTATTCAGAAATCAATACCTTTAATTCTGTGCATACACTTGTGTCAAACGTCCGTCTGATCTGGAGCCAAACTCTTAGATAACGGGTTTCCCGAAATCATAAGAAACCATTTCGAAGTAAGGCTTAAATCAGTAAGATTACCTAAAACCATGTACTGAGAGGAACTAGAAGCTGAAGTGTTTTTTCTAACATGTCTGGATGAAAAATAACCATTCAAATTCCTCATTTTTTATGAAATCTGATATCCTTAACATCCATTCACAGAATTAATGATAGCATCAAGCAGTCCTAATTTACTGCAGACAAATTTTGTATGCTCTCGAAATTTGGTTCTGAGTCGTGGGCATTACATGTATTGGCGGGTGGCTCGGCTTTTCTTCACATCCCGATGATTGATTGTTGTAATGCTCTATTACAGATCCCTAAGAGGGACAAACTATTATCATTTGAACATAAAAGAGATAGATCATATTGTGTTCATAACAAAAATGGTACATGTAATGTTTCATGAAACTGTGTCCCGAAAATTACTCGTTTTCACACTTTATGATTACCCATACATGTCAAATGGAGTACCCATTTTAATCTTTTGGACGAGCTCATAACCACCTTTGGGGTATTGTTTTTGGTGCTTTATTTTTTATTCAAATTTCTAGCGAACTACAGTGGAGAATCTGATCCGACGCCACCTTGGTTATGTGGTGTCTGATCTGGCTCTGCACTGTTTGCGAACGTCCCACAAAATGGAGGCAATGCGTAAATGAGTTAAACATCACACCTCGGGTGCTTGAGATGACAAGTCGAAATTTTCGAAAACATAAAAATCTAGAATGCAGCTTGTAGAATGTAGCTTTAATCGGTGGGTTGGTGCCTGATGCTTAACTGTAGCTAGACCCACCGTGGCTCAACTTGAGGTTTTCTTTAGCTCTGACTATCTGTGAGTCATGGGCCCTTTTCTTTATTATCATGGTGTGTTAATTTGATTAGAGTGTTTCTCCATGATGATACATTGCATTAGTTAGATGGCGTCCATGCGAGCTGAACATTTCTTGTACTTCAACAACAGCAGAATCTAGGGCGAAGATTTGGTACCAGTAAAATGCATTTAAGCCCCCTGGTGGCTTAGGCTGCTGTCCGTTCTAAGGCGGTGGTTCTGTTGTTGTTGACTTTTTGTTTATTGTTACTCCCATTGTTGGAGTCTGTAATTGTTCTATGTTTTGTTGTACGTTACTCTATGTCCATTTGAGTATTGCAATCATCTGGATGGGGAAGAGAGAGCTGGTTGATTTGCTTAATTTGTCTTCCTGGTGTCTCGTGATGGTTGGGCGGTTCTTCCTCGCGGTGGCACGGGGTTGTCTGCGGTTTGTGATTGTGGTATTTCCTGATCATACTCACACACTATTTTTGTAATACTGTTGGAACTGAGATTGTGCTAGCTCCCTTCATGGAAAATGTAAAGTTCTACGGAAAGCTCTTGTGAACAGCTCCCACATATACATACTCATACAAAGACATACATTTTGAAACTTTATCGAATGTTGAACGTATGGTAGTTTGACGAAAGCCCCCTCACCATTGTCGTCCCTGGCAGAATGCAAATGGACGATGACTTACCCGTACATTTGAATGTGTATATTAGTATGTTTAAGCAATGGTGACATGTAAAAAAGTACAAGGTCACTTCCCTAAGACGTAATGTTTATGTAAATTCAGCTACTGACGGTGGCCATAGGCGAATCTCTTGGTGACAGTATACAGCATGGTAGGGGACGGGGTGGGAGAGATTACTTGGACAAATAAATAACTCATAAGCACCAAGGAAAGGGGGTCTTATTTTTTTCATTTTGGTAAACCATATAGAATGTAAAGGGTGGTCTTGACTGTAGTACTTTAGAGGTATTTAATTTTTTTGCTCTTCAGCCTCTATTATCGTGCGTAATGCAGCATCCTTGGTAGCTAAGTAGTAAGTCAGTAATATTTAAGACAAAGATGTCAGCTGCGACACCTAAATAGTTGTCTTAAATATACGACAAAAAGTAAGAAGTTCGCAAAGTTCAATAGTTTGATGAAACCCGATTTTTAACGTACGCATTTCGTACGATGTTTTTAAGACAAAAACACGTAAACTCGTTGATGAAATTGGCCCCTGATCAGACAATGCGGATACCCCGACTGATTTGAATCTTAGCTATACGCACATTACAACTTGAACGATATACATGTGTCACTTACCTTGTTTTTAGCTGAATTTGGAGATCTCAATTTCATACATCCTTGTGTTGTGCGAAGAAAGGGCGTTATGATTGTTTCGTTTATATCGCAGTGATTTAGCTATAAAAATTGACACTTTATTACTCTGGCGTAGGTCCATGTTTTCAAGTGACATGGGTAGATTTATAACGTCGTAATATGTTTGTGCTTGATAAAATACTTTCAGTCTGTTGAAAGATACTAAAACATCGACCTTAAATGGATTAAGTTTTGGGCGAATTTACGCAGACGCGCGAGAAAGGTTTCTCATTTCTTAACCAAATATCTTCATGTACTGTTTGTGCATATATACATGTAACAGTTATTTCATACTGGGGCCAAAACTCTTAGCCATTTTAAGCCCTAAGATCAACTTAGGCAAACTTATGTTCACCATATAGATAATGGCCACAAGCTCAAACACACCCTACTCGAGACTATTTACGATTATCGTCAAGTTAGGGTCACGATATAGAGTCAGTTCAGTGTCGTCTTAGTGATAACGAGAGGGGTAATTCCAAGAACAAAAGTAATAAATAATATGATTTTGGCGACTTTATATTTTTGAATGACCATGCACGTCTGTGTCTTTGGAAGACTGGCTGCGTGCTACGTTATTGGTGCTTTTTGTTTGGTTTTATTCTTAACGTCCCAGTCAACAGCTATGTTCATGTTGGGATGGTCAGTTCACCTAACCACACTTTTTCCTGGACAACCTTGACTAAGCAGTTAACCAGTACTTCGTGCACATACTTCCGCTTGTAACTGACTACAACCCTTCTTGAATCAGCAGAAGAGAGGTGAATGACCGTAAAAATGAGAAAAGGCAATAAGCAATACTTATTAGATACCCCCCCCCCCCCCCGCACAGTAAGAGTCAGTGAAAAAGCCTTGGTAAGTTATAGTTCAAACCAGAAGACCTAAGTTTTGAAAAGAAGGTTTCAGTAGAATCTGTGCAAACAAAAATATTATTTTCCTAACCAAACTCCTTCACGCATATGTTCAATGTGTCTACATTGTATCGGCAAAGTATCAAATTGCTCAATCAAATTGCTGTGGTAGGATATTGTCAAAAAATATTTTTTCTGAACCAAACTCCTTCATGCATATGTTCAATGTGTCTACATTGTATAGGCAAATTATCAAATTGCTGCATCAAAAGCTGTGGCAGGAGTTGTTCCGCCCATGAAGGCACCATCTATGCATATACAAACACCTTATAATGGAAAATTGTCGACGTTCTTACAGCTGTCATTTTGTAAAAAATTATTTTTTCTGAACCAAACTCCTCCATGCATATGTTCAATGTGTATACATTGTATTAGGGAAAATTGTCTAAGTTCTCACAGCTGTCATTTTGTCAAAAATTATTTTTTCTGAACCAAACTCCATGCATATGTTCAAAGTTGCTACATTGTATGTGCAAACAAAAATATTTTTTCCTAACCAAACTCCTTCACGCATATGTCCAATGTGTCTACATTGTATCGGCAAAGTATTAAATTGCTTAATCAAATTGCTGTGGTAGGATTTTGTCAAAAATTAGTTTTTCTGAACCAAACTCCTTCATGCATATGTTCAAAGTTGCTACTTTGTAAAGGCAAAGTATTCAAGTGTTCTATCAAAAGCTGTGGTAGGAGTTGATCGGCCCATGAAGGCCTTATCTATGCATATACAAAACATTATAAGGGAATATTGTCTAAGTTCTAACAGCTGTCATTTTGACAAAAATCATTTTTCTAAAACAAACTCCTTCATGCATATGTTCAATGTGTCTACATTGTATAGGCAATGTATCAAATTTTTCAATCAAAAACTGTGGTAGGAGTTGATCAGCCCATGAAGGCACCGTCTATGCATATACAAACACCTCATAAGGGGAAAATTGTCGACGTTCTTACAGCTGTCATTTTGTAAAAATTTATTTTTTCTAACGCAAACTCCTTCATGCATATGTTCAATGTGTTTACAATGTATAGGCAAAGTATCAAATTGTTCCATCAAAAGCTGTGGTAGTATTTGATCGGCCCATGAAGGCCCTATCAATGCATATGCAAAACCTTATTATTGAAAAGTTCTCTAAGTTCTAACAGCTGTCATTTTGTCAGAATTCTTTTTCTTAACCACACTCCTTCATGCATATGCTCAATGTGTCTTCATTGTAAAGGCAAAGTATCAAATTGCTCCATCAAAAGCTGTTGTAGGAGTAGATCGGCCCATGAAGGCACCATCTATGCATATACAAACACCTTATAAAGGAAAATTGTCGGTGTTCTTACAGCTGTCATTTTGTAAAAATTTATTTTTTCTAAAGCAAACTCCTTCATGCATATGTTCAATGTGTTTACAATGTATAGGCAAAGTATCAAATTAATCCATCAAAAGCTGTGGTAGGATTTGATCGGCCCATGAAGGCCCTATCAAAGCATATGCAAAACCTTATTATGGAAAAGTTCTCTAAGTTCTAACAGCTGTCATTTTGTCAGAATTTTTTTCCTTAACCACACTCCTTCATGCATATGCTCAATGTGTCTTCATTGTAAAGGCAAAGTATCAAATTGCTCCATCAAAAGCTGTTGTAGGAGTAGATCGGCCCATGAAGGCACCATCTATGCATATACAAACACCTTATAAAGGAATATTGTCGACGTTCTTACAGCTGTCATTTTGTAAAAAATTATTTTTTCTAAAGCAAACTTCTTCATGCATATGTTCAATGTGTTTACAATGTATAGGCAAAGTATCAAATTGTTCCATCAAAAGCTGTGGTAGGATTTGATCGGCCCATGAAGGCCTTATCAATGCATATGCAAAACCTTATTATGGAAAATTTCTCCAAACTCTAACAGCTGTCATTTTGTCAGAATTTTTTTTCTTAACCACACTCCGTCATGCTTATGCTCAATGTGTCTTCATTGTAAAGGCAAAGTATCAAATTGCTCCATCAAAAGCTGTTGTAGGAGTAGATCGGCCCATGAAGGCACCATCTATGCATATACAAACACCTTATAAAGGAAAATTGTCGACGTTCTTACAGCTGTCATTTTGTAAAAATTTATTTTTTCTAAAGCAAACTCCTTCATGCATATGTTCAATGTGTTTACAATGTATAGGCAAAGTATCAAATTGTTCCATCAAAAGCTGTGGTAGGATTTGATCGGCACATGAAGGCCCTATCAATGCATATGCAAAACCTTATTATGGAAAATTTCTCCAAACTCTAACAGCTGTCATTTTGTCAAATTTTTTTTTTCTTAACCACACTCCTTCATGCATATGCTCAATGTGTCTTCATTGTAAAGGCAAAGTATCAAATTGCTCCATCAAAAGCTGTTGTAGGAGTAAATCGGCCCATGAAGGCACCATCTATGCATATACAAACACCTTATAAAGGACAATTGTCGAAGTTCTCACAGCTGTCATTTTGTAAAAAAAATATTTTTTTCTGAAACAAACTCCTCCATGCATATGCTCAATGTGTCTACATTGTATAGGCAAAGTATCCAATTGTTCCATCAAAAGCTGTGGTAGGAGTTGATCGGCCCATGAAGGCCTTATCTATGCATATACAAAACCTTATTAGGGAAAATTGTCTAAGTTCTAACAGCTGTCATTATGCCAAAAATTATTTTTCCAAAACAAACTCTTTCATGCTTATGTTCAATGCTTCTACATTGTATAGGCAAAGTATCATATTGTTCCATCAGAAGCTGTGGTAGGAGTTGATCGGCCCATAAAGGCCCTATCTATGCTTATACAAAAGCCTTATTAATGAAAATTGCCTAAGTTCTAACAGAGGTCATTTTGTCAAAAACTATTTTTTTCTAAACCAAACTTCTTCATGCAAATGTTCAATGTGTCTACATTGTACAGGCAAAGGCTGTGGTAGGAGTTGATCAGCCCATGAAGGCCCTATCTATGCATATACACAGGCCATATTAGGGAAAATTGCCTAAGTTCTCGTAGCTGTCATTTTGTCAAAAATCATTTTTTCTTAAACCAAACTCCTTTATGCATATGTTCAATGTGTCTTCATTGTACAGGCAAAGTATTAAATTGCTCCATCAAAAGCTGTGGTAGAAGTAGATCGGCCCATGAAGGCACCATCTTTGCATATGAAAACACCTTAATAGGGAAAATTGTCTAAGTTCTTACTGCTGTAAGTTTGTCAAAAATTATTTTTTTTAAACCAAACTCCTTCATGCATATGTTCAAAGTGTCTACATGGTATAGGCAAAGTATCAAATAAATCTATCAAAAGCTGTGGTAGGAGTTGATCGGCCAATGAAGGTCTTATCAATGCATATACAAAAGCATTATAAGGGGAAAATTGCCTAAGTTCTCACAACTGTCAAGTTGTCAAAAAACTGTTTCTGAACCAAACTCCTTCATGCATATGTTCAATGTGTCTACATTGTACAGGCATGTATCAAATTGTTCCATCAAACGCTGTGGTAGGAGTTGATCTGCCTGTGTATGGACTATAATAGCATAAGCATAAAACCCTACATAAAAAGTCATATAGAACTTCAAAGGGAAATAACTCTAATAGAATTGGCCCTTAGCCCTTACTTTCTTGTCTAAAGTATTTGTCCTGCATATATGAACATGTTTGCAAGGTTTGATGAAAATCCAGCGATGACTCTTCAAGATATTAAGGAATCAAAACGTTACGGACGGACGCACGCAAGGACGGACGGACAACGTGAAATCAGTATACCCATCACAAACAAAGTTTGCGGGGGATATAATGATTTCATGATCAATCTTCACAAAAGCGTCATTTCAAGAAAACATTTCTTCATGTTTATACAGCAGGTATGGCATAGACCAGCCTGCTCAGCTACACAGACCAGCTAGAAATTCATCTAATCATATTTGCAAAATCACACAGGGATGACCTAGATCAGGCAGCTCTTAAAAGAACTGCCTGATCAGGGTCTGCTCTGTTTCCAAAACTGTTTAAAGGTGTCTCTATGATGTAAAAGGTTAAGCTAATATCCATAACAAAGGGGCTGCTGATCAAACTGTAAAGATGTGCAGGCTGATATGCACCTTTGTTAATCCTATGTTAGTAATTAGAATTCCTCTTTATGACGCTCATGCAGCTAGTGATTATTTATTTTCTTGCTCAACCTTTTGTGTTCCGACGGAATTTTCCATGGTTATGGATATTGATACAGTAAAATGGGACTGTCCATTATGTACTGTATGGTTTCCAGTATACATTGGCTCTCTTGTATGTTGTGTTTTAGCTCACCTGTGCCATAAACTCAAGGTGAGCTATTGTGATCATAGGATGTCTGTCATCCGTCCATTCGATGTCTGTCACTAATTTGTTCAAACATTTCCTCCTAAACCAGTGGGTCGAATTTCACCGAACCTCACAGGAATAATCCTTGGGAGGTCCCCTTTCAAAGTTGTTCAAATATGCCAGGCAGAATTCTGGTTGCCATTGCAACGATTTGAAAATAATTTGGCGCAAATGGTCCTTGGGTAACCCTCTACCAAAATCGTTCAAATTATATGTATCCGTTGAAAAACATGACCACCAGGGTTGTGGCCTGTTTTTAACTTAAATTTGTATCCTAATGCATTTTCCCATACAGATAGCTACAATAAGGATAGGATTGCCCATCATATTTTAAGGGGTCAGAGGTAGACTTTCCTAACAAATATGTACATCAGTCTATGAAAATTGAAATTATTATAACAAACAGTGATGAAATGCAGCATTATAATGCATTCAATCTGGGTCTTCACTGTTTGCCAAATTACCCTTTTTAGTGGGGCAGATATGTGAAAAAATCGTGCACTTTATGATAAAAGCATGAAACTTTGTACATGGCTAGATTGGTAAAAAACAAAATTTTTGAGGGTCAGTGCCACGCCAGAAATGCATCTTGACGGCCGCCATCTTGAATTTCAAAATGGCGACCTTTTTTCATGTAAAGCCTGCTAAGCCGGATATCATTTTGCAATAAACTTATATTGAAAGCTAGTGGAAGTGTCTATTTTAACAATAAAACATTTGTAATTATCTGACATCACATGTAGATGGACATTTTATCCAAGATGGCCGCCATTTTATAAGATGGCTGCCATTTTAATATATTAAATCATGCTTGCTTTACGAAAAAATCATATAATGAACATAAATTCAGATTTTTGCATGAAATCCAAGTTTTTCCAAGCATAGAAAGGCTCAAAATGTAACCTTGGTATTTGTGATCAATTTATAAGAGAGCCTTGATACAATATGGCATCCAAGATGGCTGCCAAAGAAGAAAGATTGTATCGGGTTTTTTTCATACATAAATATATCTTTAAGATTTTTATGAGTGAAATTTGTTTTAATTGCAATGAGTGTTTGTTTCTTATATATAATATATAATTTTGAAATTTTCTTAACTGTAGATTCAAGCATGGCATCCAAGATGGCCGCCAAAATGGAAAATTCTATTTATTGGTGATATTTTGCAGTTTTTTTTCTCAAAAAATCATCACATTTTTACTATTTTGCGTTTTCGACATCACTTAGAATGTATCATGCTAGTGAACTGTTCATAATCAAGGACGTACTGGATATATACACTAAACAAAAAAAAAAAAAATGCATGTTATGTACTACCTGCCACGAGTGAAAAGCAGCAGGTGCTAGTTGATCAGAAGGGTAAGAAGTTTACGGAGCTTCTACCATGTACTTTTGCAGTATATGACTGCAGGCAGCTCGAGGATGTCTCTAGCGTAGAGAATTTCCATTTGGTTACAGAACTCCTATCTCAAGTTTTTATCAGGTACGTTCTGTCACCTCCATCTTCCATCATTAAGAAGTGTTGTGCCACAGGCATTTGGTGCACTTGAGCTCAAGGGACCACTTTATATGGCTTCATATCTTATGTTCACATGTAGATCCTTCTCCTTCCAATACTTTCATGCATTCCACCAGCAGTTCCTCTATGGACTCAGCCTTGATCACCAGATCATTTTTGTACAACAGCAATAATGGGCAGTATGTTCTGAATTCCGTGAATAGAGCCTCTTGCCAAACAATTAAGAGCAGTGGAATCAGAACAGAGCCCTGATGAACTACAACACCCAAACTTCTCGCTGCGACAATTGCCAACTTTGGCCCTGCTTGTCATGTCCTTGACCAGCTACTTATTGATTTAAAAGCATGCACGTTACCAACCTGCTGCCATTCTCTATGTTAATGAAAGTGATGTAGAATGGCTTGTTAGAAATCAGGTGCAACTTCTGTAGCTGATATAAATCTGCACTGCATCTCGTCGACCTCAACTCTCTGCCTTATATGTCTCTGGGATATGCACTCAAACACCCTTATTAATTGCTTAATTAACTTCAAGCCTCTGTTCAGAGCACCCCCTTTGCCTACATGTATGTACATCCTGTCAATTTTGCTCTCCTACCAGTTAGTTGTACTAATTCTTGAGATTATGTTGCAATTGAGGTCTAATACCTTGACTGTAACAGTTTCCCAAAAACGTGTAGAATAAAGCATCTCAACGACAATTGCTGATGATCTGTCTGCTTGTCAGGACACATCCTGCTAATTGCTTTAGTGACAAATCCTGTACTGATCAGCTGGCTAGACCTTCAACTGGGCTTTCCTCTGTCATACCTTCTGCATTCCAAAGAGTTCGAATTTGAGTTAATTCATATTGCTCTTTCCACGCTTCTTTTTACGCTTCTTCACCTAGCGACTGTTGGCCTGTGTCACTCTGGGCATGTATACCCATTTTGGCTTATATACTAGGTAAACTCAAGCAATGACCAGGAAGTAGTACAATCAAAGCTAACATTCTTCCTACAAAACCAAAATGGGGAAAACTAAAGATACAGATAGACAGTATACAGTGGTGATAAATAGCTTTTCTAAAGAAGGTACCTAGTCACTAGGCTGCCTTAACACAACCAAAATCATTTACATACATGTATATAAAAGTATATACAAATAACATTTACACCAATAATAATAAAACGAGAACCACAACAGCACTTCTGCCTTGGAACAGTTTCTAGGATGTACTTTAACTAGTCGATGAATAACCACAGTGAACAATAAATCACGAAGAATACACATTGATGCAGAAAGGGCAAAGATTTGACAGAATATACGGTCTCCGACACCTAGCTGAAGATCCCTGGGCTGCAAAAGAACATCCCCAATTGATTGGTTTGACGACTATTCTGCTAGCTGGGTACATAGAGGCAACGACCATACCCCCACCTGGTTAATTCCAAATCGAATTATCAAATTTTTGCTGTATTGTTTATACATACTTATGTCAATTCAAGTCATACGTTTATTGTATTTCTAATATTGATTAGCTGGGAAACAGATTTACAAAAGTCAATAGACTTTCTTCTGAATCCCTTTTTTGTATTTCGAAATGATCTGTATGTGAACTTATTGTATTATATGTACACATGTTGTTATACAAAAATGAAATAAAAGTTTAAACTAAATGAACACCCCTGTAAATACAAAGCGAAATTACATCATTATTGAAACCCCTACATACCTAAATACACAAAAGAGCTTTGGTTTCAACTAACTAGACGGAATAGGTTTTTGGACCGTGGGCTATCATGAAATCAAATTCTCAACTCACTAGTGTGCAATTAGTGAGGAAATAAGGGTTTGGCTAGAAATTAAGATGTCTGCAACTTTATATATTGGCTTGACTTCAGAAAAATATCAACTTTGCTTACTGTCGAGTAGATGTGATAGTGCCAGCTACATCATAAACACAACCGAATAAGGCTGACTGCAGCAAATGCGTCATCTGTCAATATCAAGTCGAAAAGTTGATGTGGTGTGTGAAAACCAGGGATTATGTTTTTTTAAATCGTACATTTTGTATACAGTTTTTGGAAATTTATAGCCTTTTAAAGACTATGAGAACTTGGTCAGAAGGAGAAAGGTCAAAAAGAATCTGATACATATATCTCTAATACAGATTTTATGGGATTGTCCACTAAATCTAATGTAAACAAATGGTATTTTATGCAATGACAATTCTACAAAGGACTTCTAGTTTGCTATAGAAATTTGCTATAGAAACAAAACTCTTCGCATCTCATTTTGATCATATCCATTTTATATAAAACACATTTATAGGAATATCTGTATAAAAGAAAGAAGGCAAATATCAGGAATCGATACAATCAAGCAACAAACCTGATCCAGGACACCACATGGGAAAGTAACAAAAACACAATAAAACATCACACAAAAAAGAGCCATGGGGCCAGTTTCCCAGCAGGTGACCACAAGGCTACAATGAACAGACAAGAAAACAAGACAAACACGAAACACAAATAACAAAAATGGTCCACAAACGAAGCACAGCCTTAGAGCCGTCAGTATAAACACCTTTACTGGAGGGCTCAAACCAGTTTCACAGCGCAAACCTCAGCCTTAGTTTAGATGTTTAAAAAGCGTTTAAAAACAATATTGGCAACCATCGAGGATGTCAGATTGGATGTCCCCTGTACTATCCTAATACATTAAATATAATCATTTCTTGAAAGTTTCTTCAAACAACCTTGAAATATTTTACAACTGAAAATAAAAAATACTTTCCTTTTTATCTAAAGCTAAAATGAAAGCCATCATGAATACCATGTAATAATACGTTAAAATAAGAAAAAAACTGATAAGTTCGTCCCTGTTTTTTGTGAACTATTTCTATTTAATTGCATAAGACATTTGCATGAAAATTCATAAATTGTCAGATTGGTATAATACTACTGTTGAGGATGCAAAATGTGACAGTCATCTTGAGACTATGTCCTAAATCTTGTGTTTTCTAAGCCTGAATGACAAATTTTGAGGCAAAGTAGTATGATTGACTGCAAAATAAGTGAAAATAAATGAAGACAACATATTGGCTTGGAAATATTATGAGCTTAAAATAAATCAGTTTAAAATAGACTGCAATTATTGGAAAAACCAAGATGGCGGCCACTTTATAAATGGTGATCATATAACATTTCCACTTTGACAGCCATCTAAGATGCATATTGGATGCTCTCTTTTTTATCCAAAGCTATCAAATAAGATAAAATTATTATTGAAAGTCGTTTGCATAAATTCTAACTACATTCTTCCAATTCCAAATTAAAGCAGATATTATGTTATGATTTGTACATTGGTAGCCATCTTTAAATACCATGTTGGAACAATAAGCAACAATAAAGCCATACTGATAAGTAAGCAACTTGTCTAATAGGACAATTTTTACTTGCTAGAAGTAATTTGCATCAAAATTTATAACTTTGTAAAGTTCTAATATATAACTACTATACAACTGCACTTTTTAGATACAAAAGTGGCGGCCATCTTTAAAATACAGCCTCAATCTTGACTTTTTTAAAATTGAAAGATTATTTTAAGGGATTCAGATATATCTGAAGGCTATTTAAGTAAAATTAACTGAAGAAAACATTATGTTTGCAAATTAAAAATGACATTATAATGAACAAGTTTAAAAAGGCGGCCATTTTGGAAAAGCAGGATGGCGACCATTAGAGGACATTTCCGGCGTGGCACTGTCCCTTAATTTGTTTGTTTTGTTATCAACTAGCCATGTACCAAGTTTCATGCTTTTATCATAAAATGCACGATTCTTCTCAAAATTGTTACATATCCACCCCACTATTTAGGACAAAGTGTTAATTCCCCATTATCAGATGAGTTCAATTAAGGTATGTCCCTGGGGCCAAAAGTGACCCGTCCTGTGGGTCACATGCTCAACATAGACTTAAAAAGGGAAAAATGAAAAATCTTCTAGGCATAGAGGCTTGATATTATATTTATAGCAGTATATAGTGCACCTCTACCAAGTTTTTTTTTAAATTATGCCTCTTGGGGCCAAAAATGGCCCTATTGTAGAGAATATGTTTTACTTAGACTAATATAAAGTAGAGTTAAGCTTCTACATCCTGTTATTTTGTCAACAGAATCCATGTTAAGTCATAATAAAACTGTTGATCTATCAAAATTCATAGCTGGACTTTGAGAGGAGATATGTTTTTCTTTACCTTTATAAACAGTCATTCTCAGGTGAGCGACAAATGGCCAGAGGGCCCTCATGTCTTGCGTTTATGTCACTTTCTCATGTGGTGCCCCGGGTCGGGTGCGGTGTTTGGTTGTGTCGATTCCTGATCTTTGCCTTCTTCCTTACTTAAAGATTGTAAATAGTCTAGTTTCTTGCACCTGATAAGTATATCTGAGATTTTACTCTGGGAAAGAAAATTTTATCTTACCCATGCTATCCTACCCAGGACGTCAAGTAACCTCATCATGTGAAATTGCATCTTAGCATATTCAGGGACTTCAGGAAGCTTTTTTTTTTAAGAAATAAATAAAATATATAAAAACAGTGGTGAGCAGCAAAAAAAATAATCCATTATTTGTGTGAGGGGATAGAAAAATCTGCGCTTTGGGATCACCGTTTGTCATCACTCGGCAAGCCTCGTGATGCCAAACGGCGA
The DNA here is from genome assembly GCA_964019695.1 of Loripinus fragilis. NCBI lineage: Eukaryota > Metazoa > Mollusca > Bivalvia > Lucinida > Lucinidae > Loripinus > Loripinus fragilis. The sequence goes on from OZ026528.1 coordinate 9,740,955, forward strand.
TCCTCAGGACAGATTTTTCTATTCTACCCTCATACTCATGATAGATTCTTATTTTCTTATTCTTTGAAATAGAGCGGGAAAAGTTTCATGCATGCTCTTCCTTTATTGCAGCCATCAAGATAAAGAGGCGAATCTTTAAAACTATCTTATTTGTATGTACAAAAAGCTACCTAGCCAGCATTCAATGTCGGGTCCTCATCATTGGCATACCAGCGAAATACCATTTAAATAACGTTTCGCGGGCGGCATGATATGGGCCTGTTTTGGTGGTATTTGGAACCTCTTCTCTCCCCTCATCAACTAAGAATAAAACGGAGTTGTCAATTTGAGTTGGACCCCTCTGACAAAATTGTCTGGATCCTCGCATGAGTAAGTAATGGCACCCTTTATTTTCCAAAATATACAGGTGAAGAAGTAGAATAAGGTTCTATAATGTTTCAGTAATTAAACAAGTTGATTTCCCATGGTCTGGTTCTAATATCCTGTTTATATAGTCTGTGAACTGCAAGATGTCAAACTTATATTAGCTGGAACATAGCGAAAAATACAACATGGTATATGCGCCCAGCGAAGACACAGATCAGCCTGCTCATTCACACAGCCTGATCAGAGTCTTGGCTCGGCGCTCTATGGGTAGCCAAGGTCCCAATGATTCTTCATACAGACAGCTAAGACACAGGTCAGCCTACACATCCATACAGTCTGATCAAAGTCTTTGAGTGGCGCTCTATGGGTAGCCAAGGTCCCAATAGTTCTTCATACAGACAGCTAAAACACAGGTCAGCCTACACATCCACACAGTCTGATCAGAGTCTTTACTTGGTGCTCTATGGGTAGCCAAGGTCCCGATGATTCTTCATACAGACAGCTAAGACACATGTTAGCCTGCACATCCACCCAGTCTGATCAGAGTCTTGGCTTGGTGCTCTATAGGTAGCCAAGGTCCCAATAGTTCTTCATACAGACAGCTAAGACACAGATCAGCCTACACATCCACACAGTCTGATCAGAGTCTTGGCTTGGTGCTCTATGGGTAGCCAACGTCCCAATAATTCTTCATACAGACAGCTAAGACACAGGTCAGCCTGCACATCCACACAGTCTGATCAGAGTCTTGGCTTGGTGTTCTATGTGTAGCCAAGGTCCCAATAATTCTTCATACAGACAGCTAAGACACAGGTCAGCCTGCACATCCACACAGTCTGATCAGAGTCTTGGCTTGGTGTTCTATGGGTAGCCAAGGTCCCAATAATTCTTCATACAGACAGCTAAGACACAGGTCAGCCTGCACATCCACACAGTCTGATCAGAGTATTGGCTTGGCGCTCTATCGGTAGCCAAGGTCCCAATAATTCTTCATACAGACAGATAAGACACAGATCAGCCTACACATCCACACAGTCTGATCAGAGTCTTGGCTTGGTGCTCTATTGGTAGCCAAGGCCCCAATAGTTCTTCATGCAGACGGCTAAGACACAGGTCAGTCTGCACATCCACCCAGTCTGATCAGAGTCTTGGCTTGGTGCTCTATGGGTAGCCAAGGTCCCAATAATTCTTCATACAGACAGCTTAGACACAGGTCAGCCTGCACATCCACCCAGTCTGATCAGAGTCTTGGCTTGGTGTTCTATGGGTAGCCAAGGTCCCAATAGTTCTTCATGCAGACGGTTAAGACACAGGTCAGCCTGCACATCCATACAGCCTGCTCAGAGTCTTGACTTGGCGCTCTATGGGTAGCCAAGACCCCAAATGGTTCTTCATACAGACAGCGAAGAATCAGATCATACAGAGATAATGTGCAGGATGATCTGAGTCTTTGCTGTATGCACATCATCGACTTACTTGTAACGTAACCAGTGCAGTACAACAGTCACGTTCCAATGCAATACAACAGTCACGTTCCAATAGAATCCAACAGCAACGTTCCATTGCAATACAACAGTCATGTTCCAATGCAATACAACAGCTACGTTCCAATGCAATACAACAGTCACGTTTCAATGCAATACAACAGTCACGTTCCAATACAATACAACGGTCACGTTCCAATACAATACAAGAGTTACATTTCAATATAATACAACAGTCACGTTACAATACAATACAACAGTCACTAGTTTTGAGCTGGTATCCAGCATAAGGTACAAGTTGACATGTGCGTACAGTGAAGATTCAAATCAGTCTGCATCCACCCAGTCTGATCAGAGTCTTAGTTTTCCACCTGAAGAAATGTTGAACATATGTCTTTATATTTAGCGCCCATCATAGACTCTGATCAGACTGCGCGGATGCGCAGGCTGATCAGTGTCGTCGATGGACGCACATGCAAACTAGTACTTATACTGGTAACACTGTTATCTTTGATAAAAGTTTTCTACCTTCCCAGACAGCGAGTTGAGCCAACATTTTACGAAAGCTGAAGGCAACATACACTATCATCCTTGGGTCCGTGCGATATTATAAGCTTATGTTTCGATCTGTCATAAGCAATAGCTCGATCAACGTTGTCGCCCATGTTTAACAACAGACGCTCTTTCTTTAAGTCTTCTGACATAACAATTTTTTCTTTATCTCCACATACGTAGATATCGTCAGACGTGTCTACTGCTACTCCTAAGTCGGACCAGCCAGTCGTCTTCTCCAGTTGTCTACTGGTGATAACAGCACCATTGTTGGCATCTAAAACACTTATGGTGGTCATACCTATGTCTGTAACTGCAATCCATCGCCCATCACTGTTGCTGCAGATGTACATGCTCAGCCCAAACGAAGACTGACCGCCCAGCAGCTGCTCACTGCCTTGTCTATCTATGACGTGTAATTGCTGCAGATCTGTACAAATAAGATTATCTTTACTGTGAGTGATTCCATAGCCATCAAATGACAAGTTAATTGTTTGTTTGAGCCTCAGCTTCTCATTAGCAACTTCTAGAAAGACCAACGCTTTATCTGCAGTAACAACGGCTTCCATGCCATTTAACATTGTGATATCCCAGCAATGTCGCACTTGCACTGAGGATAAGAATCTCATGTCTTGGGAAAACAGTTTCACTTTACCATTGTTATAATCAACAAACAGTTTCTGTCCACATGATGTTATAGCTACACCTGTTATCATGCACGTATTCATGTCCTCCTTAGTTCTGACATTGTAGGTGCCTGTCTGTCTGGCTTGAATTTGTCCGAATGAAGATTTTGTGGATTTTAGTCTTGGCCAGCCTCCTCTATTTGAAGGACTGACTGGTCTTGTTGATCCTTTTATATGGCTGGGAAAATTGAAATCTTGGGTGGATACATCAACATCAACGTTTAAATGGTGTTTGTTTAAAGAGCCAAACTTCAATGGCTTACATAAGAGTATCTGAACATCTTTGCTTGGCTCAAAAATGAGAGATGTTAGATTTAGGGACTCTTTCAGATTTTTAACGACAACAACACACTTCCTGGTCTTGCTAACTGACCCTTGTAAACTGAGAAATTTGTTTACATTAATAGGCTTGCCTCTGACTTTGCTTGTAAAGTTTATCTCTGCGTCAACTAGGGAAATCTGAGCATTAATTTCCTGCTCAAGTTGTGATACTGTTGCATCCTGCAAGTCGCATTCAGCTTCAATGACAGTCTTCATATTCTGGTAGCTTCTGTTGATTTCTGCTATGATTTTATCATACGCTGTTTGTGCGTCCTTCAGCAGTGTTTTCCTCTGGTCTATCAGCTTACCGCCACATTTGTCTACAGAGGACAAAAACTTTGATAGCTGAATCTTGTAGTTTTTGTTGGCATCACACAAGTTGTCAACCTCGCTTAGCTGGATATATTTACATGTATCCTCTACGCTTTTGGTGTCGCACATACTATGACTGGCGGAACAACACATTGAACATATTAGTGCCCCATGGTGATAGCAAAACTGATCTTTGAGACGTTTAGGATGGTCGTCACAGGTCTCATACCTTGGTGGCTTGTCGGCCATAGACGGTGGCATGTCAGTGCCTGTCTGGATCACGTGACCTTTGGTGGCCATCAGACTTCCATGGACACTGTGACATTCGGTACACAAGTACTGGTTACAGTTCTTACAGAAACACGTGACCTTGACATTTTTTCCTCTGGACTCGTCACAGGGCTCACAGTAGGGGTCGTGGTACTCGTCACTGGCTCCGTGTCGAGTGGCTAGGCTGTCAGCCATTCTAAAAAATATACTAAAAATAGACAGGACTTTCAGCAGTTATAACTCATACAGGAGCAGAGGACGAGTTTTGTTTGTAAAGCTGTTCGCCATTCTTTAAACATATAATAATATAAACAGGAATTTCAGCAGTAATAACTTCTACAGGAACGGAGGGCGAGTTTGTGCTGTAAAGCTGTCTGCCATTCCATAAACATATAGCAATACAGACAGGATTTTCAGCAGTTATTACTTCTACAGGAACGGAGGGCGAGTTTGAGCTGTAAAGCTGTCTGCCATTCTATAAACATATAATAGTATAGAAATGACCATATTCAGAAAAAAATTGAATTTTGACCTTATGACCCCATTTCCAGTGTTGGGGGAGGGGGTAGGGGTCTGCGGGCAAAAATATCTGCTACCATGTTGCTGCAATTAATGACCATTTTCTGAAAAAGTTGGATTTTAACCTATTGACCCTACCCCCATGGCTGTGGGGGGGGGGGGTAGATGTATGTGGGCAAAATATTTGCTACCATGTTGCTGCATTCATGATTCCATTTTGATTGATATGTAACATGACCATGTTCTGAAAAAATTGAATTTTGACCTTTTGACCCCACCCGCAGGGGGTGTGGGGTCTGCGAAAAAAAAAATTTACTACCATGTTGCTGCATTTGTGATTCCATTTAATTTGATATGCAACATGACCATTGTATGAAAAGTTTATTTTTGACCTATTGACCCCACCAAAGGGTCGTTGTGGGGGTGTCTGGGCAAAATATTTGTTTCTTTGATTTGATTCTTTACATCCCATCAACACTCTTTCAGTTAAATAGGGACGGTTCTTCCTGGGTTGAACCAGTACTAAGCTAGGATAAATGTGTCTTGCTCAAGGACCAGAACGCAGTGACGCCGGTGAGGCTCTAACCCGCAGCCCTTCGGTCTCGAGTCAAGCGCATTACCACTGAGCCACTGCGCTCCCTTTGGTGCATTTATGATTTCATTTAATTTGATATGCAACATGACCATGTTCTGAAAAAGTTGATTTGACCCCACCCAAGGACCGGTGTGTGTGTGTGTGTGGGGGGGGGGTAGGGGGATTAGGTTGCACTCCACTATTAGGTTTCCATAGACGCAAATGTTAACATTTTAACACCTTGTTCAAAAACTATACATACAAATTTTACCAAACCGGCATCATAAGAAAAAGTTGAGTTTGGACCTATTGACACAACCCCAGGGTTTTTTTGGAGGGGGGGGGGGGGGTAGGGGTCAATGGGCTAAATATTTGCTACCATGCTGCATTCGTGATTTCATTCAATTTGATATGCAACATGACCATGTTCTGAAAAAGTTGAATTTTGACCTTTTGACCTAAGGGTCGGGGTGGGGGGTCTGCAGATAAAATATTCACTACCATGTTACTGCATTCGTGACTCCATTTAATTTGATATGCAACATGAACATGTTCTGAAAAAGTTGATTTTGACCTATTGAACCATCCCTCCGGGATCAGGTGGGGTTGGGTGGGGGAAAGGGTGGGGTCTGCGGGTAAAATATTTGCTACAATCTTGCTGCATACGTGATTCCCTTTAATTTGATATGCAACATGACCATATTCTGAAAAAGTTGAAATTTGACCTTTTGACCCCAACCCCTAAGTCCACCCAGGGGGTCGGACCCAGGCCATCGATTAAAAATCACATTTGTAATGTTTTATATTTATTTTACCTCTGTTTGCACGCGAAATATCAGTAAAAATAGTCACAACTGACTGAGTTATTGTGAAATTTAAATATTTAACCTTTGACTCCACCTAAGGGGTCAGGCGGTTGGGTAAATTTTAATCAATATCATGCTTATCTACAGGCACTTGGTAATCATTGCCTAAAGTGAGAAGTTGTCAGGTTTTATAATTTTGGAAAAATGTGAAGTTAGTTCCACCGGCTTTTGCGTTAGCCTAAACCTAAGTCCAGAAAGGGCCATAACTCAGCCAAAAATTTGCGATTGACCCCCAAATTCGAATTTGACCTGTATTATTTGATGATTTTCCCCGCTGTAAAATTTGAATGAAACTGTTGCATCCGTTCAAAAGTTATTGATCGGAAACCACAATTGAGCCAATTCTGCGTCAAAAAGGGCCATAACTTAGCGGATTACCCCCTTATTGAACTTGACCTGTATTTAATGATGCTTGACCCTTCTGTAAAGTTTAAAAAAATGTATGCGTCCCTTCAAGAGTTATCAATCGGAAGCCAAAAGTGTGACAACGCGGACGACGATTCCTATGTGTCGACCATGCTTCGCAGGCGACACAATAAAACGGAAATAACTCATACAGGAAAAGAGGGCGAGTTTTGGTTTTAAAATTTGACGAAGCCAATACACCAATTAATGCAACAATACTGGCTTGACATTTTTACCCAATATTGTAAAAAAGAAAGAGTATGATCAGGAAATACCACAATCACATACTCCAGACTAAACCAGGGCACCGTGAGGAAGAGCCATGGAACATTTATAGTAACAATACATCTGTAAGACAATAATAGCAAAGCAACCAGCTTTCTTTTCATTCCAAGATGATTGCAAAACTAGAATGGACACAAAGTAATGCATAACAAAACAAAGACAAACACAGAACTCTCACAAACAACGGGAAGTACATTCAACAATATATCAACAACAACAAACCACCACCTTAGAAAGGACAGCAGCCTAAGCCACCGCGGGGCTTAAATGCATTTCACTAGTACATGTACTAAATCTTCGCCCTAGATTATGTTGTTGAAACACACAATTGTTTGTATCGCATGGAGGCAAGGTAAAGTCGGCCAGGGAAAGCCCTAGCTCCTTCCTTGCTTGCGGCGACGTTTGTCATCTGCTGATAACCTTTTACAAACAGCTTGCGGACAGAACGACCCTGATTTGGATCCAAAACGTTTGACACACTGGTAGATTTCCTGAAATACTTTTTTAAAAGTTTATTTTGAAAATAAAATATACTGTAAGCAAACGACAACAAAAACAACACAAACTGCCTAGCATGCAAATAATTAATGTACAGTCAAATCAGTCTCTTAAACAATTACAAAGTAAATATGCAGAAATTACATGTAGCACAGACGATAATGTAGGCCTCGAGGTTATAAAACTTTTTTCACTCTCAACTTAACTTAGCAAACTTTATCCTGCTCATAAATGTTGAATAGTTGGTATCTCAACATTTATTAGCAGGATAAAATTAATACAAAAATATTTAAAAGTAATTTACATTGTAACTCCAGCCAGGCTTGTTTCCTGAACTAGACAACGGACAATCAGGACACGCTTTACAATTTCAAATTAGTTTTTTTTTGGTTATTTTTTAATATATCGTTCAAAAATAGAAATCAGCCGTGACATGAGATTTCCAACAATGTGGTATGTGCGACCAGCAAAGACTCAGACCAGCCTGTGCATACGCGCAGTCTGATCAGCGTCTTTGCAAGTCGCTTGAATATATTATGACTGTTAAGCTATTTGGAGTTTCTAAGCTTAATAGGAGGCTGCACAGTCTATACTTGTCAAAATGAACACATTGTTGGAAATCTCATCTCGCAGCTTCTTTACTGGTGGAAGTACATCATATAGATACATGTATCATTTGAGCCAAGGTCCAGCGAAATTTACAAGTTGGTACCCCTTTACTGGTGGAAGTACGTCATGTAGATACATGTATCATTTGAGCCGATGTCCAGCAAAAGGTACAAGTTGGTCCCCCTTTACTGGTGGAAGTACATCATGTAGATACATGTATTATTTGAGCCAAGGTTCAGCGAAAGGTACAAGTTGGTTCCCCCTTTACTGGTGGAAGTACATCAGGTACATACATGTATCATTTAAGCCGGTGTCTAGCAAAAGGTACAAGTTGGTTCCCCATTTACTGGTGGATATACATCATGTGGATACATGTATCATTTGAGCCGGTGTCCAGCGAAATATACAAGTTAGCATATACGCCAAACGAAGACTCAGATCAGGCTACGCATCCGTACAGTCTGGTCTAACTTCAACGGGTACTTTGGGTAGCAAAGGTATAGTTAAACATTTCTTCATGTGTAAAACTAAGACTCTGATCAGACAGTGTGGATGCCCAGACTGATTGGAATCTTGACTTTACGCACATGTAAACTTTTCTTGGAATCCAACCCATTGGTCACTTACTTTATAGCTAGCTGTATCTGGAGATCTTTCGTTGAGGTGCTAATACTCGTACATGTATATTTCACAAATAAAAAGCTTTGGTACAATTGTATCCATTAAAATTATTATGATGATGTGCGAAGAAAACACGTTATGATTGTTTCGATTGTCAATTTTATCATTCTGGCACAAGTCCAAGCTTTCAGTTGTGATCTTTTAAAACATTAGATTCTATTGTTTTAGGTTCTTCATTACTTTTCATTGAAAAAATAAACAAAACCTAACAAAGACGTAATACAATGGTATTCTTTAAGCAATAACATATCATTGTTCTATTGGAAGTTAACCTTTGGTCCTCCAAATGTGCGATCTAGCATAACTCAAAACAGTCTGCTTAATAAGAAGGGTATGTAGCACTTTATGCACCCGTTGTTGTAATGTCTAAAGGCGCTAATAAAACTGCGCCTATGCGCAGTCTGGTTAGCATGTATATTCTTCCCATTCATCGAAACCGGGCTTTAAAATATAGTGACATGTTTTTTGTGTGTAAGATAAAAAAACTTTTATGTAACTTTTTCAAAATATTATAACGCAATGTGGGGAGCGATGGCTTATTTATTGGTAGAATCAAGTTTACTTGGGATTGAAGGGTCGCTGGTTCGAGAGACACCGTAGGCACTGCGTTGTTTCCTTCAGCAAGACACTTTATCCTCTGCCTAGTGCTGAGTCAACCTGTAAAACTATAAAACACATAAAGTACCGTACTAGTGATGGAGGGCGCACATTTAGTACCATAGGCTATACATGCAAACTAATTAGAACAGCTATTAGGCGCGTAGCCAGGCAGAGACCGGGAAGTCTGGATCTCAACTATATGGGTTTCATATAACGTGGATAGATGTTATATTTTCTTGCATGTGTAAAAGATAAAGAGCTCAGGTATGACCAGGAATTCAGGACATATACATAATGTAACTTCTTGATAAAGATCATCTCGCTGATTAACAATCATACCGAGTGAAAGCTTTCAAGATTATTCCTGCATTAAGGATTTTGAGGCTGACACACCATAGAAAATCAGCCTCAAATGCTGGATTAGGCAGATAATAATAATTTCTCTGGTTTGCAATCAATTTGTCTGAAGACAAGTGACGATTTAAATATTATCTTTATAGGTTTGTTGGTATGATATGTATTTCTTAAGTTCAGGATTTTGGAAATTTTGAATTTTCACCAATATTTTTATTCAGTTTAGTAGCTACTTTATTAACCGTTGATGAGTTTTGATGGCAGACTTTCTCCATATCAAATGCTATTTTCTTGTTAATCCTTAGAACACCTGTAAAATGCATCTGCAAATACCCATTCTGCAACATTAATGATGTCTGTTTAATTCGTCTGCTGCATATATTTACTAACATATTTTACTCTTATAAGCGTAGAGGTAAACCGTGTGGACCAAGATCAGACTGCTCCAATATGCTTCTAAAACATAAAACATATCAACGGACGACAAAGCAGACGACTTTTGTTGTAATTGTCATTTTCTAGGCAACATCACTCATCCCACATTCGTTCCATGTTTTGCTAATTTTCGTCATATTATCTTCAAATAAACGGTCTTTCCTCCAATAGATTCGTCTGCCTATATAAACAGTATATGTACTTAGCCTTCCATATGCGAAGACATATTTTGACTAAAATGCCAGCCTAACATATGACCTCAATAAAACAAAATATTTTCAAAGTTTTTGAGATATGAGAGGCGCCGAGCGTTGTCTAGTCGATAGAGTCCTTGACTGAGTTGCTGAAGATCGCAGGTCTGATTCCCACTCGGACCAAAACAGCAAGTGTGTATGACCAGGAAATACCATAATCACAAAGCAATCGACCACGGTACCACGAGAAAGAGACACAGAACACTACAAGATATAAGAAGCGCCGTTGTCTAGTGGAAAGAGTCCTTGCCTAAGTTATGCAAAATCGCAGGTCTGATTCCCACTCGGACCAAAACATCAAATGAGTATGACCAGGAAATACCAAAATCACAGACCAATCCACCATGGTACCATGAGGAAGAGACACAGAACACTGCAAGATATGAGAAGCGCCGTTGTCTAGTGGAAAGAGTCCTTGCCTAAGTTATGGAAAATCGCAGGTCTGAGACCAATCCACCATGGTACCAAGAGGAAGAGACACAGAACACTGCTAGATATGAGAAGCGCCGATGTCTAGTGGTTAGAGTCCTTGACTGAGGTGTAGAAGATCGCAGGTCTGAGACCAATCCACCATGGTACCATGAGGAAGAGACACGGAACACTACAAGATATAAGAAGCGCCTTTGTCTAGTGGATAGAGTCCTTGACTGAATTGCAGAAGATCGCAGGTCTGAGAACAATCCACCAAGGTACCTTGAGGAAGAGAAACAGAACACTACAAGATATAAGAAGCGCCGATGTCTAGTGGTTAGAGTCCTTGACTGAGGTGTAGATGATCGCAGGTCTGATTCCCACTCGGACCAAAACAGCAAGTAAGTATGACCAGGAAATACCATAATCACAGACCAATCTACCATGGTACCATGAGGAAGAGACACAGAACACTAAAAAATATTAGAAGCGCCGTTGTCTAGTGGTAAGAGTCCTTGACTCAGTTGCAGAAAATCGCAGGTCTGATTCCCACTCAAACTAAAATAGCAAGTGAGTATGACCAGGAAATGCCAAAATTACAGACCAATCCACCATGGTACAATGAGGAAGAGACACAGAACACTGCAAGATATGAGAAGCGCCGTTGTCTAGTGGTTAGAGCCTTTGACTGAGGTGTGGAAGATCGCAGGTCTGATTCCAACTCGGATCAAAACAGCAAGTGAATATGACCAGGACATACCATAATCCCAGACCAATCCACCACGGCACCATGAGGAAGAGACACAGAGCACTACAAGATATAACAAGTACCGTTGTCTAGTGGATATAATTCTTGACTGAGGTGTGGAAGATCTCAGATCTGATTCCCACTCGGACCAAAACAACAAGTGAATATGACCAGGACATACCATAATCACAGACCAATCCACCACGGCACCATGAGGAAGAGACACAGAACACTACAAGATATAACAAGTACCGTTGTCTAGTGGATATAATTCTTGACTGAGGTGTGGAAGATCGCAGGTCTGATTCCCACTCGGACCAAAACAACAAGTGAATATGACCAGGAAATACCATAATCACAGACCAATCCACCGGGACACCATGAGGAAGAGAACCAATCCACCATTGTTCCTAGAGAAAGAGACACAGAACACTAATAGCCACACGACAGCCAGATTACAATCAAAGACACCTGCTTTCTTTTCCTCAGTGAGATGGTTAAAAACAAGAAAGGACACTGTATACTGCAGTACAGACCAACCCATTACGGCACCAAGAGGAAGAGACACAGAACACTAATAGTCATAGGACAGCCAGAACATTATCAAAGACACCTGCTTTCTTTTCCTCAGTGAGATGGTTAAAAACAAGAAAGGACACTGTATACTCCAGTACAGACCAACCCATTACGGCACCAAGAGGAAGAGACACAGAACACTAATAGTCACAGGACAGCCTCAAAATAATCAAAGGAACCAGCTATTTTTTTATCAATGAGATGGTTTAAAAACAAGATAAGGCACTGAAGTACTTGATTAAATGCCATAATCCACCACCAACCCATCACAGTAGGAAAAAGACACAGAACACTAATAGCCACACGGCAGCCATAACATAATCAAAGAAACCAGCTATCTTTTCCTCAATGAGATGGTTTACAAACAAGATATGGCACTAAATAGTTCAATACAGACCAATCAACCACGGCGAGGAAGAGACACAGAACAATAATAGCCACACGACAGTCAAAACATAATAAAAAAACCCAGCTATCTTTTCCTCAGGGAGATGGTTTAAAAACAAGGAAGGACACTAAATACTTCATTACAGACCAACCCACCACGGCAAGGAAAAGACACAGAACACTAATAGCCACACGACAGTCAAAACATGATAAAAAAACAGCTATCTTTTCCTCAGTGAGATGGTCTAAAAACAAGGAAGGGCACTAAATACTTCATTACAGACCAATCCACCACGGCACCACGAGGAAGAGACACAGAACACTACTAGCCACACGACAGCCAGATCATAATCAAAGAAACCAGCTATCTTTTCCTAAGTGAGAGGTTATAAAAACAAGAGATGACACTAAAGTACTTCATTACAAAACCAGGACTAATGCATAAAACAACACAACTGGAGCAACAATAAACAATAAATCAACAACAACAGCACCATCGCCTGTGAGAACAGACAGCAGCCGAAGCCACTGAGGGGCTTGAATATATATTGACAGGCATAAAACAGCACAAAACAATGGGAGCAACAATAAACAATAAATCAACAACAACAGCATCATCGCCTGTGAGAATAGACAGCAGCCGAAGCCTCTGAGGGGCTTAAGTATATACTGAAGGGCAGAAAAGAACACAAACAATGGAAGCAACAATAAACAATAAATCAACAACAACAGCACTATCGCCTGTGAGAACAGACAGCAGCCGAAGCCTCTGAGGGGCTTAAATATATACTGAAGGGCAGAAAACAACACAAACAATGGGAGCAACAATAAACAATAAATCAACATTAACAGCACTATCGCCTGTGAGAACAGACAGCAGCCGAAGCCTCTGAGGGGCTTAAGTATATACTGAAGGGCAGAAAACAACACAAACAATGGGAGCAACAAAACACAATAAATCAACAACAACAGCACTATCGCCTGTGAGAACAGACAGCAGCCGAAGCCTCTGAGGGGCTTAAATATATACTGAAGGGCAGAAAACAACACAAACAATGGGAGCAACAATAAACAATAAATCAACATTAACAGCACTATCGCCTGTGAGAACAGACAGCAGCCGAAGCCTCTGAGGGGCTTAAGTATATACTGAAGGGCAGAAAACAACACAAACAATGGGAGCAACAAAACACAATAAATCAACAACAACAGCACTATCGCCTGTGAGAACAGACAGCAGCCGAAGCCTCTGAGGGGCTTAAATATATACTGAAGGGCAGAAAACAACACAAACAATGGGAGCAACAATAAACAATAAATCAACATTAACAGCACTATCGCCTGTGAGAACAGACAGCAGCCGAAGCCTCTGAGGGGCTTAAGTATATACTGAAGGGCAGAAAACAACACAAACAATGGGAGCAACAAAACACAATAAATCAACAACAACAGCATCATCGCCTGTGAGAACAGACAGCAGCCGAAGCCTCTGAGGGGCTTAAGTATATACTGAAGGGCAGAAAACAACACAACCAATGGGAGCAACAATAAACAATAAATCAACATTAACAGCACCATCGTCTGTGAGAACAGACAGCAGCCGAAGCCTCTGAGGGGCTTAAGTATATACTGAAGGGCAGAAAACAACACAAACAATGGGAGCAACAATAAACAATGAATTAACAACAACAGCACCATCGCCTGTGAGAACAGACAGCAGCCGAAGCCTCTGAGGGGCTTAAGTATATACTGAAGGGCAGAAAACAACACAAACAATGGGAGCAACAATAAACAATGAATTAACAAAAACATCATCGCCTGTGAGAACAGACATACCTCGATTGTGGCACCCCACCCACGTGGTTAGTGAAGGGGTGGGGCAGCGGGGTGTGCCATGAATTTCTAGGCATCACCATGAACATAGACCTCCATGCACAGTGTCAAGCTTTCTGTTGTAGAGTTAGGTACATGAGTATATAAAACAATACAATGCAGTATAATGCTTGGAAAAGAATAGTGAGCAAAATGCTCCATGCCCACATCCCCGAATTTCGTGGATGAAGGGCTAACAGCATGGAATATCGTTTCGATGTAAGAACCCAAAAAGCATCTAAAAAATGGCCACAATCGGCCGGCCAGCGAAACGCCATCCATGGTGGTTCCGTGGCCGAATGGTTAGTGCGTTGGACTACGAAGCTGGCGACCCGGGTTCGATTCCCGTCAGCGGCGGCCGGAGGGACTATCGACTGATTATTTCAGTGCTGTAGTCAGGGCCCTTAGGGACAAAAAAATAGGTCCCGTGCGAATTATGTGCCGATTTATGGTGACCTATATCAAAACCTTCAGTGGAGTCTTACCTTTAATTTAAAGGTGGTCACCCATCTCAAATCCGCGTCTGAGGCTAGTTATGACGTCATAAATATGGCGACCATAATAAGAAACTGCCCGTTAATAAAAGCTATAGTTTGTGTTGGTATGGTCATATTTATCCAACACGAACGCTTTTTATAACATAATATCAATTATTTTAGTCATATGATGGTTACATCAATGCTTTACCTGACTTTGACAATGAATTATTTATGATAACTATATTTTGCACGCAAAATACCGTAGATTTCCTATAAATACCCAGCTTACCGGGCCACCTTTAGACTGATGCTGAGAATGTTATTGCTCCCCCTGGGGAATTTCGCAAGCTTATCTTATCTAAAAGAGGATTTCAAGCTGCGTCTTTGAATAGATGTTTGCACTATGTTTGCCGGGGCGTTAGTCTCTGACAGCCTGTTACATATGTTACCATATTAAATTTAGAAAAAAAAGAAATTAAAAGTTTGAGCTACAGAAAGATTGCTAATTATTTAAATTACTCATATGGTCTTCATATTGACAACTTAAGCTACATATAAATTCTTTTGGATAAAAATTACAGCTTCCTGTGGTGTTGAAACTTGTGACCAGTATCATTTATTTTTTAGCTGATGTGTGCATTTTCCAAAATGTTTTGATTATTTTGTTCTAACAAACTCATTTTGGTTAGAGAAAATCCAAAGTTTGCTTTTATACTTTAAATATAGTGTCTTATACGTGCAATTAAACAACCCAAAGGCTATACCCAATTTTAAGGAGCCAAATTCGGTAGGCATTATTTAAGTAAAAATATATGAAAACATTTGCTGCTGTTGGATATCTTGCATATTTGGGATTGTCTTGCTCATATTATTAAAATTATAGAATTTGCAGGTTTAACAACAAGATTGAAGCACTTGTTAAAGGTTGTAACATATGTAACATGACATAATTAATGAGCAAGGACATTGACTTGATGTAAGATATGATATATCAGGATAAAATGAATATATTTCGCATGTTTTCCTAGCTAAAGTCTCCAGCCTCTGGTGCCTAAGTCATAGGTATTTATGATTATTAAGCCCCTGTATCTTTGTTACGGATGTTATGAATATTTGTTTTCAATAGTTCCTAATATGAATAATTCTAAAATAAAGATACATCCTAGAGGAACATAGAAAATAATCGTTTCACATTTAAACAGAACAATTTAGTAAATGTCCCTTTCTAATGTAAATATTCTAAACCAATCCTTAAACAAGTCATATACAATATCGATTATTATTTCTGCTTCTCTGGTAAAATAATTGTCCTCCTCATCTCATAAAAAACCCCAGAATAATTATCAAACAAGATTTCAAATGCAAGCTGAGTATTGACCTGCTCCATCCCAAACTCTTTTAGATATACTCTATCGTATGTACCAATTCAATGTGCATCGAATAGGAGATGTTTGCACACTGCAAGCATGGGTGTTAGCCTGTAACAGCTTATTACATATGTTACTTTATCAATTTGAGAATAAGAAAATTGAAAGTTTGAGCTACAGAAAAAAGACTTTAAAACTAACTAATCAATGAACATTCTAATAGTCTGCAAATTACTGGATGACTTTACTATGTACGACAGCTGTTTACGGCTACATGTTGTATTATGTGCGTTACATGAACTTAATTATAATTTCAAAGTGGTAATTTTGGCTATCGTCATTTAGTTTAACGACTGCTCTGAGTCGGTTTCAAACCGTTTTAAATTATCATTATAATTTTACTCTTAATTCAATATTTCGGCCATAGGCCATTATCAAGAAAAACATGCACTTCAATGTCAACTACAAGATGGTGGAACAGAGACTATGTAGTTGACATTGAAGTGCATGTTCTTTCTTGATAAAGGCCTTTGGCTGAAATATTGAATTAAGAGTAAAATTATCATGATGTGTTTAACATTGTTCCCTATGGAATATAAATGAATATCGTTTTAGATTAGGTTTAACAAACCTATACTCAATTGACGAATGTAAAAAATCAAAGTTTGCTTTTCTATCTTAAATATTTTGTCTTATATGAGCTAATGCACAGCCTTACTCCCAGTTTTGCAGAGGAGCAAATTTTGTTTTCGCCGCTTAGATAAAACACATATAAAACAATTGCAGAGTGTTGATATTTTACATTTTCTAAAACAGTCTTGCTCATATATCATCAAGTTTTTAAGATCAGAACACTTATTAAAGATGTCAATGTGGCATTGGTGATGTCACAACCAGGGCTCTGATCGAATTCCATGCACTTTCAGGTGCTGATATTAACTAGTTCAATGTCAGGAAAGAGCAAGAAATCATATTGGCAGGCATTTAGCTATGCTAGAGACTCTATCCACGAAGCATTCTTTCACCTCGGCTCAGTGCCCTTAGAAAGCACTGTGGGGGATGCACTAGAGTAATATATTTGTAAATTATCCTGACTTCTTAGCTCTCGTCTGTGATGTCTAACTGTGAGTTTGTTACTTTCCCATTGGTATGCTGGGTCAGGTGTGGTACTTGATTGTATCGATTCCTGATCTTTGCCGTCTTTCTTACTTTGTATTAGCCAGTCACCTATACTGTTCGACTCACTGCGTTGACTAAGTGGATATTCGGGATAAAAAAAAAGCTGATTGCAAAAACTACCACTTCCAAAAGCTGTGTTTTTCGAAGGTGTCAAACGTGCGCAGTACCAGTGCATCATTTGGAAAACCTCATCTGTCATTAATCCTGACAAATCAATGCCTGACAATTATGGTTAGAAGCGGGACTGTGATAAATATTGTCCCGTTATGATGACATTGCCCATGTGCGGATCCAGAGGGGGATAGGGGGTCCTGAACCTCCCCCCTGGAAAATAACAAGTACGTACATGGGTTTCTAAAGAAATTAGCATTTGGACCCCCCCCCCCACCTGGAAAAAGTTTGACCACCCCCCCTGGAAAATAATGGACCCCCTCTGGATCCTTGGTAAAGTATAAGTATAGTTTTCTCAGCAATAAAATCATTGGACCCCCTCTGTAAACTGTAAAATAAGCTGAGGACTAAATAAGACTGACAAAAATGCCTGGATCCGCGCATGTTGCCTCCTGCCACCGAAACCCCTCTGCAGCTGATAAAATGTAGTTGCAGCATGTCTGTATGCGAAACATCTCGGTGTAAGTACAAAGTAAACCATTTAAATTGTACTGATTTGTGTTGCTGTGGAGCAGAAGAGGACTCATGTAAATTATTGCCAGTGGTCAATATGCTTATGACTTTTGAACAACTATTTTCATGTGGATTCAGATATTTCTTTAGCCGTATCAACAAGAATGCCTTATTGTCCGATTTTGACCTTTGAAGACTTCCACTTATAGGCATGCGAAAGGTAAATCAGATTGTAACAGTTTTCTATTGGCCGTGCTATCGAAGTACAATGGGTAACTTGTAGAGGGTTTGTCCTTATGTCCATATCATGAACTTAATACTAACGTTTGATCCTTCAGGGGTCAAAATCGGACTAAAATGAGTTTGGTTGATAGTGTATGCAAATGATTATTACTACTATCTTTTCTTTGAGTATAGGATAAGCAGCCACAGATAAGCCAAAAGCTTTTGAGCGCGACTCTATTTACAATATTGATATGTTGTACTAGAAAAAAAGGGTTTTGGGCATTTATTTACATTTACTATAAAAGCTTTGACATACACATATGTTCTACCCGGACTGGCTCATTTTACGTATTCTGCATCAATCGTTTGATATAGAAAGACCCAAAGGTCATTGATCAGAGGTCGTGGTACATCTATATATATATATCTATATATATCTATATATATATATATATATATATATAAGCATAAGAGATTATATTTACACCGTTCATTATCGTGTTTTTCATTCACTCTACTGTCTTTTTATTCGTAAATCGTGACGGCATTTACGTCCCATCCTCGAACTGACTTCACACTATCTGAATATATTTTGTATGTTACGATTTAAAAGAGTTTGTAATCAGTCATGATAAGGCTGCCAGTTTATTAAAGGAATATTTCCATGCGTTGGAAATTGACAAAACGCATATATATGTGGTATTTACATATTAGGCGTCATTTCAATGACGTCATCTCTTTGTTCTGATGCGAAAACACTATGGACGACATGTTAATTTTAATTATTAACCTCCTAAGATTAAATTTGGTGCATTTCGACTGAAATTGGCAAACAAAATGCAAGAAAGTCCTGATCGCCATAGACTACAATGGACATACCGTTTAAATTGCTCTGATACAATATACGTTAGTTTGATGACGTCATAATGACGTCCAGACGTGAAACCCAGATGGGTGACCAGGTGATTTTCATTAGTTATCCCCTAAAGTTTGGTTTGGTATAGGTCAACATAAATCGGAATCAAATTCGCACGGGAGTCCCGATCGCCCCTGACTACTGGATGGTAATCTAACCTGGTACTGTTACCAGCAGTATCGGCCTAGACTGGATAGTCGGGGAGCTAATGGCACGCACCTAAGGCTCTTCTGGAAATAAGATGATCCATCCATACCAGGTGGGGACTTTCGTAGACTACTCACGTTAGATAATTAAGTAACCTCAACCTTTACATTTTGTTTCACTGGCGGGCCGACGATGTCCCGACAATGCTTACTGGCTGGAAAATTGTATATGTAGATTGAGGCAGTGTCCAGGAAAAGGTATAAGATGGCAATTTGTGCCCACCGAGGCGCAGTCGAACGTTTCTTCAAGACAACTAAGCCTGATAGTACTGTACGGATGTGTTGACTGATTTGAACCTTCGCTGTACGCACATGCCAACTTAAATGTATCTTATGCTGGTTGCCGGTTCCGTTTTAGTTTTGCAGAGTAGGCTTATTCAAAATTGAATGCCCATGTCATGTTCTCTGAAGACCGATTTGAATAATACGAAGAGTACTTAAATGTAAATACGACAGAAATCATTTTACAGCTTATTTTCTTTGTTTTATAATTGATATTCATTGGGTCCGGAAGGGAGTGCAGTTGTAGAGTACTTGACTCGAGACCGAAGGGCCGCGGGTTCGAGCCTCACCGGTGCACTGCGTTGTGTCCTTGAGCAAGACACATTAATCCTAGCTTAGTACTGGTTCAATCAAGGAAGACCCGTCCCGACATAACTGAAAGATTGTTGAGTGCATGGAAAGAATTAAATCAAACAAACAAATAATTGGGTCCGTTACATGTAGCGCAGTCGGAAACGCGTCTTCACTGCGGGATACATGCAGTTGTTGGTACAGTATTTGTATCGTCAGTGGACACCGTTTTAAACAGTTTTAAGCATAATTTGTAAAGATCTCATAGAAATCCTATGTGTGGAGGGCAAAACTATTCATCTACGGACTCTTGATGAAAATGATTGACAGCAACCTGCGTTTTCTTTGACAATAATGCCTGATTAAGCTGGGTTGAATGCAAATTCAAAACACAGCAAGGAGGATTTCGTTATACAAGGTTAAAATGGGGATGAAAACAAGAGAATACACAATTAACTTACCACACGTATGCTACAGTCGCTAAATCATGATAGCTGGTCAAAAAAATCGGCATAAAACCTCAAATTGGCACGATTACCGACTACTGGTTACGTACGAGCGCTGAAAATCATGTTTATATGGCGTGAGCTAGGAGGAACGGGTACAGGATGTTTAATTCAGTTCACATACTGTGCAGATTAAACCCTTTATTTCACAACCTCTGAGAATGTCAGCAGGATAAATGAGACTAAGGGCATATACAAAAGACAGATAATGCATAATTTACGCTTGTATCACATTTATTTTGTATTGTGCAAGTAACGTTAACGTAAACTTTAAGGCGTTCTCGATCACATGACAGCATAGTTCATGCCAAGATTTACATCAAAATGTCTTCCCCACATGATCGTCAGTGTAAGAAGTCAATATCGGTAAAGAAAGTATGCATAAAGGTAACTTATGGAGATGTTTGTGAAAGGGAGCTTTAAATTGATTTTCACAATTGACGCTTATATTCGAAATATTGAAGTTATTAATAACTTTTAATTAGAAAAAGTCCAAAAATGTGTTTCTGGTTATGGCATCATACACTCCACAGTTTAAATACAAAAATATCCAAACTCTTCAACTGACTCTGCAGAATGCTGCTGGATGCTGTATATGCCCATGTGACGTGATCAGCAGCTTCGGGTTATTGTGCAGTCAAATTATCGACGGGTTCATATCAATTCTGGGTTGCACATAAAAACCTGCAAGCGACTTTTCAATCGTATGATACGGTTTGCATGAAAAGTGCAAAAATATGGCGATGCGTTTTCAAAGTCCTCCTATATATATATATATATATGGTTTCGCAATAACGCAGTATTTTTCTATTAATTTTTTACCTTTGTCCTTCCGAAATTGCGATCTAGCATAACTCAAAACAGCTTGCTCAGTCACAGAAATTTGATTAACTCTTTAAGAAGGGTATGAAGCATTTACAACCAGTGTAATGTCTAAAGGTGCCACATGTAACAACATTGGCGCAGTCTGGTTAGCATCTGAATTCTTCGCATTCCTCGAAACCAGGCTTTAAAATATAGTGACATGTTTTTGTGTGTAAGATCAAACAAATAGATATGAACAGGAAGTTTAATGTAACTTTTTTTCAAAAATATTTAAAGCAACGTAGAGTTAGCTTGAGATCGAAGGGTCACTGGTTCGAGAGTCACCATAGGCAGGCATTGCGTCGTTTCCTTCAGCAAGACACTTTACCCGCTGCTTTGTACTGGTTCGATAAAGCTACATTTATACTACCGTACTAGTGGTGGAAAGCGCACATTTAGTACCATAGTTTATACATGTAAAATAATTAAAATAGCCGTGTGCTAATAGTGTGCTATAATGGCGCGTAGCCAGGTGGAGGCCGCTAAGTCTGGATCTCAACTATATGGGTTTCATGTGTCGTTGAAAGATTATGATGAAGACAATAATTAGAATAGCCGTGTGCTATCAGGCACGTAACCAGGCGGAAGCTGGGAAGTCTGGATCTCAACTATATGGGTTTCATGGGCCGTGGTTAGTTTATGATAAAGAAAATAATCAGAATAGCCGTGTGCTATCAGGCACGTAACCAGGCGGAAGCTGGGAAGTCTGGATCTCAACTATATGGGTTTCATGGGCCGTGGTTAGTTTATGATAAAGAAAATAATCAGAATAGCCGTGTGCTATCAGGCACGTAACCAGGCGGAAGCTGGGAAGTCTGGATCTCAACTATATGGGTTTCATGGGCCGTGGTTAATTTATGATAAAGAAAATAATTAGAATAGCCGTGTGCTATCAGGCACGTAACCAGGCGGAAGCTGGGAAGTCTGGATCTCAACTATATGGGTTTCATGGGCCGTGGTTAGTTTATGATAAAGAAAATAATCAGAATAGCGGTGTGCTATCAGGCACGTAACCAGGCGGAAGCTGGGAAGTCTGGATCTCAACTATATGGGTTCATGGGCCGTGGTTAGTTTATGATAAAGAAAATAATTAGAATAGCCGTGTGCTATCAGGCACGTAACCAGGCGGAAGCTGGGAAGTCTGGATCTCAACTATATGGGTTTAATGTGCCGTGGATAGGTTATGATGAAGAAAATAATTAGAATAGCCGTGTGCTATCAGGCGCGTAGCCAGGCGGAAGCTGGGAAGTCTGGATCTCAACTGTATGTGTTTCATGTGTCGTGGATAGATTATGATGAAGAAAATAATTAGAATAGCCGTGTGCTATCAGGCACGTAGCCAGGCGGAGGCTGGGAAGTCTGGGTCTCAACTGTATGGGTTTCATGTGTCGTGGATAGATTATGATGAAGAAATGTGTATGTGTGGGGGTGTGGGTGTGTGCGTGATAAAGAACTATATTTGACCAGGAAGTCAAGTACATGTAGCTTTAATGCCTAAATACCCGAGGGGTCTAGAGCGTCAGTCTTATGCACAGCATGACCAGCACAAACACCCTCATGGGACAGGTTCGAATCCTTTCAAATTTAAGGGAGCGCAATGGCTCAGTGGAAGAGTGCTTGAGTCGAGACCGAGGGGTCGCGGGTTCGAGATTCACCGGCGTCACTGCGTTGTGGTCCTTGAGAAAGACACATTTATCCTAGCTTAGTAATGGTTCAACGCAGGAATACCCGTCCCTCTATAACTGAAATATTGTTGATGGGACGTAAAGAATCAAATCAAACAAACAAACAAAACATGTAGCTTTTTTCAGAAAATCATCTCGCTGATTACCAATCCTACTTGGATGAACAATTTCAGGATTATTCCTGAATTCAAGATTTTGAGGCTGGCATTCCAGAAAATCAGCCTTATCTTGTTTACAATCAATTTATCTGAAGACAAGTGACGATTGTAATATTATCTTTATATGTGTTGGTATACATCAATTTTAAGATTTGAATTTCTTAAGTTTCGGATTTGGAAATTTTAGTACTTTCACACATGATCCTGTCACCAATATCTTTATTCAGTTTAGTGGCTACTTTATTAACTGTTGATGAGTTTTGATGGCAGACTTTCTCTATATCAAATGCTATTTTTTTGTTAATCCTTAGAACACCTGCAAAATGCATCTGCAAATACCCATTTTGCAAATGCTGTCTGCTTCATTCGTCTGCTGCATATATTTACTAGCATATTTGACTATTAAAAACGTAGTGGCAAACCGTGTGGACCCAGATCAGATCTGGGTCTACACAGTTTGACCAAGATGTTTTCTAAAACATATCAACGGACGACAAAGCAGACGACCTTTGTTGTTATTGCCATTTTTTGGCAACATCCCACATTCGTTCCATGTTCTGCTGATTTTCGTCATATCATCTTCAAATAAACGGCCTTTCCCACCAAATGATTTGTCTGTCTATATAAACAGTATGTACTTAGCCTTCAATATGCAAATATATATTTCGGATTACATGCCAGCCTAACATATGACCTCAATAAAACAAACTATTATTAAAAGTTTGTAAGATAGAAGAAGCACCGTTGTCTAGTGGTTAGAGTCCTTGACTAAGGTTCGTGCGGTCGCAGGTCTGATTCCCACTCTGACCAAAAAGCATGTTAGTATGTTCTGGACATGTCACAATAACAGGCAAGAAAGAGACAGGGAACACTAATAGCTATATGTCAGCCAGAACAAAACCAAAGCCTAGCAAGCAGACAGTTCTTCCTCAGCGGGATTATTTAAGAAACGAATTAGATTTTTGGAATGTTCATGGAATCATGAATACTTCTGATCTCTTGCAAAGTTAATGTGAAGCTTTGGGCTTCACGTTAACTTTGCAAGAGGCCAGAAGAATTTAAGATTCAATGAACATTCCAAAAATTGAATTTGTTACTTAAATTTACATTTTATTTTTTGAAAATTATTTTAAATTTAGTAAAAAAAACTGTTTTGTATTTAATATATTATCGCCCTAAACAATGTTAAAATTCTTGCCTTAGATAAAAGTGTATAATCAAAATATAATTTTCCTATTTAACAGCGAAAACATGTTGTGGATACTCAAAAGAACCGTATCAATGACACGTTTATTATTAGCTCCCACTACTTTGCGGTTCGAAAGCCGAAACTACAATAAAAAGTAAATCCAATAAGCTCAAATTGAACATTTCATCCTGAAAGTGATAGCAAATTCCATGATTAGCTTGGCATAAAGGATGAAAGGTTTATTCTAATTATTTACTATATATAGACAACTCAATGAACACTTTGCTTTATACATATATATTTGCTTCATGTGACCAATTCTGTTTAACGTTAAAGATATTTGGATAGACTAGAAACTGAAAAAGACGTGCATAATTTCAAAATTGTGATATTTCTGTTTTAATCTTGGTAAACAGTGCAGACCCTGATGTAATGTAGTATAATGCTGCATTACATCAACGTCTACCCTGTTTGCCAGAGTACAGGTTTAGAATCTACAAAGGGTGAAGAATTGTAGATGCTGGTCTACTGTCTTGCCAGCCAAGAGTAACATTGACGTCAAGTTTTGTTTACAAAGTTATCAGGGACTTAGAATCGATAGATCACTTATGTATTAATCCTAACATGTAGATAAGATTTATACACAAGTGATTTATCGATTCATGTTAGCTCAAGTGGAATGCACAAGTTAATGAGTAAACAAAATATTATTTTATACTTAGCAGTGAAATCAATGCATATCAAAAACAAATAAAAGTGTTATCAATCAGTAGTGAAATGATATGATATCAATCACTAGTAATTGATATCAGCCTATATTTTCACTGTAGCGTTTTTTGGATCACCTATGACTTTTCCATTCTTTTAATGCAGCTCACTTCGAAAGTTTAAACGCCTTTAACTTTCTTATTTATCAATAATTTGTGATTCGGCTTGAAGCATGATTAACAAATTGATTAACTGTAAATCGTCTAAAAAAGTACAAAATATAAAGAAAATTTACATATATTAGTAAATACCAAATATATTTAATCTCGTGAGTTGAAAACATCGAAATTTTCATTCGTGCTGCGCACTCATGTAAATTCTGATGTTTTCAACTCTCACTCGATGAAATATATTTGGTATTCACTTCAAAAAAAGTAAATATCCTCATTTATATAACTGTCACTCTTGGTTGGGACGACAGTAGTTGCTTAATTTTTGAAGTGGAGTATAAAACAGTATCATGTATGGACCCTATTGTAAGTGAGTTGATTTATAGGGTAGATACCCAAATAGTAGAGATGCTTAGTGTAAAATCATAGAGTCTGACTTCAAATCATGATGCAAATATCCCCTTTGGTATAGTACTCCACAAGGCAACAGAAAAAGAATTACCCAAAGGCACAAGATATATCTTAAATTCAAGATTGCAACCATTAGCCATATTGGAAAACTTGTACAGCCCATTGCCCAAAATATTTGTGTTGCAGAAAGTATTATGATATATGTTTTCTAGCTAATATGAGGTCACTGGTACTTTGTAGACATACATGGGACCAGGGCAGTGTGTCTTGTGCAAGCATGGTTGCTCTCCCTAGCTTTAAGTTTGAATTATCTCTCTTAAATGAATTTTCAAGGGAACTTTTTATTTATTCCCTTTGAGGCATTTCAATAAAATTTGGTAAAGTTATATATCAGGTCAAAACCGTTTATCACATGCAAGAATGGTTAATCATCCTTTCTCCTTGTTGAGTTTTCTCCCATGGCGGAATATTAAAGGAGACATCTTTTGTATTCCATAACTTTAATAATTGTATTGACCATAAAAGGTTATTACTCTTCAACTCCTGTTTGATTACCACCCATTATCAAAGTTCAACACTCAATAGCTTTAATTCTTTTCAGAGACGTTGGTATTATTTAATATGGTTATACAGCACGTCAGATGGTGTGAATTATTTAAAATTAAATATTACTTTTCCTTCTTTTCTGTTTGATATATCTACCATAAGCAAGATGAGATAAAACCGTATGATCTCCATAACTTTTATTACCGTTAAGAGATTTATATTTTAAGTATGGATATAAATAATGGGCCACATCGCGAGAAAACCTGTCTTGGGGGTTTCAGACAAAACAAGTTTCAAACCATTCTCCTCAGCTACACCGACTAGCTAAAAAATTGAAAGTTCACCTGTAGCAAGTTTATATCAGATACTTTCCGAATAGCGAATAACAAGGGCGCTGATCAGGCTGTGCGGATGAGCAGGCCGGTCTGCGCCTGTGTTGTTCGCAAACCCCCGAAGACAGGTTTTCTCGCGTCGAGGCCCAATTTGATCAGTGCCACAGTGCTATGATCGGTGTATAATAATTTTATAATTGCACTGCAAGGCATACGTTTTGATATGGCTCCCTTTGCTGAATTTAGTGGTATAAAGGAATGGGTTCTTTACTGGCACCACATTAACGATTCCAGTGACAACCAGTTATGTCTTTGCCTCACCCTGATAAACCTGTTCTCAGGGTTTCCGACAAAGTGAGATTCAAACCAACCCGCTCAGCTAAATAGGTTAGCGAGACAATTGAGATTTCGCTCATTACTATTCCTGATATGATACATTCCAATAAGTGAATAGCAAAGATGTTGATAAGACTGCATGAATGCACAGGCCGGTCTGCACCTTTGTTGTTTTGCCAAACGCCGAAGCCAGGTTTTATCGCATCGAAGCCTATCTAATCTTATATTCACCCCTAAAAATATTTAAAGGAACACTTTGTGGTTTTGCCATTTATCCTCAGGCAAATACCCTCCTTCTCAGACCCATAGAAAATAAGAGAATATTTTATGTAAAAATAAAACTTGATCTTTTCCCCAAAACTTAATAACATGATCTTTCAACCTGTGGACAGCAAGCCAATGATCATAACGGGGCATGATCAGGCTGATCTGAGTCCTTTTTGGTATTAAAAGGTGACTTTTTAATTTCCAAGCGAATAATAAAAGTGCTGATAAGAATGTGTGAATGCAAAGGCTGGCCTGTGCCTTTTTTTTGCAAACCCCGAAAGCAGGTTTTATCACACCAAAGCCCATCTGATCTTATATTCACTGCTCAAAATATTAAAAGGAACACTTTATTATTTTGCCATTTATCCTTATGCATATGCCCTCTGAGACAAACCCATAGAAGGAGTAAATAAGAGAGAAGTTTATGTAAAAATGAAATTTTTAGAAACGTATTGTTTCAAAACCTAATGACCTGATCTTATATGTCATCCTGTGAACAGCTAAGGCAATGGTCAGAATGAGGAAGTGCAGGCTGATCTGAGTCCTTACTGAAATTATGTGGGGGGTATTTTCATATACAGGAGCTCATGTTCTATGAAAGTGAATGCACGTATTAGTTTCTGTTCACACTATTATAATGATTACTGCCTTTTGTTTACAATTAAGTACTATTAAATTTGAAGCCTACGTTATTGCACTCATTATTTACTGCATTTTATCATATGACGTCGCGTCTGGGAGTGAAATAACGCCATGCAATAAAATCTGTTAACCACTAGTGGTTTATAGATTTATGGGAAAAGTTATGACGTCCATAACAACGTTGCGTCATATTGACAAAATTATAACGTTTTTACGCCAGAAATGAGATTTCACAGTATTTGTCATATGATAAATAGAATCTAACATTCGTGCTCTTGTATTATTGAATTTATTAAACTCGTTGCGAAAAAGAGATAAAATGCTCGGCAAGCCTCGCATTTTATCTCTTTTCCCCAACTCGTTTAATAAATTCAATAAAACATGAGCACTCATGTAAGATCCTCTATATACAGGTCTATAATGTTCCAGTATGAGTATGGTAAAATAGAGCATGGTCTGATTCTAATTAATCATCAAGTTTAAATGGTTCATAAACTGGAAGATATCAAACTTATATGAGCTGGAACGCAGCCATATGTACAACATGGTATATGCGAATAGCGAAGACTTCAGTCAGTCTGCAATTCCACACAGTCTGATCAAAGTCTTGGCTTGACGCTCTTTGTAAAGTCAATGTCCGAATGTTACTACATATAGGCAGTGAAGACTCTTATCAGACTGAGTGGATTTGGAGCTCTGGAGTGTCTAGCTTTGCTCTTGTTTCAGTCTGCAATTCCACAGTCGGATCAAAGTCTTAGCTTGACGCTCTTTGTAAAGCCAAGGTCCTAATGATACTACATACAGACAGTGAAGACTCTTATCAGACATAGTGGATTTGCAGGACGATCTAACCTTCGCTGCACGCACATGCCAACATGTAGCTTATTACAGATACCTGCTCGTATGCAACTCTAGAACGTCCCAGAAACAGTCACATTCAAATACAATACAACAGTCACATTCCAATACAATACGACAGTCACATTCATATTCAATACAAAACAAACGTTCCAAAACAATACAACAGTCACGTTCCAATGCAATACAACAGTCACGTTCCAATGCAATACAACAGTCACGTTCCAATGCAATACAACAGTCACGTTCCAATGCAATACAACAGTCACATTTCGATAGGATACAGTCGTCAAGCTCCAATGAAATACAAAAGTCACGTTCAAATGCAATACAACAGTTACAATCCAACGCAATACAACAGTCACGTTCCAATGCAATACAACAGTCACGTTCCAATGAAATACAGTAGTCAAGTTCCAATACAATACAAAAGTCACGTTCCAATGAAATACAAAAGTCACGTTCCAATGCAATACAGTCGTCACGCTCCAATGAAATACAAAAGTCACGTTCCAATGCAATACAATAGTCACGCTCCAATGCAATACAACAGTCACGTTCTTATACGATACAACAGCCATGTTCCAATGCAATACAACAGTTACGTTCCAATGCAATACAGCAGTCACGTTCCAATGCAATACAACAGTCACGTTTCAATGTAATACAATAATCATGTTCCAATACAATACAACAGTCACGTTCCAATACTATACCACATTCACGTTCAAATACAATACAACAGTCACGTTCTAATGCAATACAACAGTTACGTTCCAATGCAATACGTTAGGCACGTTCCAATCACTCCTGTAGGAACAGCCATGAATTAGCCATGAAAATACCATTAATACAAATAAATGATAATGGCTATTTAAGGCGACATTTTCAATGGACATTAACTTATCAGCAAGGCATTAATCATACCATTAATTTACCAAATAATTTCATAGAAATCCATTAATGCCCATCATTGTTTTAATGCCCATGAATTATACTTAAAATTGATGGGCATTACATTTGGATATATTTTCTTAATTGAACATTACCAGGCCTTAATAAATAATGAAAAAATGATAATGGCCATGACTTCAGAATTATGGCCATTAAATCGCCATTATAAATTGGCCATTAATTTTTATGTTTAGTTTAATGGGAAAATAAGGGTCATTATTTTGGTAAATCGGTCAGAATGAATGGTCAGGAAAAAAAATCATGCCAGTTAAAAGGAACATTATTCAGGGGCATTAAATTTTCTCTCTTTATATTAAGGGGAAAATCATGGCCATATGTTTTTTGCTGCCTGGAATGATGGCCATTAATTTTCGAAACAAATTAATAGCTATTACTTTAAAATCATGCCAGTTATTTTTCTACATATAATGCACATAAATTACTCAATTTCTCATGGGCATTAAAAGATCTAAATCTTTTTTCAATTGCCATGAGTTTTTTAATGGTGTTTTCATGGCCATTACTAGGGGGGTAAATTTTTCAATGGATACAGATGTGATGCAGCGAAAATGTGGCGTCCCCTCTGGGGACATTGTAAATGCTCAGAGGAAATGCATCGAAAAATGAAATAAAGTATAAAAAAAAAGCTGATGCCCCTAAAAGTGCACTCATTTAAATGATTAGCCCGGATTTTATCACAAGTGGCCGAAATTCAAACTCATCCATACATTTATGTAAGTCTTGGTAACCTACAAGGATGAAGAAAATCAAATGAAAAATAAAAGCGCTTGAGTGGCAACAACATTATGATCAAATCAAAAATGAAGGCGATAGAGTGGTCACAACATTATCCATCAATTCATCAATGAGATGTTCAAGGGCAGCTATCTCCTTAATAGGTGATGGGATCTTGACGAAATCCAAACTCATCCAAGCTTTTATAGTTGTCTTTCTTATCTGAAAGAGATCCAATCAAAATTGAAGGCGCTAAATTTGTTTGTTTTGTTGCTTTACGTCCCAAGTCAACAGCTATGGTCCAGGCGGGACAGTCAGTTCACCTAACCACACTTTTTCCTGGGCAAGTTTGAACAAGCAGTTAACCAGTGCTTCGTGCACATACTTTCGCTTGTAACTGACAACAACCCTTCTTGAATGAATCAGCGAAAGGGAGGAGAATGACCGTAGAAATTGTTTCATGATCAATCTCCACGAGAGTATGGGCCCAGGCCGGGATCGAACTTGCGACCCCTGGATCTGCAATCACATACGCATTTGTTGCCAGACACGTTACCGACTGCGCTATGCGGCCCGGTGAAGGCGCTAGATTGGTCACAACAATGTTACATTATCAATCAATTTTTGAGATGCTCAAGTGCAGCTAACTCCTTAATAGGTGATGGGATCTTGACGAAATTCAAACTCATCCGAGCTTTTATAGTTGTCAATCGTATCTGCAAGAATGAATATGATCTATTCAAATTTGAAAGCACTAGAGTGGTCATAAAATTTCTCCAAATATAAGTCTATGGGGATTTTTTAAGACGCTCAAGAGCAGCTAACCCCTGATCTGACCGAATTTCTAACACACCCAAGCTTTTATGGTTGACCTTGTTACCTGCAAAAAGATCCAATCAAAAATGAAGGCGCTTGAGTGGTCACAACAATATCCATCAATTTTTAAGATGCTCAAGGGCAGCTAACTCCATGATAGGTGATGGGACCTTGACAGAATTCAAACTCATTTAAGCTTTTATAGTTGCCCGTCTTATCTGCAAGAATGAAGATGATCAATTCCAAATTTTAAGCACCAGAGTGATCACAACAGATCTCCCATTATAAGTATATGGGGATTTTTCCCGACGCTCAAGGACAGCTAACTCCACAATCCGAGATCTGATCTGGCCGAATTTCAAACCCATCCGAGATTTTATAGTTGTCCTTGTTACCTGCAAGAATGAAGAAGATCCAATCAAAAATGAAGGTGCTAGAGTGGTCACAACATTATTAAATATTTTTTAAGATGCTCAAGGGCGCCTTACTCGATAATAGATGATGGGATCTTGACGGAATTCAAACTCATCCAAGCTTTTACAGTTGTCCTTTTTATCTACAAGTATAAAGAAGATCCATTCAAAATTGAAAGCACCAGAGAGGTCACAACATTTCTCCCATTATAAGTCTATGGGGATTTTTTCAGACGCTCAAGGGCAGGTATCTCATAAGTCCCTGATCGGATCCTGCCAAATTTCGAACCCAGTTAAACAGTACTTCGCGCATATACTTTTGATTGTAACTGACAACAACCCTTCTTGAATGATTCAGCGGAAGGGAGGAGAACGACCGTAGAAATTATTTCATTATCAATCACCATGAAAGTATAGGACCGGGCCTGGCTCAAACTCGCGACCCCTGGATCAGCAGTCAGACTCGCATCTGTTGCCAGACACGTTACCGACTGCTCTTTGCGGCCCAGTATCCAATGCAATACAACAGTTACGTTCCAATCAAATACAACAGTCACGTTCTATTGCAATACAACAGTTTCGTTACAATACAATACAACAGTCACGTTCCAATGCAATACAACAGTTTCGTTACAATACAATACAACAGTCACATTCCAATTCAAGACAACATGCACGTTCTAATGCAATACAACAGTTACGTTCCAATGATATACAACAGGTACGCTCCAATGAAATACAACTGTCACATTCCAATGCAATACAACAGTTATGTTCCAATGCAATACAACAGTCACATTCTAATGCAATACTAAATTTACGTTCCAATGCAAAACAACCATTACGTTCCAATGCAATACACCAGTCACGTTCCAAAGCAACACAACAGTCAAGTTCCAGTGCAATACAACATTCACGTTCCAATGCGATATAACAGCCATTGTTCAAATGCAATACAACAGTCACTTTCCAATACAATATAATAATCATGTTCCAATGCAATACAGCATTCACGTTTCAATGCAATACAAGAGTTACGTTCCAATGCAATTCAAGGAGGCACGTTCCAATGCAATACAACAGTAACATATAAATACAAAACAACAGTCACGTTCTGATGCAATACATCAGTCACGTTCCAATTTAATACAACAGTCACGTTTCAGTACAATACAGCACTCACGTTCCAATACAATGCATCTGTCATGTTCGAATGCAATGCAACAGTCACTTTACTATACAATATGATAATCACGTTTTAATACAATACAACATTCACGTTCCAATGCAATACAAAAGTCACGTCTCCAATACAGTATAATAATTATGTTCCAATTATATATAACAGTCACGTTCCAATGCAATACAACAGTAACGTTCCCATACAATACAACAGTCACGTTGCAACGCAATACAACAGTCACGATCCAATGCAATACATCAGTCACATTCCAATTCAATACAACAGTCACGTTTCAATACAATACATCATTCACCGATTAATACAATACAACAGTCTAGTTTGAATGCAATACAACAGTCACGTTCCAATACAATATGATAATCACGTTTAATACAATATTACATTCACGTTCCAATGCTATACAACAGGCACGTTCCAATGCAATAAAAAAAAGTCACGTTCCAATAGAGTATTATAATAATAATGTTCCAATACAATACAGCAGTCGTGTTACAATGCAATACAAAAGTTCCATTCCAATACAATACAACAGCCACGTTCCAATGCAATACAACAGTAACGTTCCCATACAATACAACAATAACGTTACAATGCAATACAACAGTCTTGATCCAATGCAATACAACAATCACATATCAATGCACTGCATCAATCACATTTAAATGCAATACGATAGGCACGTTCCAATACAATATGATATTCTCGTTTTAATACAATACAACATTCACGGTCAAATGCTATACAACAGTCACGTTCCAATGCAATACAACAGTCACGTTCCAATACAATACAACAGTCGCATTCCAATGCAATACAACAGTCACGTTCCAATACAATACAACAGTCGCATTCCAATATGATACAACAGTCACGTTCCAATACAATACAACACAAACGTTCCAATGCAATACAACAGTCACGTTCCAATACAATACAACAGTAACATTCCAATATGATACAACAGTCACGTTCCAATTCAATACAACAGTCACGTTCCAATGCAATACAACAGTAACATTCCAATATGATACAACAGTCACTTTCCAATACAATACGACAGTCGCATTCCAATACAATACAACAGTCACGTTGCAATGCAATACAACAGTAACATTCCAATATGATACAACAGTCACGTTCCAATACAATACAACAGTCACGTTCCAATACAATACAACAGTCACGTTCCAGTACAATGTAACATTCACGTTCCAATACAATACAACAGTCACGTTCCAATACAATACAACAGTCACGTTCCAATACAATACAACAGTCATGTTCCAGTTCAATGTAACATTCACGTTCCAATACAATACATCAGTCACGTTAGAATGCAATACAACAGTCACGTTCTAATACATTATGATATTCACGTTCCAATACAATACAACAGTCACGTTCCTATACGTTATAATAATCACGTTCAAATACAACACAACAATCACGTTTCAATGCAATATCACGTTCCAATACAATACAGCAGTCACGTTCCGATGCAATAAAAAAGTCAAATTCCAATACAATACAACAGTCACGTTCCAATGCAATACAACAGTCACGTTCCAACGCAATACAACAGTCACTTTCCAATACAATACAACAGTCACGTTCCAATGTTATACCAAAATCACGTACAAATATAATAAACAATCACGTTCAAATATAAAACAACAGGCACGTTTCAATGCAATACAACGGTCAAGTTCCAATGTTATACAACAGTCACGTTCCAATGCAATATAACAGTTACTAGTTGTGAATTGGTATCAAGCATAAGGTTCAAGTTGGCATGTGCATTCAGTGAAGATTCAATTAGTCTATGCATCTACTATGTTGTACCCTTGCCTACCCATATAGCGCCCACCGTAGACTCGCGGATGAGCCAGCTGGTCTGTGTCTTCGATGGACGCACATGTCGACTAGTACCGTTTGCTGGTAACACTGTTATCTTAATTGATAAAGGTTTTCTACCTTCCCAGACAACGAGTTGAGTTAACAAGCTGAAGGCAATATACGCTGTCATTGTGATCTTGTGATAGTATAAGCTGATGTTTGGTTCCGTCATAAGCAATGGCTCGGGTATTGTCGCCCATGTTAAACAGCACACGCTCATTTTCTAAGTCTCCTGACATAACAATTATTTTGTGATATCCACATATGAAGATATTGTCAGACGTGTCTACTGCTACTCCTAAGTTGGACCTGCCAGTCGTCTTCTCCAGTTGTCTACTGGCGATAACAGCACCATTGTTGGCATCTAAAACAGTTACGGTTTTCTTACCGCTGTCTGTAGCTGCAATCCACCGCCCATCACTGTTGCTGCAGACGTACCTGCTATACCTAAACGAAGACTGACCGCCAAGCAACTGCTCACTGCCTTGTCTATCTATGACGTGTAATTGCTGCCTGTCTGTACAAATAAGATTATCTTTACTGAGAGTAATTCCACAGCCATCAAATGACAAGTTAATTCTTTGCTTGATCCTCAGCTTCTCATTAGCAACTTCTAGAAAGACCAACGATTTTTCTGCAGTAACAACGGCCTCCCTGCCATTCAACATTGTTATATCCAAGCCATAAAGCACTTGCAGTGAGGACAAGAATCTCATGTCTTGGGAAAACAGTTTCACATTACCATTGCTATTATCAACAAACAGTTTCTGTCCATATGATGTTATAGCTACACCTGTTATCCAGCAGGTATTCCTGTCCTCCTTAGTTCTGACGTTGTAAGTGCCTATTTGTCTCACTTTAATCTGTTCGAATGAAGATTTTGTGGATTCTAGTTTTGGCCAGCCTTTTTGATTTGAAATACGGACTAGGCTTGTTGATCCTTTTATGCGGTTGGGAAAATTGATATCTTGGGTGGATATATCAGCATCAACGTTAAAACGATAATTGTTTAAAGAGCCGAAATTTACTGGCTTAGATAAGAGTATCTGAACATCTTTGCTTGGCTCGAAAATGAGGGATGTTAGATTTAGGGATTCTTTCAGACTTTCAATGGCAACAACACACTTCCTGGTCTTGCTAACTGATTCTTGCAAACTTAGAAATGTGTTTACATTAATAGTCTTGCCTCTGACTTTGTTTGTAAAGTTTATCTCTGCGTCAACTTGGGAAATCTGAGATTTAATTTCCTGCTTAAGTTGCGATACTGTTTTATCCTGCAAGTCGCATTCAGCGTTAATGACAGTCTTCATATTCTGGTAGCTTCTGTTGATTTCTGCTATGATTTTATCATACGCTGTTCTTGCGTCCTTCAGCAGTGTTTGCCTCTGGCCTATCAGCTTACCACCACGTTTGTCTACAGAGGACAAAAACTTTGATAGCTGGCTCTTGTAGTTTTTGTTGGCATCACACAAGTTGTCAACCTCGCTTAGCTGGATATGTTTACATGTATCCTCTACGCTTTTGGTGTCGCACATACTATGACTGGTGGAACAACACATTGAACATATCAGTACCCCATGGTGATAGCAAAACTGATCTTTGAAATGTTTAGGATGGTCGTCACAGGTCTCGTACCTTGGTGGCTTGTCGGCCATAGACGGTGGCATGTCAGCGCCTGTCTGGATCACGTGACCTTTGGTAGCCACCAAACGTCCATGGACACTGTGACATTCGGTACACAAATACTGGTTACAGTTCTTACAGAAACACATGACCTTGACATTTTTCCCTCTGGACTCGTCACAGGGCTCACAGTAGGGGTCGTGGTACTCGTCACTGGCTCCGAGTCGAGAGACTAGGCTGTCCGCCATTCTTAAAACATATAATAAAATAGACAGGAATTTCAGCAGTAATAACTCATACAGGACTGGAGGGCGAGTTTGAGCTGTAAAGCTGTCGGCCATTCTGTAAACATATAATAATATAGTCAATGAATTGTATTCACTCTTTCTCAAATTTTCGGCCTTGTGCCTTCTTCAGGATATTAGAAACAATTTTCACAACTAAGTAGCATCCATGATGACCATTATGGTATATGTTTACTGTCATTATGGTATATGTTTACTGTTGATTGGACAGTAAACATATAACATAATGGTCATCATGGATGCTACTTAGCTGTGAAAATTGTTTCTAATATCCTGAAGAAGGCCCAAGGCCGAAACTTTGAGAAAGAGTGAATAAAATTCATTGACTTTATTGCTATTATTCCCTTTGGAATTATAATATTGAATTATAATAATATAGACAGGACTTTCAGTCGTAATAACTTCTACAGGAACGGAGGGAGATTTTGAATTGTAAAGCTGTCGGCCATTCTATAAACATATAATAAAATGGAAATAACTCATACAGGAAAAGAGGGCGAGTTTGGGTCTTTAAACTTGGCGAAGCCAATACCCCAGTTAATACAACAATACTGGGCATTTTTACCCATTATTGTAAAAAGTAAGAGTATTATCAGGAAACACCACAATCATATACTACAGACCAACCACGGCACCGTGAGGATGAGCCACAGGACAGTTATAATAACAATACATCTGTAAGGCAATAACAGCAAAGCAACCAGCTTTCTCTTCCTCTTCAAGATGATTGCAAAACTAGAATGGACACAAAGTAATGCATAACAAAACAAAGGCAAACACAGAACTCCCACAAACAATTGGAAGTATATTAAACAATAGATCAACGACAACAGTACCACCGCCTTAGAACGGACAGCAGCCTAAGCCACCAGGGGCTTGATAAGCGCTATATCTTCGCCCTAGAATATGTTGTTGTTAAAAAACAAAATTGTTTCGCTCGCATGGAGGCCAAGGAAAGTCGGCCAGGGAAAGCCCTAGTTCTTTCCTTGCTAGCGGCGACTTTTGTCATCTGTTGATAACCTTTTACAAACAGCTTGCGGACAGAACGACCCTGATCTGGATCCAAAACTTTTGACACACCAATAGTGTTCCTGAAATATCTTTTTTGAAAAAAAAGTTATGTGGAAAAAATATAACGTCGGCAAGCGACAACAAAAACAAAACAAAATGCCTAGCATGCAAACAGTAAAATCAGTCCCAGAAACAACTACAAAGTAAATATACAGAAATTAGCACGCCTCGAGGTTATAAAACTTTTTTTTCATTCTCAGCTGAACTTAGCATTATTTTTCCTGCTCATAAATGTTGAATAGTTGGCATCCCAACATTTAGCAGGATAAAATTAATATTGTACATGTAATACCTATGAGCAGTTGGTCCTGAACTGGACACTATAACGGACACCCTTTACAAATTCACATTTGTTTTTTTTTATCTTTTTTAATACATCGTTCATACCGTGACATGAGATTTCCAACAATGTGGTATGTGCGACCAGCAAAGGCTCAAACCAGCCTGCGCATACGTGCAGTCTGATCAGAATCTTTGCTAATCGCTTATTTGAATACTAGTATACTATGACTGTTAAGCTACTGACTGAGAAGCATTTGGAGTTTCTAAGTTTAATAGTAGGCTGCACAGGCTCGTCTGATTCTACACTTGTCAAAATGCAACATTGTTGGGAATCTCATGTTGTTGAAAGTACATCATGTAGATTCATTTGAGCCGGTGTCCAGCGAAAGGTACAAGTTGGTTCCCCCTTTACTGGTACATCATGAAGATGCATGTATCAGGTGAGCCGGTGTCGTGCGAAAGGTACAAGTTGGTTCCCCTGTACTGGTGGAAGTACATCATGTAGATACATGTATCGTTTGAGCCGGTGTCCAGCAAAAGGTACAAGTTGGTATATGCGCCAAACGAGGACTCAGATCAGGCTACGCATCCGCACAGTCTGGTCTGAGTTTTCAACGGGTACTTTTTGAGTAGCCATGGGATTTAAACATTTCTTCGTGCTTAAAACTAAGACTGATCAGACAGAGTGGATACCCAGACTGATTTGAATCTTAACTATACGCACATGTCAACTTTTCCTGTATACCGATCCATGTGTCACTTACCCTATTGCTAGCCGAATCTGGAGATCTCCATTTAATACATCCTGGTGGTTTATGAAGAAAACACGTTATGTTTATATCGATTGTAAATTGTGTCTCTGGCACACTTCCAAGTTTTCAGTAAAACATTATATACTTAAGGACTTTGAAAACGCATCACCCAGATTAAACCCTTTATTTCACAACCTCTGAGAATGTCTGCAGGGTAAATGTTATTGCAGATCATAGACGGGCCAGCCTTAAGTTCATGGTTGCAAATTTAGTTTAAGATGTTAAAAAAGTATACGTTTTAAGACAGAAATGGTCAATTTTGAAGGATACCAATTCAGCTGCCAGTTAACCTGCGTTAGTTTTGATTCCAGATTCAACAGATTTGCGTCCTAGGATTTTTTCACGATTGCACATTCCTCATTTAACGAATCGAAACAAAAAATAAAATTGCCAGTTCGGCATGCTCAAATTAACACCCCTTTTAAAGATACCGACATACCCCACCCGCTCTGATAACTAAAGTCTAGCAATAAAATCTTGGGCCTATCAACGTTTTTTTTTTGCTTGCGGCGCTAGCATTTGTGTTGGAATAGTGATACCCTCCACCTGGTTGTCTATTTATATAACATACTGATAGCATAACGGTCGTATGTATGGGAACAAAACAGTTCAACGACAAGACAACTCACCGACAGCAAGCAAAACAGTGTTAAGACAGGGTTCGTATGGAAATGGAAAACAAAACTTTTCCAAGACTTTTTCATTTTCAAGGACCAAATTTCTTCCCAATTTTGTATAAAACAACGTGAAAATGCACTTTTTTCAGCCAGAAGCGTCGAAATGAAAAGGCTCACTCATTTTCTTTGATTCTGACACCGGTGATAAAAACCGGGACTACCGCACAAATTGAATAGAATAGAATACGAGTTGCACCTCGCTCTTTGACGTGTATCTAGCGATTTTCACTCAGTTTTATTGTGATTTGCACACAGTTTTTTTGCGCATCCCATAAATCTGAAAGGACTAGTTATATTTTTATATTTTTCAAAGACTAATGCATATTTTCAAGGATGATTTTACAAAATTCCAGGACAATTCCAGGACGAAAGGCACTTTTTTTCAAATTCCAGGAGTTTTCCATGACAAGGTCAAATTCAGAGACTTTTCCAGGTCTGTGCGAACCCTGTAAGAGCATGTCTCATATTATATGCCATATTAACCCCAAACTCAATTTGTGGATATATGTTGGGGTCTTGGAATGCGCTCACTGTTTTCATCCACTGTCACCTTGATCTCAGGAGTAGTTCTTGCAAAACATGCACACACAGCAGATCGCCTATTTTATTTATGGTAGCATTCCATATTTGGTATGTAGATACATCTTGGGCCTTGGCGGGTCACCAACTGTTTCAATGTCACTGTGACCTTGACCTCTGGTTTCAGTTCTAGCAAGTTCGAGCTCAGAGCATATCTGTTTATAATTTGAGGTAGGAATCCTAAATTTGATGTGAGGATATATTTTGGGATCATGTTGTGTCACATACACTTCTAGGTCTCTTTGACATGTAGCATGTACATAAGTATGTATAAAATCACTGCAGCTTTAGTTTTATAACTTTACTAATCATGCCACGATTGTCCGAACATGAACGATCAGGCTAAATTGGAATGATATTGGCCCACTTTGAATCGAACTAAGTTCTTACTAAAGTTCTTACGTAATAGATTTGTGCGTACGTTTATACCCGAATGGCTACAGTACTGTTGCGACCTTTTTATTAGTTGTCAAGTAAACAAAGTGAATAGCCCTGTATGCCCTACCTCAACTCTTCATCGTAGACAAAAAGGGTGTGCATAAACTGCACAGCATACTCTAATTAACAATAATGAATAAGAGGGACCGCAAATAGAACACATCAAGGATTTATTTTGTAAAATAAAAACATTTTAAAGCTATTGATAGATCTTGAACACATCTTTCTAGATAGGTCTAGAGGAGGGAACCAGACAAGCTTATAGAGTAACGGTGCTCTGACCCACCATTGATTTTTAGTAGGTTCGTGACGTCACTATAGTAGCGACTATAGATGTTCGAATTGAACTTTATATACTATACATGTAGTAGGAACTAAACTTCGATTCGAAGTGGGCCATCATAATAGCCATCCGTCAACTGTATAGAATACCTACCAGTCTGATAATAAAAGTGGTCATTAATACACGTAAAATATTGCAATAATATTTCTTTCTTTTCCAAATGGTTATGTTCATGGCTAGTCTATAAATGTAATTGTCCTCAGTGGAGTTGTATGTTTATCAGAACTTAGCACCAGCCTATAGATTAGCAACAAATTAGGAATATGTTTATATGGAAAAAGGAAATTACTATTTGAAAAGTTCTAGGCCTTTGGAAAAGGCGATCAACTATACAGCGCCTCAGAGATCGTTATCAGGCTACAGGGACAGTTAAATATCGAAGCAGGTCTGGCTAACCAAAATGACGACCTGACGTTAAGACCACAACTTACGACAGACAGACAGACAGACAAATCTTTTATTCTCTTAGGTCATTTACATGACATATAAGGAACAACATATTAACATAGACGGTAGCTGAGGTGTGAAACAATATCAAATATCAAATTAAACGCTAAACATTTTAGCAGCATCACGTTTGCCTTTTTGGGAGAATATGGAATTATGTAGCACCAATAAAATGCGTTTCATGCTACAACACTTCATATTTCATTATAAGCTATCGGTGTATTTGTCTTATTTTTCTGAGACAATTGCGTGATGCCACTTATAACCTTTATTCTTGCATAGATAGATTCGTGTGGCTGCTTAAACCCATTTTCAACTGAACGAAAATCCATGCTCAAATCAGGAGATCTTTGCTTGAACTTGGTTATGAACTTGAACATACTTAAAATGGGCCCCGCATTATTTGCAAGACATTATATACGGAGAATGTTGCGGACCAGACTGATCATTTCGCCGATGCTTAAATTCGTGAAAAAGTTGCGTATGGTTATAACGTCGTGATGACGTTATTAACGTCGTGATGACGTTATGACAATCGTAATCCAATGTAAGAAAATGGTCACTTTAATGTTTTAGCAGCGTTTTCACTGCAAATTGGGTTTGAAAAGGGTAAAATATGCAAGAATAACGATCACACGTGTTTGTTTCATTGCATTAACACTTGCCAGTTCCCTTGGGAGGTCTTTGAACACTCGGCCCATCGGTCTCTTGTTCAAACAGCTTCCTCGGGACCCGGCAGATGTTAATGCATGAAAAAAACATGTGTGATCCCTATAATAATGCAGGGCGGCATATATTGCCGAGATGCCCCGCACTCTAGTATACTGCAACATGTACATGATGCTTTAGAAATACAATACAATAATTATAATACAAGACAATACTATATAGTACAATAAATACAATACAGTGTGGGAGCGCCATGAAATCGACCGCCAGATTATCTGAGGTTTTAATTTGGACACTTTAAGAAATTTTGACGTGATTTACCGTATGATCCCCTGAAACGCTTCAGCCATTTCCGTAGCATGAAGTCTATTAAAATAATTGGGATTAAACTTATAATACTGTATTTTGGGGATAATAGGTCATTGCCAGCACTGCAGTTTACATAACTAGGTATTTACGGTAATGATACTCTCTATCTCATTCATAAACAATCTACGACAGCTGTGCTCAATCAAGTGGATATACCTCGTGCGTGCACGGGTATTTTAATCCATATTGTCTGGGAATTTGTGTTGACGGGGACATTTTGACAATAACATCGTCTTAAGAGAACTTTTAAACAGTGTCGTTTGGATTAAGTTATCTTTTTAGCCGTGCAAGTAAATGTTTCATTGCAAAAAAAAAATTTGATGTTGACCACGCGACTCTGGGGCAACACGTATTGACACGTTGCTACAGTGTCGCGAGTCAAGCTAATGTGTAGTGGCAGTCAAATACTCGAACTAGTAAAACCTAGAGTCAGCTGTGTGTGTGTGTGTGTGTGTGTGTGTGTGTGTGTGTGTGTGTGTGTGTGTGTGTGTGTGTGTGTGTGTGTGTGTGTGTGCGTGCGTTCGTGTATTTGTGTGTGTGAAGGTAATAACATTCAAAAAAGGAATAATACAAAATGTTGAACAATTAAACATAATATTTACATTTCTTGTAATAGCTCCCGCTTTTAAGCTCGTCCACTAATCGAATTTGATCGACTGATGCATTGGTTCATTTTTGCCATGCAGTCTTCTCGGGCGGTTGATATACGTTGACGTAGTTTTAGTATATTAGAAGTCAAGTAGCTAATGCTGAAAGCATTTAAGGCATGTTGACCAGGATATAACTAGGATGATGTCATCAGATATTTTGAACATTTACAGATCCCGGCGGGACTGCTCTAATGAGAAGCCCCACTAGGACATGCATTACCTGTATTTTGGTTTAACTCCCTCCCTGCTGGATAATTTTTAATAGTCTCCGCCGTCTGCCGACCTTTATCAAAATCAGCCCTTCCAAAATATTCACACAAGAACACGGTCCGAGTGTCAAACGGCTTGGAACCAGACCAGGTCCGACATTCTGTCGTCGGTCCCAGTCCGGGTCCAAACCGTTTGCAAAGGCCACCAACAGACGGCAACAACTGCCACAAGCAAGGAAATAGCTACTGTCCTGCAAGCCAAGAGCGACAGTGACTTCGCGCCCCCGTCCACAAAGTTATCAGCGACTTATAATCGATGGACCACTTGTGTATTAATCCTATCCTCAGGATAGGATTAATACACGAATGGTCAATCGATTCCCCCCCAGCTCAAGTAACATGTACGCGTAAGTGTTTTACTGAGCAACTGTAAACAAAGCACGACGTCATTGTCACTATTGGCCGGCACGACAGTACTGGGTGTCAATTGATAGATTGTACTCATCTCTGCCAAACAAATACATATACGGCACATATAACGGACAATGCTGGCCCTGACCAGATGCCTCATGCAGAAGCACCAAATCAGGGCCATCATCGTCAGCATGCGCTCATTAACCTTTTTAGGTCTACTGACCAAATAACAAATACTCGGCGGCCAAATAATTAATTTTGGCGCACATGTAATCTGATCTTGGTCAAGGGATATAACCCCATTTGTGAATGTGATAGAACGGTATAACATAGGTTCTCCCATCGATGCCCCTCCACACAATCCTCGCTGGTGCAGGGGTAGTGTGGATGAGCAAAAAGGAGACCGTCGGGCCAACTGCAGCTGGGCATGCATGGACAAAGTCTAGCCATGTTCCATTCCACCACCATTACCGAAACGAAATGCAATGATGACGGATGTGGAATTATGATTGTTTGCCCAAAGATTAACTGCTTAAACATGTATAGAGACAAT
Organism: Loripinus fragilis; assembly: GCA_964019695.1. Lineage (NCBI taxonomy): Eukaryota > Metazoa > Mollusca > Bivalvia > Lucinida > Lucinidae > Loripinus > Loripinus fragilis. The sequence continues at coordinate 9,784,720 of OZ026528.1, forward strand.
ATATAAAAGCAATATCCTTTCCCATTGTGTGAATAATACAATGTTTTAAACTAAGGTAATTGTATTTAGTATCTATGAGCTATAATGTAATGGGATACTTACCTATGAATAATCTTACATGCTTTTTTCGCAATTTAACAAACGAGTTGAGGGAAATCGATAAAGTGCTAGGCTTGCCTAGCATTTTATCGTTTTTCAGCAACGAGTTTATGCGGGTTCATGTCGTGTACATACAATACAAGAAGCGTATTGAAAAAAGGGTACATTTAGTTGTTAACAAAATAAAAGCAACAGTTCGGACCGTGTGACATATGGCGGGACCGCTAAAAAACTTCAATAACTCTTGATTAGGTGCTCATTGGAAGCGTTCCGATGGTGCGCCCAAATTTACATCTAAGCAAGAAATAATCAAAGATAAACAATATTTCTTAAACGTTTGGTACGCCTTGCTCACTACACATTTTGCAAACTGTAATAAAATTATTTGAATGAATGCATGATAATTTTCATTTAACAAACGAGTTGAGAAAAATCGATAAAGTGATAGGCTTGCCTAGCATTTTATCGCTTTTCCGCAACGGGTTTAGACAAGTTCATGTCGTCTACATACAATTCCAGAAGCGTATTGAAAAAACAAGTACATTCAGTTGTTAACAAAATAAAAGCAACAGTTCGGACCAGGTGACATATGGCGGGACCGCTAAAAAACTTCAATAGCTCTTGATTAGGTGCTCATTGGAAGCGTTCCGATGGTGCGCCCAAATTTACATCTAAGCAAGAAAAAATCAAATATCAACAATATTTCTTAAACGTTTGGTAAGCCATTTTACATACTGTAATAAAATTATTTGAAAGCATGCATGATAATTTTCATGAATTGACTCAGGCTTATTAACTTTTCTGTATCGGTTGTCTGTAGAAGTTGCTTAAATTTTAGTACATTAGGTGATCGATAAAATTGCTGGTCATTGTAACGGCGTCTCTCGTTTCGAAAAAAAGTACATTCTAGAAGATAATGGAATTCATCACCTATATGGTTTCTTTCACAAAGCTGACATTTTCTTTCGGACAGTTCAACGTTATTCCACCTACCAGTTTCGATCGGAAGCTTATGATTTGCTGTTCTGAATTTGAATATTGTATGCAGTGATGTGCCAGTTAAGCTTGACAAATACGTTTCACACTTGTTATCTGACTTGAATAAATTATAATTTCGGCCTTTAGACGAATCCGTTAGCAGGGAATTCCAATTTTGCAAGAACTGGTCCAATAAGTTTTGCTTAATTAATTTACAAGTTGATAGTGTAATGCGTGCTGGATGGTGTAGCCACAAGTCGTGTCTGCCTGTGTTATCCAGTATAGCTTGGATATAACTGATCCATTTGGAATTTATTTCATCCGATTTTAGCATGAATAAGTACATATTGTATGACAATTTAGATGTTTTCCCCATTAAAAGTCGTGTCCAGAAATTTATCATTTTACACTTAATAGTTATGTCAAGTGGGTATCTGCCCAATTCTGCATATAACATATATTTTGGTGTGCTTTTTCTACATTTCATGATCCGCCTTAAGAAGTCAAGGTGTACCCGTTCAATGATATCAGTGTTCTCAAATCCCCAAATCTCTGATCCATATGTAAGAATTGGTAAAACTGTGTTATCAAAAAGTTTGAGTTGTAAATCTATAGGTATGTCGAGGTTATTTGCTCTTAAGAATAAAAGATGCATAGCTTTTCGTGCTTGTTCTGCTAAGTGTTTTCTAGCATTGAGGAAACTGCCAGACCTTGACAGAATGATTCCCAAATACTTGTATTTATCTGTGATTTTAATTCTGTGTTCGCCTATGGAGAATAAATAATTTTGATCATTTCTGGAATTGAATATAACTATCTCAGTTTTTGTGAAATTTATATTCAATTTCCACATTGAACAATAATCATTAAATTCGTCCAGGCATTTTTGGAAATTTTCCTTGTTATTCGAAAAAATGGCAGTGTCATTGGCATAAAGGAGTAGCAGTAAACGTAAATAAACAGTGATTTCTTGCGTTGATAGTTCCAGATCTAAGGTTTCCACACCTCCAGACAAAAGATAACTCTCAAGATCATTTAGATACATTGCGAATAGTACAGGGGAAAGATTCTCACCCTGCCTCACACCACACTGACTTGCAAAAAAAGCTGAGGTCTCACCATTATTTTTAACACAGGACTTAATGTTTTTATACATATTTGATACAAGACGAAAAAAAATTCCATCAACACCATTCACTAACAATTTACGCCACAACCCAACCCTCCAAATAGAGTCAAATGCTTGTGAAAAATCTATGAATGCACAAAACAACTTTTGTTTCCTTTTTTTCAGTAGTTCAATCAGAGAATGTAAAACAAATGTGTGGTCAGATGTGGCATATCCTTTACGAAAGCCTGCCTGATTTTCTAAAATAGTATTGTGACTGTCTAGGAAGTCTGTAAGGCGCGTGTTTAAAATTGCTGTGAATAGTTTTCCTAGGCAGCTTAGTATTGTTATGGGTCTATAGTTTTGTACATGTTTTGAATCACCTTTGTTTTTGTATAGTGGACGAATTGTGCCCTCTAACCATGCATTTGGGATTATGCCAGAATCGAAAACAATATTGAACAATTTTTCATATATTGGTAGGAACAAATGTTTTGAGTGTTTTATGTATTCGTTTAATATTTTGTCCTCCCCACATGCTTTACCATTTTTTTAATTTTTTTTGCATTGGTTTATCTCCTCAAGTGTTATTTTACTGTTAAGTATAGTATTACTATCTAAATTAAAAGTGACGTGTTCCTGTGGCTCGTTGCTTTTGTTTACTGTTTGGAAGTGATCATAAAATTCCTGTGTTGATGGGGTGGAATGGTTCGTGTTGGTTTGTAAACTCTTTAAGTAATTCCAGTATGCCTTTGGATTTTTTGTTTGCATGCTTCTTAGTTTCTTAATTTTATCATATTTGAATTTGTTTATGTATCTATTCATGGTTTGTTTATATTGTTTACTTTCGTGTTTCAGGCTAACTTTGTTTGCTAATGATTTAGTCTGGTTGTATATTTTGCGTGCACGATGGTACTTTTTTCCTGGCGATTTTACATGCTGGTCCAAACCATGGCTTATCAGAACTCTTTCGTTGGAAGAAATGCTTATTTTGCTGTAGTGAGTTTGATGCTGCCCGATCAAATATGTCAGCAATGCTGTTAGTAATTTGGTTAATAGTGTCGCTAAGTGGATCATGGTTTGATTCAGGGTCATTGTTTTTGATATGTTCAAGGCGATCTCGCAAGCTGTTTATATCTGATTCGTTAAGACTGTTTATGAAATGATTTTTTGAATCTTCAGACCATTTATAATTCTGGGGATATATGTGAGAAGCCTCTGCATTTTGTGCAGGTAAAATTTGGCTTTTTAAAGACCATGATAATAATGCATGTCCATCTGAAAATAAGGAATCAAGTTCTACAATTTCGAAGTCATTTAGAAGTCGCAAGCTGTCGGCAGTACATAATGTGTAGTCTATCACAGACTTATCACGAAATGTTGCTGCACCGACTTCTTTGTCTTTGCCAAACCTTCCATTCACTATAAAGATGTTATTATTTTGTAATGTGTTTTCCTCATTTTTTTGTGTGTTAGAAACAAAATAGATCAGCTCTTGTGCATGAATTGTTAAGTAATAATTCAGTGTTTGTTGGTCAGTTGTACGAAGATAAATCACTCGTGCTGCGCGCTGGTGATTTGATCTTCTTTACAACTGACCTCCAAACAGTGAATCATTATACAGCAATTCACTACTAGAGCTTATCTATTTCTTAAATGATCCTCATTTCAAGAAAACCTTTCTTCATGATTCTACAGCAGTTATGGCTCGGACCAGTCTGCACAACAACACAGACCAGCAAGATATTTTGCATATAGTATGTTAAGCTTCACCTACTATGAACAATTATATAAATAAATCTTAGCATTTGTACATATAACAAAGAAATTACCTATCTGGTCTGCTAGTGTAGGATCATATCTAATCATATTTCTATAAGCAAACAGGGAAGACCCTGATCAGGCAGCTCTTAAAAGAGCTGCCTGGTCTGGCTCTTCTCTGTATACAAAAGTGTTAAAAGGCCTCTCTATGATGTAAACGGTTAAGCTAATATTCATAACAAAGGGGCTGCTGATCAGACTGTGAAGATGTGCAGGCTGATATGCGCCTTTGTTTATAACATGTTAGTAATTAGAATTCCCCTTTATGACGCCCATACAGCAAGTGATTATATTCATTTTCTTGCTCAACCTTTTGTATTTTGATGGTATTTCCCATCGATATTGATACAATAAAAGTGGCAATGTCCATTGTGTACTGTACGGTTTCCTGTATACATTGGCTCTCTTGTATGCTGTTTTTACGTCCACTCAACAATCTTTCAGTTATGCGGGATGGTTCTTCCTGGGTTTAACCAGTACTAAGCTAGGATATCTTGTATGCTGTGTTTTAGCTCACCTGTGCCATAGACTCAAGGTGAGCTATTGTGATCATAGGATGTCTGTCATCCATCAGTCCGTCTGTCCGATGTCTGTCATTAATTTCTTCAAACAACATTTCCTCCTAAACCAGTGGGTCGAATTTCACCAAACTTCACAGGAATGAGCCTTGGGTGGTCCCCTTTCAAAGTTGTTCAAATATTCCAGGCAGAATTCTGGTTGCCTTTGCAACCAAAAATATAAATCTTTAAAAATTGTCATGTCAAAAACTACTGATTTCCAAATGATTTGAAAATAATTTGCAGCAAATGGTCCTTGGGTGACCCTCTACCAAAATTGTTCAAATTATATGTATCTATTGTAAAAAAAGATCAGCGTCAGGGTCGTGGCCTGTCGTTTTACTTAAATTTGTATCCTGATGGATTTTCCCATACAGATAGCTACAATAAGGATAGGATTGCCTATTATGTTTTAAGGGGTCAGAGGTAGACTTTCCAAAAAATATGTACTTCAGTCTCTGAATAATGAAATTATCATAACAAACAGTGCAGACCCTGATGAAATGCAGCATTATGCTGCATTTCATCTGGGTCTTCACTGTTTGCCAAACTACCCTTTTAGGACAAAGGGTTAATTCCCCATTATCAGATGAATTCAATTAAGGTATGTCCCTGGGCCAAAATTGACCGTCCTGTGGGTCACATGTTTTAGTTAGACTTAAAAAGAGACACATAAAAAAATCTTTTTGTCTGAAAGCACTAGGCATAGAGGCTTGATATTATATTTATAGCATCATCTAGTGCACCTCTACCAAGTTGTTTTCGGGGCCAAAAATGCCCTACCGCAGAGAACATGTTTTACTTAGACTAATATAAAGTAAAGCTGAGCTTCTACATCCTGTTATATTTGTCAATACAACCCATGTTAAGCCATAATGAAATGGTTGATCTATCATAATTCATAGCTGGACTTTGAGAGGAGATATATTTTTCTATGCTTTTATAAACAGTCATTCTCAGGTGAGCAACCCAGGGTCCGAGGGCCCTCATGTCTTGTGTTTATGTCACTTTCTCATGTGGTGTCCTGGGTCGGGAGTCATGTTTGGTTGTGTCGATTGCTGATCTTAGCCTTCTTCCTAACCTAAGAATTATAGATAGTCAAGTTTCTACCTAGCCTGCATTCAATGTTGGGTCCTCATCATTGGCATGCCATTTAAATGTTGTTTCGCTGGCGACCCGATAATGTCCCCTTTTAGTGGTATTTGGATCCTCTTCTCTCCCCCCATCAACTAAGAAAAAAGGGTGTTGTAATTTGAGTTGGACCCCTTCTGACAAAATTGTCTGGATCGGCGCATGAGTAAGTAATCACACCCTTTATTTTCCAAAATATACAGGTGATGAAGTAGATTAAGGTTCTATAATGTTTCAGTAATTAAGCAAGTTGATTTCGCATGGTCTGGTTCTAATATCCTGTTTACTGTTATTTCGGAAATTTGGCGAGAATCTTATTTACGCTAATAGCATTTAAATTCATATAAGTGATGTGAAAATTTCGCGACTAAGGCAAAATTAACCTATATCAATAAACGACTGAGTGATTTTGCGAAGGTTTTATTGTAACGAAACTTCGCATATGGGAAGTTTCGCGAAAATAAAGTCCTCCCGAAAATTTCCCAATTTACAGTATTTGGTCCGTAAATTGCTAAATGTCAAACATATATTTTAGCTGGAACATAGCAAAAAGTACGACATGGTATGTGCGCCCAGCAAAGACACAGGGCAGCCTGCACATCCACACAGTCTGATCAGAGTCTAGGCTGCTTGGAGCTCTATTGCAAGCCAAGGTCCCAATCGGATCATACAGAGATAATGTGCAGGATGATCAGAGTCTTGGCTTGGTGCTCTGTAGGTAGCCAAGGCCCCAATAATTCTTCATACAGACAGCTAAGACTCATTTCATCCTGCACACACACACAGTCTGATCAGAGTCTTTGCTAGGCGCTCCGAAAGTAGCCAAGGTCCCAATAATTCTTCATACGGACAGCTAAGACTCAGATCAGCCTGCACATCCACACAGACTGATCAGAGTATTTCATATGCCCTCTGTAGGTAGCCAAGGTCCCAATAGTTCTTCATACAGACAGCTAAGACTCAGATCAGCCTGCACATCCACACAGTCTGATCAGAGTCTTGGCTTGGCGCTCTATGGGTAGCCAAGATCCCAATGATTCTCCATACAGACAGCTAAGACTCAGATCAGCCTACACATCCACACAGTCTGATCAGAGTCTTGGCTTGGCGCTCTGTAGGTAGCCAAGGTCTAAATAATTCTTTATGCAGACGGCTAAGACACAGGTCAGCCTGCACATCCATACAGCCTGATCAGAGTCTTGACTTGGCGCTCTATGGGTAGCCAAGATCCCAATGGTTCTTCATACAGACAGCGAAGAATCAGATCATACAGAGATAATGTGCAAGATGATCTGAGTCTTTGCTGTACGCACATCATCGACTAACTTGTAACGTAACCAGTGCAATACAATAGTCACGTTCCAATGCAATACAACAGTTACGTTCCAATACAATACAACAGTCACGCTCCAATACAATACAACAGTCACGTTCCAATACAATACAACAGCCACGTTCCAATGTAATACAACAGTCACGTTCCAGTGCAATACAACAGACACGCTCCAATACAATACAACAGACACGTTCCAATGCAATACAACAGCCACGTTCCAATGCAATACAACAGTCACGAGCCAATGCAATACAACAGCTACGTTCCAATGCAATACAACAGCCACGTTCCAATGCAATACAACAGTCACGAGCCAATGCAATACAACAGCTACGTTCCAATGCAATACAACAGACACGCTCCAATGCAATACAACAGCTACGTTCCAATGCAATACAACAGACACGTTCCAATGTAATACAACAGTCACGTTCCAGTGCAATACAACAGACACGCTCCAATACAATACAACAGACACGTTCCAATGCAATACAACAGACACGTTCCAATGCAATACAACAGCCACGTTCCAATGCAATACAACAGACACGTTCCAGTGCAATACAACAGACACGCTCCAATACAATACAACAGTCACGTTCCAATGCAATACAACAGACACGTTCCAATGCAACACAACAGTCACGTTCCAATACAATACAACAGTCACGTTCCAATGCAATACAACAGTCATGTTCCAATGCAATACAACAGTCCCATTCCAATGCAATTCAACAATGACGTTCCTATGCAGTACAACAGTCACGTTCCAATACAATACAACAGTTACATTCCGATGCAATACAACAGTCACGTTTCAGTGCAATACAAAAGTCTCGTTCCAATTCAATATAACAGACACGTTCCAAAACAATACAACAGTCACGTTTCAATGCAATACAACAGACACGCTCCAATACAATACAACAGACACGTTCCAATGCAATACAACAGACACGTTCCAATGCAATACAACAGTCACGTTCCAATACAATACAACAATAACGTTCCAATACAATACAACAGTCACGTTCCAATACAATACAACAATCACGTTCCAATACAATACAACAGTCACGTTCCAATACAATACAACAGTCACGTTCCAATGCAATACAACAGTCATGTTCCAATGCAATACAACAGACACGCTCCAATGCAATAGAAGAGTTACATTTCAATATAATACAACAGTCTCGTTCCAATACAATACAACAGTCACTAGTTTTGAGCTGGTATCCAGCATAAGGTACAAGTTGACATGTGCGTACAGTGAAGATTCAAATCAGTCTGTACATCCACCCAGTCTGATCAGAGTCGTAGTTTTCCACCTGAAGAAATGTTGAACATATGTCTTTATATATAGCGCCCATCATAGACTCTGATCAGACTGCGCGGTTGCGCAGGCTGATCAGTGTCGTCGATGGACGCACATGCAAACTAGTACCTATTGCTGGCAACACTGTACAAGTTTTCTACCTTACCAGACACCGAGTTGAGTTAACATTTTACGAAGGTTGAAGGCAACACACGCTGTCATTGACGCCGTGTGATATTATAAGCTGATGTTTCGTTTCGTCATAAGCAATAGCTTTAGCAACGTTGTCAATGTTAAACAGCACACGCTCATTCTTTAAGTCTCCTGACATAACAATTATTTCTTTATCTCCACATACGTAGATATTGTCAGACGTGTCTACTGCTACTCCTAAGTTGGACCAGAACGTCTCCAGTTGTCTACTGGTGATAACAGCACCATTGTTGGCATCTAAAACAGTTATGGTGTTCTTACCTATGTCTGTAGCTACAATCCACCGCCCATCACTGTTGCTGAAGATGTATATGCTATCCTTAAACAAAGACTGACCGCCCAGCAACTGCTCACTGCCTTGTCTATCTATTGCGTGTAATTGATGCAGGTCTGTACAAATCAGATTATCTTTACTGTGAGTAATTCCATAGCCATCAAATGGCAAGTTAATTGTTTGTTTGATCCTCAGCTTCTCATTAGCAACTTCTAGAAAGACCAAAGAATGTAGGTTAGTAACAACGGCTTCCATGTCATTCAACATTGTTATATCCCAGCCATCATGCACTTGCACTGAGGACAAGAATCTCATGTCTTGGGAAAACAGTTTCACTTTACCATTATCTCTATCTACAAACAGTTTCTGTCCACATGATGTTATAGCTACACCTGATATCACGCAAGTATTCCTGTCCTCCTTAGTTCTGACATTGTAAGTGCCTGTCTGTCTGGCTTGAATTTGTCCGAATGTAGATTTTGTGGATTTTAGTCTTGGCCAGCCTCCTCTATTTGAAGGACTGACTGGTCTTGTTGATCCTTTTATATGGCTGGGAAAATTGATATCTTGGGTGGATACATCAACATCAACGTTTAAATGGTGTTTGTTTAAAGAGCCAAAATTCAATGGCTTAGATAAGAGTATCTGAACATCTTTGCTTGGTTCAAAAATGAGAGATGTTAGATTTAGGGATTCTTTCAGACTTTCAATGGCAGCAACACACTTCCTGGTCTTGCTAACTGACTCTTGTAAACTGAGAAATGTGTTTACATTAATAGGCTTGCCTCTGACTTTGTTTGTAATGTTGATCTCTGCGTCAACTAGGGAAATCTGGGCATTTATTTCCTGCTTAATTTGTGATACTGTTGCATCCTGCAAGTCGCATTCAGCGTTAATGACAGTCTTCATATTCTGGTAGCTTCTGCTGATTTCTGCTATGATTTTATCATACGTTGTTTTTGCGTCCTTCAGCAGTGTTTGCCTCTGGTCTATCAGCTTACCGCCATGTTTGTCTACAGAGGACAAAAACTTTGATATTTGGCTCTTGTAGCTTTTGTTGGCATAACACAAGTTGTCAACCTCGCTTTGCTGGATATATTTACATGTGTCCTTTACGCTTTTGGTGTCGCACATACTATGACTGGCGGAAAAACACATTGAACATATTAGTGCCCCATGGTGATAGCAAAACTGATCTTTGAGACGTTTAGGATGGTTGTTACAAATCTCATACCTTGGTGGCTTATCGGCCATAGACGGTGGCATGTCTGGGCCTGTTTGGATCACGTGACCTTTGGTGGCCATCAAACTTCCATGGACGGTATGACATTCGGTACATAAGTACTGGCTGCAGTTCTTACAGAAACAGTTGACCTTGACCTTTTTCCCTCTGGACTCGTCACAGGGCTCACAGTAGGGGTCGTGGTACTCGTCACTGGCTCCGTGTCGAGTGGCTAGGCTGTCAGCCATTCTATAAACATAATATAGACAGAAATTTTAGCAATAATAAATGTAATACCTACATGAACTGAGAACGAGTTAGTGTTTCTTTTGTGGATCTTTTTGGTTAGTGTATTTATCTTTTCATTCTGTGATGTCTGTTTCGTACAACCTTGTGGCCACCTGTTAGGAAAGGGCTGACCCCTTGGTTTTTTTGTGTTTTGCAACTTTCCCATTCGGTGTCCTAGGTCGGGTGTGGTTCTTGATTGTATTGATTTGCGATCTTTGCCTTCTTCCTTTCTGAAGCCCCTTGCCCAGTTCATACAACGATACATCGATACGTGCTATGTACTTATACTTAATATTGAAAATAAGGCCAGGGAAAGCATTACCTCTTTCGGTGTTTGCGACAACTTGTGTCTTTGCATACAGTTTGAACCCAATCAGGACCGACAGAACGTTGGCCCTGATCTGGATCCAACTCGTTTGACAATCGGATAGTGTTCCTGATTTTTGTTTAAAGTATTTTATTTATTTTTAGTTTTTTGATAAAGCTAATTTTGAAATATGTCAAAATACGACTAATCATTAGAAATAACCAGCATGCAAATAGTTTAAAGTAAGTAAGGGTGCAAAGATCAGGAATCGATACAATCAAGTACCACACCTGAACCAGGATACCAATGGGAAAGCAACAAACTCACAGCTAGACACCACAAACGAGAGCCAAGATGTCAGCCCTTTCCCAGCAGGTGACCACATGGCACATATAAACAGACGCATACAAATGCATAGCAAACACAAGACAGAAAAAAACATAAAATATCCACAAATGAAGTACCGCTTTAGAACGGTCAGTAAAATATTTTACTGGATAGCTTAACCCGGTTTAACGGTGCACCAACCTCACCCTTAGTTCAGATGTAGATCAAGACACATAGATGTTTGGTTTGCATGAAAGACACCTCACTTATCAATGCATTATCTCCTAGAACATATAAATCAAGATATAAAAAGGAGATAAAGCAAAAACGGTCATTGAAACAGTACAAAATTTACATGCTAAAATCAGCAAATGCAAAAGTCAAATCATATCTACATGTAGATCAAGTCGCAGCGTTATCTTAACTGAACTAAGCATGGAATTTATCCTGCTAAAATGCCAACATTCGTTGTTAAAATTAAATGTTCGCATTTTAACATTGTTTGGCAGGATCATCTCTGGATAATGATCAAATATGATCGCCTCGAGTAAAAGAAGATAGATGGAATATTCGGTAAATACAATACTTAAGAGTTTACAAGTAAGATATACTTATACTTTTCAGCATTTTTATTTTTTGAGCAGTTAAAATGTCTTACTGAGTTGAGCCTGAACCAATTTATAACCTTCGGGCCAGCTCTCTGCCTTCTGGATGAGAATCAGAACCGGGCAGTCGGACACAAATAACAATTCAGAATAGATAAGATCATTATTGGTGGATGTAATATCATTTTACGTGTAGACGGTGTCAAGGAAAAGATTGTTTCGTTAAGTCCCAGTCAACAATATTTCAGTCATGTCGGGACTTCACTAAGTGAGTGGGGTTGGGTGGGGGGAGAATGGGTTGAATAAAGCCCTCAAACCCCACCCAAATTTGCCTCAAGTGAAGCAAATTAAATCCTGCATCCAACAAAGACTCGGATCAGCCTGCTTATCCGCAGAGTCTGATTAGTCTTCACTGTGCACTCTATTAATAGCAAAGAATCCAACATTTCTATAGGCGGACAACTAAGACTTTGACCAGACAGTGCGGATGCGCAGAATATAAAGATATATCATGTGTGTGAGGGTAGGATAGAAATATCCGTCCCGAGGATCACCGTTTGGCATAACGAGACTTACCGAGTGATGACAAACGGTGATCCCGAGGGACGGGGTTTTCTATCCTACCCTCACACGAATAATGGATTCTTTTTTTTTGCTCACAACCGTTTTTATTTATTTATCTTTTTATTTATACATTTATTTATTTTAAAAAAACCTTCCAGAAGTCCCTGTACATACGCTAAGATCCAATTTCGCACGATAACGTTACTTGACGTCCTGGGTAAGATAGCACGGGTAAGATAAATTTTCAATCCCAGGGTAAAATCTCACATATCCTTATCCTGTGTGCAAGAATAAATTAAATCTCAGCAATACGCTCCTGCCAACTTGTACCTTATGTTGTTCTCAACCTAATTTGGCACTTACTCTATAGCTAGATGGCGCTTGTGTTCTCCATTAAATCCATCCTGATTTTGGGCGAAGAAAAAACACGTTATGATTGTTTCGTTAACATTGAGCTGGTATATCTTTTCAAATATATGCCTCTACGCGAGAAATCATGCCTTTGGAGTTTCTGACCAGGTCATACCAAAACTAGCCTGCTCAGCAATACAGACTAGCGAGAAATATGAAATTCCGCGTGTAGCAAGCTGAGGTATGATTCTTTCCTATCAGTGAATAACAAAGGTGATGATCGGCCCGTGCGTATGTACAGGCTGGTCTGCACCTTTATTTTTCGCAAACCCTAAAGACAGGTTTTCATGTGCCTCGATCGATTTGTCAGTTTTATCATTTAGGCAGAGGTCAAAGTTTTCACGTCATGTGGATAGATTAAAATGTAGTCATGTTTTATTTGTGTAAGATAAAGAACGGAGATACGACCAGGAAGTCAGGACATAATATTCATTGTATAAAATGAAACTTCTTCAAAAAGACCTTCTCGCTATGGGTGAAAGCTTAAGCTTTCAGGATTATTCCTGAATTCAGGATTTTGAGGCTGACTTTCCATGGAAAGCCAGCCTCAAAATGCTGAATTATGTTGATAACAATGGCTTCTCTGGTTTATAATCAGCCTATGAAGCTTGTGCTGACCCATAAAAATACTTCAGGGGAAAGGGTCCTGACTGACAACGTTTCAATTTTTTTTATTTTTTAGTCAACAGCGTATTTTACAGAGGGCAATCACTTCGCGTGGGGTTATCCCAGCTTCGTGCGGGTTCAACCAAAGACAACCCGTCCCTACATAACTGAAATATTGTTGATGGGACGTAAAGAATCAACGTATGTTGAAACTGCTTCTGTTGTTGTATGCTGATGACATTGTTATTTTTGCTGATAATATAATTATGTTACAAAATAGTTTGGAAATTTATATGAGTATTGTACTGGTTGGAAACTAAAGGTTAACACAAATAAGACTAAAATAATTGTTTTTAGGGGAGGAGCAATTTTATATGAGCAGGAAGTTAAATGTAACCTTTTTACCGAAAGATTATAACGCAATGTGGGGAGCGATGGCTCAATTGATAGAACCATGTTTATTTGGGATTGATGGGTCGCTGGTTCGAGAGACCATAGACACTACATTGTACCTTCATCAAGACACTTTATCCTCTGCCTAGTACTGAGTCAACCTGTAAAACTATAAAACACATTAAGTACCGTACTAGTAATGGAGAGCGCAAATTTAGCACCATAGTTTATACATGCAAACTAATTAGAACAGCCGTGACACTGTGCTATTAGGCGCGTAGCCAGGCAGAGGCCTGGAAGTCTGGCTCTTAACTATATGGGTTTCATATGAGCCAGAACATAATCAAAGAAACCAGCTATCTTTTCCTCAGTGACTGAGAAGGTTTAAAAACAAAAAAAAGACAGCTTTAATGTCGTAACATCAACAATTGACAGTGACGTCAGTTTTGTTTACAATTGTCAAGTAAATCATTCACTTGTACACTCAACTTGACCTTACGCGAATCGAAAGATCACGTGTGTATTAAATCTATCCTGCTGATAGGATTATCTATCCTGCTGATAGGATTAAAACACAAGTGATCTATCGATTAAAAGTTCCTGATAACTTTGTAATCAAAACATGACGTCACTATCACCATTGGCTGGCAGGACAGTTGCTACAGAGTAAGTGACCAAGTAAGTGAGCCGGTATCCAACATGAGGTTTATGATGTTGTGCGAAGAGAACATTTGAGCCGTGGCATGGGATTTCCAACAATGTGGTATGTGCGACAAGCAAAGCATCAGATCAGCCTGCGCATACGCGCAGTCTGATTGGAGCCTTTGCTAGTCACTTGAATGTTTTATGAGTGTTAAGCTACTGACTGAACGTCATTTGGAGTTTACAAGCTTAAAAGGAGGCTGCACAGGTTCGTCTGAGTCTACACTTGTCAAAATATCACATTGTTGGAAATCACATGTCACGGCTCATTTTATAATTATAATGTTAACTGTCTATATCTGTACACATTTTAAATTATATGATTCTGATAGCACAGGTCAAAGTGACGCAGATACAATGATATTTTCGTGTAAAAGATAAAGAGGGAAGTCAGGTCGTGTAACTTTTTTCAAGAATATCATCTCGCTGATTACCAATCCTACATAGGTGAAAGTTTGAGTTCAGATGCAGGCAGCTGAAATATTGGATTGTATCTTGCAATGCAATGTATCTTGTAATAATTTAAGATTTGAACATCTAAAATTCAGGATTTTGGAAAATTTGACCTTTCACGTTTGATCCTATCACCAATGTCTTTTTAAAGTTTGGAGGTTTGCCGAGTTTCTCGACATCAAATGCCATTTGTCTTGCTGCGATACCATCCCATGTTCTACCCATATTCTGCTGAATTCCCCAATCTCATCTGCAAATAAACTGGTTTTTGTTTGCCTATGTACGTACTTAGCATCACATGCAGTAAGTCTTCCATATATTAATAGACTTTTCGCTTACTTTAAGGGCGGCAACTTTAATACATGTATTCATATCTGGGCGTGATTCGGCTATTTCATCTGTTAAGGAATGGAAATCAGGTGTTATTTATAATTTGGTAAAGAGCTAAGCTTTTTTAGCCACGCAAACGTGCGTACATTTCATGAAAATCCTAACCGTATACACACTGAACTCACATTTATTAACACTTAAGGGACCGCCCATTATTTAAATGTCAGATGGGGGGGGGAGGGGGGCTAAAATTTTGGTCAACCGTTCAATTTTTGGATGACCCCCCCCCCCTCCTAACAAAATTAAAATCCTATGACCCCCCCCCCCCCGGAAACCACATGAAATATAACCTGCCCCCCCCATGTTTATATCATATTGTCCCCATGTTTATATCATATTGTCAAAATTCAATATTTTGTTTTCATAATCCTATAAGTCATTTGTATGGTACTTTAATTAATGTATTGGCCAGCATGAGTTTCTGAGCTTCAGTTCTAAATCTTGACAAGTTTTGGTCACCATTGAAACATTAGGAATCTTTTATATTTGAGACTATTTTGTTTGTATTAATTCCTTAATTTCCAGCCAACAATTTTTCAGTTATGTCTAGATGGGCCTTCTTGAGTTGAACCAGTACTATTAGCTGAATGTAATAGGCTCTCAAGTGCCCTTCCACAAAAAGAAGGGAAAGAGTATAGGGATAAAAGTTTTGAAAAAAAAAAAAATCATGAGCGATAAAGGAGTGATTTTGGATGTAAAACAGTAAGGATAGAAGGGCTTTTTCAAATACAGAATTCATAAAAAAGATAAAATAAGGCTATCAAGTTCCCTTACACAAAAAAGTACAGATCAAAATTTGGAAAAAGTAGTGATGTTAAAAGCAAGAATTATTTCTTTGTCTGCTCTGTGGGAAAAATATAATAGTACTTTTCCAAGATTCGAGCGAGCGAAGCGACTTAGGAAAATTTTCTGTAATTAAATCGCGTAAATGCCAATTAAGAGTGAAAATATGGGATAGTAGGACAAATTTCAAGAAATAGTAGGGAAAAGTAGAAAAGCAAGAAAAAATGAAAAATAGGACCTATCTGAAGGCCTGATCAATCAATTTTCATTCAAAATCAGCATAATTATAAAAATAAAAACACCAAAATAGAATTACTTTTGTACTTGCAAAAATAAAAGCGGAGAAATTTATTGGCCTACCTAACAAAATATAAGAGATTAATTAATAAAACAACGAGCGAGCGAGGAATTTTTTTCAATGATTTTATTGAAACAATTTAAACATGACGCCCCTCCCCCACCCCCTGCTGGAAAGTAAAAGTTGATGGCACCCCCCCCCCCCCCTCTACTAGCCACATGGAAATGAGCGGTCCCTAAAGCGTATAAAATCACTAAATGTATGTTTTTTGTCACCCACTAAACTATTTGAAGCCTCGTAGATAAACATTGTGGACCCTGATCAGACTGCTCCTTTAGGAGCAGTCTGATCTGGGTCCACAATGTATGCCCCTATGCTTATGTTATATAGACATTTTCAAAAGCAGTTATTTTGCTGATGTTTTAAGGCCTAAATAATGACTGCTGTAATGGCGCAAGATTCTACGTCTAAGGTTGACCAGTCGTAATTACGCATTCACGAGGCGCCGGCTTTACAGTGAGCGAAAAGCCAAATAATACAAGGGCATAATTTGTCTGTCATAATTTGTGAGACACGAGAAGCGCCGTAGTCAAGTGGTTAGAGTCCTTGATGGCTTGTTCTTGTTTGATTTGATTCTTTACGGCCCGGTCAGCACTTTTTCATTTATGTCGGGATAGGTTTTCCTGGGTTGAACCAGTACTAAGAAAGGATTAATGTGTCTTGCTCAAGGACACAACGCATTGCCGCCGGTGAGGCTCGAACCGGCAACCCCTTGATCTCGAATCAAGCACTCGACATTGTACCACTGAGCCATTGCGCTCCCAATTTCTGTAAGAATCATTGACAAGTCCGGGAGGTCGCAGGTGTGATTCTCACTCGAGCAAACAAAGCGAATGAGTATGGCATCACAGACCATCCCACCACGGCACCACAAGGAAGAGACACAGAACACTAATAGCCACACGACAGCCAGGACACAATCAAAGCAAGGAAATCGCTTCTCTTACCTCAGTGAGATACAACTAGAAAAGACGATAAGTACTGCATTTCAGACCAACCAACCACGGCACCACAAGGAAGAGACACAGAACACTAATAGCCACACGACAGTCAGAACACAATCAAAGCAAGGGAACCACCTCTCTTACCTCAGTGAGATGTAACTAGAAAGAACGCTAAATCATGCATTACAGACCAACCCACCACGGCACCACGAGGAAGAGACACAGAACACTAATAGACACACGACAGCCAGAACACAATCAAAGCAAGGAAACAGCTTCTCTTACCTCAGTGAGATGCAACTAGAAAGGACGCTAAGTACAGCATTACAGACCAACTCACCACGGCACCATGAGGAAGAGACACAGAAAACTAATAACCACACGACAGCAAGAACACAAACTAAGCAAGGAAACCGCTTCTCTTACTTCAGTGAGATGCAACTAGAAAGGACGCTAAGTACTGCCTTACAGACCAACCAACCACGGCAGCACGAGGAAAGAAACACGGAACACTTATAGCCACACGACAGTCAGAACACAATCAAAGCAAGGGAACAGCTTCTCTTACCTCAGTGAGATGCAACTAGAAAGGACGCTAAGTACAGCATTTCAGACCAACTCACCACGGCACCACAAGGAAGAGACACAGAACACTAATAGCCACACGACAGTCAGAACACAATCAAAGCAAGGGAACAGCTTCTCTTACTTCAGTGAGATGCAACTAGAAAGGACGCTAAGTACTGCCTTACAGACCAACCAACCACGGCAGCACGAGGAAAGAAACACGGAACACTAATAGCCACACGACAGTCAGAACATAATCAAAGCAAGGAAACCGCTTCTCTTACCTCAGTGAGATGCAACTAGAAGGGACGCTTTGTACTGCATTACAGACCAACCAACCACGGCGACATGAGGAAGAGACACAGGACACTAATAGCCACATGACAGCCAGAACATAATCAAAGCAAGGAAACCGCTTCTCTTACCTCAGTGAGATGCAACTAGAAAGGACGCTAAGTACTGCATTATAGATCAACCCACCACGGCACCACGAGGAAGAGACACAGAACACCAATAGCCACACGACAGTCAGAACATAATCCAAGCAAGGAAACCACCTCTCTTACCTCAGTGAGATACAACTAGAAAGGACGCTTAGTACTGCATTACAGACCAACCCACCACGGCACCACGAGGAAAAGACTCAGAACACTTATAGCCAAACGACAGCCAGAACACAATTAAAGCAAGGAAACCACTTATCTTACCTCAGTGAGATACAACTAGAAAAGACGCTAAGTACTGCATTACAGACCAACCCACCACGGCACCATGTGGAAGACACAGAAGAATTATAGCCACATGACAGCCAGAACATAATCAAAGCAAGAAAACCGCTTCTCTCACCTCAGTGAGATGCAACTAAAAAAATACTAATTACTGCATTACGAAGCAAGGACCAAACACACAAACACAAAGAAAGAGAGGAACAATAAACAATGACTCGACAACAACAGAGCCACCGCCTTGGAACAAACAGCCATAGCCTGGGATACGGGAGACTCGAATACAGTACAGGTTTTGATCACTTATACAACCATTCCATTCATCACTCACTCACCAGTCACTTGCTTTAGTTACCATGGCGGGTTTTGTTTGTTTGATTTGATTCTTTACGTCCCATCAACAATCTTTCAGTTTTATAGGGACGGGTCTTCCTGGGTTGAACCAGTACTAAGCTAGGATAAATTTGTCTTGCTCAAGGACCACAACGCAATGACGCCGGTGAGGCTCGAACCTGCGGCCCTTTGGTCTCGAGTCAATCACTCTACCACTGAGCCACTGCGCTCCCTTAAGCATGGCGGTACATGTACCAGTACAATCACTCGGTGGATCGATAATTGGAATGATTGGAATGATATCCGAAGCCTCGGATATGGGACTCGTATACATTTTACTGGCCATGTCATCTCTTTAAATTCTCTTGTTGTTAAAAACACCAAAAAGGGCCGAAATAACTACATCACTAATCTACAGGACTAACACACACCCTTCTCCACATTGCCACACACCAGGAGCAACAGCAATTATTTATAATAACAACAGACTCACACTATCAGTGTTGCTATAAAAAGCTGGCTACCTCAACAAGGTTGTATAATTATTATGCATACCTAAAATGGTTCACCCATATACGCATTGCTTCCTGTTTGTGGCATATAGGCAAACAGTGCATACCCAGATCAGACGCCACAGAACGTGGCGTCTGATCATGGTGTCCACTGTTTGCTTACAGAATATTCTATTTGAAATTGAATGAAATGAAAAATACCATCCAACAACCCTTGTAACGGATATTGACTGGTCCAATTCCTAAGTATGGGGAAATCCATTTGACATAAATGGGTTAAGAGACGTTGCCAGCCTGGTTAGCACAGTTGGTAGCGCGACTGGAAAACCCCCACTTTTCACATAAATGTGTACCTGACTAGGTGGTGGTGGTGTATGGGGGATGGGGTAAAGGCGGCGAAAGTAAAGGATGATAATAATTTCTATATTTAAGAAGGATAATGAATAAATAATAATGAATAAAAACATTGGTCTCGGTCTCTCTATAAAATATTATTCATATCCGTTTCCAAAGACACGATGCTATGCAGCCCATTGCCCCAAGGTATATAATGAAAGCATCGAAAATGAATATTACAACGAAAGCTTCAAATGTAAAGCTTCCAGTCAAGTTTAAATATAGCAGGGTCAACATTTTAAAACAAAAGTTCAAGATGCTCTTTCTTTGCCTGCATTTTGCTGCAATAACTAAACGAAATTCTCTAGCCATTCTCAGAACACTTATCAGATACTGTTTGTCACAAAAACGTTAAAATGATCGCTTCAAATGCAAATGTACCTAAAAGCTTTGGCTCAGAACATTGCACTTTAGTCCATTTGGGCCTCGTGCTAGAAAACCTGTCTTTGTGAGTTTGTGAACAGCAAAGGCGCACACCATCCTGCGCTTCCGCACAGTATGATCAGCGCATTTGTTAATCGCTTATTGGAAAGTAGCATATCTAGCTTTGCTACAAGCTAAGTTTCAATTTTCTAGCTATAGTCTCTGAACCCGAGCAGGCTGGTTTGAATCTCACTTTGTTGGAAACCTCGAAGACAGGTTTTCTCGCGTCACTGTGGAGTGCGTTAAAGACGACAAAATGAAAGTAAAGTGATTTACTGTTGGAAATGGATCACTTTGGTTAAACAAATAAGCACAGAAGCATCGTCTAAGTTGGACCACCGCTTGTTAAACCAATCACTTACACCACCACCGCTTGTTATACTAATCACTTACACCACCACCGCTTGTTACACCAATCACAGAGAAGCATCGTCTAAGTTGGATGATTGATAATCTCAACAAAACTCATCGAAATGTGCATATAATTAAGAGGAGATTTAATTACAAGGGAGATACTTTAAGAAGGATAACGTTTTTTACCTATAGTTTCTTTTAACTGTGAATTAACTGGTAATTTTGGTTGAGGACTATTCGTAAATTATGTAAAAAAGAAAACTAACATCATTTTTCTGCTATGAATAATGGAACAAGAATATCACTTTGTGTAAATGGCTGCCTGAGGTCAGCAAAGCAATTAAAACGCATACTATTGTTCTAATGTATGTATTGGAGGGCTACATTTTTTTGCTCAGTATATATTGAACTCAAAGAAATATAAGAGTGAAAGTAAACTGTAACAAAGTGATTGCTGGTGTCACATGCTTATGGACCAGAGTCGCTGTACCAGCAGTATAAGATTTTGTCATCATTGATACGTAATCATCCCAACATAGTTTTATTGTGGTGTTATCAGGCAAGTCTGTTTGATTACCAGACAGGCCCATAATACCTGATAACACACTGACGTCTTTAATCTTTGACTTCAGAACTGAGGCACTCACTTCAACCTCTGGGCAAACTTTATCTTTGTCCATATGATATATTGGATTACAGGGAGTCTTAAGGAACCTATAAATTATCTTCATGCCCTTTACAGACAAAAGCCGCTTCTCCAAACTCACAACAGAAACAAGTACAGATTCATTAACAGGCACCTCTATAACCTTGCCAATAATGGTTGTAGCTTTGTCAAAAATGGCGTCTAATTGGCATTGTGAATTCGTAAAATGATTTAAATGAAGCAGGACAACTTCTGGTAGTTGAGTTTCGTCTCTTTCTGATATCCGCACGTTAAGACGACAATGACGACACCTTTTCAACCTCACATTGAAAGCTTTCAGGAAGCTTTCTTGAGTTAGTTCTCCAAGTGTTTCATCTTCGGGCTTAAATCGTTGACCTGACGAGTTTGAATCCTTCCATTTCAACTCCAGCTTGTAAATAATGGAAACTGCCAGACCTTGGGTTTCTATCGCTATGTCGATACATGAACCATACCAGGCCGCACTTCCAAAGGGACATAAGAGAGTATGACAACCATGCTGAAAATTTAAAAAAAAAACATAGTATGATTTAATTATCACTTAAATATCTAGTACAAGTATAGGTACATGTGCGGATCAATGAAGTTTTTTAGTTGATGATGGGTGAGAGGTTCATAATATCACTAAAAGAGGGTCATCATCGGCCCGCCAGCGAAACATGGCATTTCACTGGCGGGCTGATGATGGCCCAACATTGAATGCTGGCTTGTTTTTTCAGGGGATCAGGACAAGTAATGATGAGGAACCCTATATTTTTGTGATCCTTTTTATTTTTTTTTGGGGGGGGAGGGGGGTACGTACCCGCTGCCCCCTTCTAGATCCGCGCATGAGGTAAAACTCTTAAAAAGCCAAACACAGAGAGCTCATAAAACTCTCATAAGGACTAGTACTTGCTCTGCTAAGAATAGAGATGTAAGGTAATAAAATAATGATGTAAATGATGGAAACTGCCTGACCTTGTATTTCTATTGCTATGTCGATACATGAGCCATACCTAGCCGCAATTCCAAAGGGACATAAGAGAGTATGGCAGCCATGCTGAAAATTAAAAGACAAAACTACTGTAAATCCAGAAATGTTCGCAAGAATTTTATTATTGTGAATTGCGTTTAAAGACATATTTGCGAAGAAGTTTAACCTTTTGTATACCAAAAGATTTTTATTATAGCCCCACTTTGGAAAAGGGGGGCTATATAGGATTTGGTTGTCTGACATTCTGTTCGTTCATTCTTCCGTCCATCTGTACATCTGTCATAATTGAGTTTCCGCTCAATATAAGAACAAATTGATAGATTTTCACCAAATTTCATATATATGCATTAATATTGACAATATCTAGCTTGGGATTGTAACGCGTCCTTACTAGCATATTTATACCAGAGTTATTGCCCTTGATTTACGCCAATTTTCGTTTCCACTCAATATTTTATCAACAACTCGACAAATTTTCACCAAATTTTATATATGCATTCATATTGACAATATCTAGCCACGGATTGTTACACAATCTTTTTCGTATATTTGTACCAGAGTTATGGCCCTTGATTTACACCAGAATTTATTTTCCGCTCAATATTCTGAGAAGAAATTGACAGATTCTCACCAATTTTTATATATGCATTCATATTGACAAGATCTAGGTTTGGATCGTTATAAGTCCTTTTTCTTATATTTGTACCAGAGTTATGGCCCTTGATTTACGCAAGAATTTCGTGTCCGTTCAATATCTTGACACGCATTCAAATTGACAAAATCTAGGGTTGGATTATCGACAAATGTCATCCTTTTTTCGCATATCTGTACCAGAGTTATGGCCCTTGATTTACGCTAGAATTTCGTTTCCACTCAATATTTTGAGAACAAATTGAGAGATTTCAACCAAATTCTATATATCCTGCTATGTTGACAAGGTCTAGTTTGGGATATTTACATGTCATTTTCCGCATTTTTGTGCCAGAGTTATGGCCCTTGATTCACGCCAGAATTTTGTTTCCGGTCAGTATCTTGAGAACAAATTGAAAAATTTTACCATATTCATATTGACAAGATCTAGGTTGGGATTGTTACACACTATTTTTCGCATATTTGTACCAGGGTTATGACTTTGATGTACAACAGATTTTAGTTTCGCTCAAATATCTGGAATAAAAAATGACAGATTTTCATCATTTTTATATATGCATTCATATTGACGAGATCTAGGTTGGGATTGTAACACGTACTTTTTTTTTGCACAGCTGTATCAGAGTTATGGCCCTTGATTTACGCCAGAATTTCGTTTCTGCTCCAAATCTTGAGAACTAATCAACAGATTTTCACCAAGTTTTATATAAGCATTCATATTGAAAAAGATCTAGGTTTGGGTAATAACACATTTTTTTCGCATATGTTTACCAGAGTTATGGCCCTGAATTTATGCTACAATTTCGTTTCCGCTCATTATCTTATAAAAAATTGACAGATATTCACCCAAATTTTATAAATATTTTCATGTTGACAAGATCTTGTTTTGGGATAGTTACACATCATTTTCTGCACTTTTGTTCCAGAGCTATAGCCCTTGATTTTCACCAGAATTTTGTTTCTTGTCCAAATATTTACAACAAATGGACAGATTTTTTTACAAAATTTTATATATGCATTCATATTGACAAGATCTAGTTTGGGATTGTTATACATCATTTTTCGCACATTTGTACCAGAGTTATGGCCCTTGATTAATACCAGAACTTCGTTTTCACTCAGAATCGTGAGTACAAAATGACAAAATTTGACAAAACTGTATAAATGCATTCATATTGACAAGATCTTGGTTGGGATTGTTACACGTCATTTTTCTACTTTAAAAAAGGGGGCTATATAGAATTCGGGTTGTCTGTCATTCTGTATGTTCATTCTTCCATCTGTCCGTCAATCATAATTTCATTTCAGCTCAATATCTTGAGAACAAATTGATAGATTTTCAGTAAATTTTATATGTGCATTGATATTGACACGATCGAACTTGTGAATGTTACAAGTCCTTTTTCGCATATTTGTATCAGAGATATGGCCCTTGAATTGCGCCAAAAATTAGATTCCCCTCAATATTTTGAGAATAAATTTACAGATTTCACCAAATTTTATATATGCATCTATATTGACAATTTCTAGTTTGCAATTGTTACACTTCCTTTTCGCATATTTGTACCAGAGTTATGGTCCTTGATGTACGCCATATTTAGTTTCTGCTCAATATCTTGAGAAAGAAATGACAGATTTTCAGCAAAAATCAAATATGAATTCATACGGACATGATCTAGGTTGGGATTGTTACACGTCCTTTTTCGCATATTTGTACCAGAGTTTTTTCCCTTGATTTTCGCCAGTTTTGTATCCGCTCAATATCATGAGAACAAATTTCCAGCTTTTCACCAAGTTTTATGAATGCATTCATATTGACAAGATCTGGGTTTGGATAATTGTTCCCTGCCTTTTAGACGAAAAGTGAGGGGACATAGTATTTGGCATTCTGTCCTTCCGTCTGTCCTTCCATCCCCTCTTATTAGTAGGTATCTTGTGTATAAATCTCCTTCTACAGTTTTACTCCGATTCTTTTGAAACTTTACAGTTGTTTAGGCCATGGTCTGAACATATGAATATTGTTTGGGCATAATCCTCAAATTATTTTCGTCACTTTTTTCACAAAAAGAACTTAGTCATTTTTTGCGGCCAAAGTGAATAGATACTAGGTTCCTTGTGTGTGTATCTCCTCTTACAGTTTTCTCCGATTCCTTTAAAACTTTAAAGATGTTTAGTTGATGGCCTCAAAGTGTGCACATTGTTTGGATATTGTTTCTCAGATTATTTTTGTCACTTTTTTCACAAAATATACTTACAAATAGTAATTTTCCAGACAATACATTCAAAGTGACTAAAGTACTGCCGCATTAATAGGAAACGCGAAAAATCGACTTTAAGTGCATCTTTTCACGTTATTTTCTCTAGAGCTTTTCGATATGCTAATAGAAAAAGCTGCAGTATTTTTTGACAAAATCTTCAACTTGGTGTTTTTGCTGTGTTTTTCTGTAATTAGATGGAATTTTGGCATATTTTTGGTTCTTTTCAACGGGGGAGTATTACTGTTGATAGAATGGACATAAACTGACCCAGTTTATTAATAATATGCAACGGTTGACTTAATAATTCGATGTCGTTCAGGTCAGTGATCCCCGTGTTGGTTATATACTGAACAAAAGTAAAAACGCTACACCTGAATTGTTTGCCATTTATATGCAAAATAATGCAATCAAGTAAAGCAAATGAAAGTATATCTGACTGTTCAAAACACATGAAAGTAAGAAAGAGGGCAAAGATCAGGAATCGATACAATCAAGCCACCACCTGACCCAGGATACCAATTGGAAAGTGTCACCTTCACAAATTAGACATCACAAACGATAGCCAAGAGGTCAGCGCTTTCCAAGCACAGGCACAAAAGGCATCAATAAACAGACGCACACGGAAGCATAACAAAAACAAGACAAAAAAATGTCATATAAATGTGACAGGGGTTCAATTTTTCAGGTTACAAACTTGAACAGAAATCTCACACAGTTTAGGCCTTCAGAAATCCACTGCCAACCAGATCAGACTGGACGAAATTGTAGTCTTAGACATGTGACGACCAAAATATGCGTTGATCCGTTAGAAAAGCAGCCTAAGAAAGCGGGTTTTTCATCAGGCCAAGCTTTAATTTTTAACACTGAAATCTCCATAGGAAAATCAATGTGTTGTTGCATCTTAGTCTGAGCACATTACTGGACGAGAAATGGAAGAAACAATGTCCTGATAGGTCTACCTGATTTTGCAAAAGGTAGAAAGTTATCGAAAATCGTGATAAATCAAAGATTACAAAATATTTGATATTCTCTATTTGTTTTTGTCAAAGGGAGACATTTTAATTTTTTACACATTGATAAATTCGAAATTGATTTCTGAGCTTTTTTTCAAGTGGCAATACAGTTTTCTTGCGTATTAATGCAACACAAGTATGACGAATTCTGATAAGCTTAATAACCATTGCGCATGCGCAATTGCAAAATTCAGTGAATAAAGCTTTAAACACAAAAAAGGAATTAACTTAGACATCAAACGAGACAAAATGGTGGAGCCTCGACGAATCGCTTGCTGGATGTCTTGAAAATATTATTGAGCTTTAGTAAATACTTTTCGTCCAATGCTTTCTTACAAAATATAAAATATTGTAGTGTAGCATTTTCACTATTGTTCAGTATAGCATAAAGTGTATCGTACATATAAAGTACTGCTGCATTTAGAATCGCGAATAAATGACTTTAGATGTACGTTTTCAATTTACATCGCATTGAGCATTCAATAATCGTGAATCATTTCAGGGAGTATTTTGACAAAAGATATTAGCTGGTATTACGGCTAATTTTTGCTTTAATAATTCTGATTGTAGAATTTGGGCATTTTATTCCACTTATTTGACACTTGACAGGGATAATCCTGGGATAGGCCTGATACATTTTGTTAGAAAACTATTATTTCTGCTAAATGGACGTTACTTTTAACTGGACCTCATATATAAGCTATTCAAAGCTCATGTCAATTATGCACTAATATAGATATTAAGGATTCTTTGGCCCATCAAATTTTGCAAAGGGCCCATAGAAATTTCAAAAGGCCCATTAAAATTATGTAATCTGCATGTATTTGAATAGGATATGGGTCATTGGCCCATTTTAAGGGCCCATCATCATTTTGTACCAGGGTTATCCCTGACTTGAGTGTTACCATTGAAAAAATGTATGTAAGCAGCTCAAATTAACTACAGGCCCATTAAAAAAGTTAATTCACTACGCAATATTTCAAAAGTTTTTTCACATTTTTATAATACATAATGGTCCATCTTTCACCATACATGTAATTAAATTCCCATGCCATTTGGGTTCTAAAAATCATATCAACGTATAATGAGACAGAATTTTAATATAAATTTCAGAAGCATTCCAACAAAAAACACAACAAAATACTTTAAAACATTCCAATGAAAACACAACAGCATTGTACGCCAACATCATAAAGGCAGTATTTCGTTGCAGCTCCATTTGCTTTAATAAGATCTGCATTTCTCCTTGGCATTGAATTGTAAGGTTCATCAATGGCGTTTGGTGGTACACTATACCGCTCTTCACATACTCGTTTTATCCCTTTTTTACACAACATTTGGTTACCAATCTCTTTCTTCATTATATTCCAAATGTTCTCTATGGGATTCATGTCTCGCGAAATCCCTGGTCATTCTTGAATGGATATTCTTTTACATTCTAGAAATGTTTAGTACTTTTAGAGTTATGGCATTGCGCGAAATCATTGATAAAGATATATCCCTTCTGTGGGAACAAAACGCATTCACATGTCATTTCAATATCATGAATAATATCACATGATATTTTGTATTACCCATGTTACCAGTCATTTTCTCAGAAGAGACTGGCCCCTGCTGCTAATGGCTCCCCAGACTTGCACACTCACTGGCAATTTTACAGTAGTCTGCATACACTTAGCATGATATTTCTCATTCTATTAGCGCCAAACACGACAATGTCGTCGATTGTTATGACTGTGAAATACATGCTCATGCGAATATGTTGTGATCCCACAGAAGGGATATATCTTTAAGCATCAGCTTGTGTTTATGACATAGCTCTAAAAGAACTAAACATTCCTAGAAAGTTACGGAATAATCATTCAGAAATGACCAAGGAATTTACCAGAAATGAGTTCTATAGATGTTTGGAATATACTGAAAAAAGAGATTATTAGCCAAATACAATGTTTAAAATAAGAGATGCGGAAGCAAGAATGTGAAGCGCGATATAGTGAAGCATCGAATATCATGGAAGAACTTTAAAATTCAATGCCAAGAACAATTGCAGATCTTATATATCTTATTTAGAAAAGGGAGTTGCAACGAATACTGTTAGGCGTACAGTTATGTTGCTGTGTTTTCATTGGAATGTATTTAAGTATGATTATGTGTTTTCATTGGAATATTTTTAAGTATGATTATGTGTTTTCATTGGAATATATTTAAAATTTACATACAAACGTTGTCTGATTATACGTTTATATGATTTATAGAAATAAAATGGCATGAGAATTAAATTAAATGTATGGTAATCCACAGCCCTTTCATGTATAAATATGTGAAAAAACTTTTGAAATATTGCGTAGTGAAATAACTTTTTTAATCAATCTGATTAAAACCCGATCTACGCTTACTATGTCCACCTCTAGCTGTGGCTAGATCGGGTTTTAATCAGATTGTTTTTAATGGACCTGTAATTACAGAAAATTTATGAATGACTATAATTCGAGTACTACATAGGTAGTTGATATTGTTTAGGCCGTTTACCACTGTAAAAGTTGTTTTTATGAAACTGCCCATAATAGCCACATCACGCTGTTTTAGTAGAAAATGCCCTTACAAACATAGCAAACAGTGTTAACCCAGATCAAACTGATCGTGTTGGATCAGTTGGCTGATTAAATTGATACTATCAACTGAATGGCAGTGCTTAAAAATAAAACTGGCATGTACAAAGCAATCACGATTTTAAAAAAGTGATTCTTTTGACACTTACCTGTTGAAATTTAAGTACAGATATATAGGCCGTCACATGGCTGTTACACCGTTTAAGTTCCCCCCGCTTTTCAGAAAGCATAAAAATGTCGAAATTCCCAAGAGATTAGGGGTAAGGGTAATGGTAGTAGACTCTTCAAACAATTTTCTTCTGACACTGCAGGATATTCTAAATCCTGATTTGAGCTTAACGTTTGGAAAAATGCAACTAATAAAATAATATTCCAGATTGTCGCGTTTCTTAGTATTGCGGCAGGACTATAGTTAGTGGGTGCCTTGTGTATCAAGAACTCCTACAATTATTGTATTCTGATTATTTTGAAACGTCAGGTGGTTTGTCTGAAGATGTGCATGTGTGTTTTATTTTACTATAAAATTCTTAGCTTAATGTTAATCTTTTTCCCATCACTTTTCGCCTTCAAGGCTATCAATATCTTCTCAATGTCTATATAAATGTAGTACCTTTTGCAAATGCTCCTTCAGATTTATACAATTCGTTATAAAACATCTCAATGTGCTTATGTCATGACCCGAAGATATGAATATGCTTTGGATATATTTCTTAAGTTTTGTTTCTTTTTTCTGTTTCATGATAGTTCATATACTTTATATATGCATTAATATTGACAAGTTGGGGTTGTTACAAGTCGTTTTCTGACATTTGTACCAGAGCTATTATCCTTGATTTATACCAGAACTTTGTTTTGGCTTAATAACTTGAGAACGAAATGACAGAATTTGACAAAACTTTATAAATGCATTCATATTGACAAGATCTAGGTTAGGATTGTAACATGTAATTTTTCCACTTTGAAAAAGTTGGGGCTATACAGGATTTGGGCTGTCTATCATTTAGTTCGTTCGCTCGTTCTTCTGTCAGTCCATTACAATTTTGTTTCTGCTCAATATCCTGAGAACAAATTTACAGATGTTCACCAAATTTTATATATACCTTCATATTGACAAGATCTAGCTTTGGATTGTTACACACCCTTTTTCGCATATTTTACCATAGTTGTAGCCCTTGATTAACGCCAGAATTTAGTTTTTGCTCAATATCTTGAGAAACAACTGACAGATTTTCACCAAATTTATATATACATTCATATTGACAAGATCAAGGTCGGGATAGTTAAACATTATGTATTCCAAAGCTATGGCACTTGATTTACACCAGAGTTTTGTTTCCGCTCAGTATCCTCAACAAATTAACAGATTTTCAACAATTTTATATATGAACTGTTATTGACAAGATATAGTATGGGATTGTTACACGTCAGTTTTCGCACATTTGTACCAGATTTATGGCCCTTGATTTATACCAGAACTTTGTTTCCGCTCAATTTCTTGAGAAAAAAAATAACAGAATTTGACCAACTTTATAAATGCATTCATATTGACAAGATCTAGGGTAATAGGATTTGAACTGTCATTTGAACATGTGAAAACACTATAAATCCTGATCAGTTTGCTTTGATGAAGCAATTTTATCAGGATCCAAACTGTTTTCCAAACTAATTGACAATGCATTATATAAAGGATAAAACATAGGGAGCAAGAGTAGTGCACAAAATACTTAGCATGAAACAGGCTAACCATACTATTTTGTATAAAATTAGTTCAATGTTTCAGTCTAAGATTCATTTTGGCTGTTCATATGTAAACATATTTAGATTTATTAAAATGGCTGATTAGTTAATAATATCATATAAATGATGAATACATTTAAAATATTTTAATCATTTAGTTGGATTATACTAATTTAATCAACTGTCTTAAGATATCTGCAAAAGATATCTTCATTTTTACTGCTAAAAATCGTATTTGCCAGTATTTGCTGGTATTTGCCACTAAAGAATTATTTTCCATGACGGTAAATACAGCTAAATAATACCGGTAAATATGGAATCTGCTACCAATCTTGTTTGATGAGTTTTAAAAATATGCACTAGTAGTATTCATCATATGACGTCGCGTCTGGGAGTGAAATAATGCCATGCAATAAAATCGCAAAACCACTAGTGGTTTATAGATTTACGGGAAACGTTATGGCGTCCATAACAACGTTTCGTACATAATGACAAAATTATAACGTTTTACGCCAGAAATGAGATTTCAAAGTATTTGTCATATGGTAAATAGAATCTTACATTCGTGCTCTTGTATTATTGAATTTATTAAACAAGTTGGGGAAAAGAGATAAATGCAAGGCTTGCCGAGCATTTTTTCTCTTTTTCCCAACTTGTTCAATCAATTCAATAAAACATGAGCACTCATGTAAGATCCTCTATATAGAGGACAATAAACATATTATTTCAGCAGCCAGCATCTGTCTCCTTTGAATAACAAAGACAAGTATCCGGCAACCGATATGGACCTTATTATTTTTCAGACATTTTGTAGTCGAGAATACATTTGAAATCAGTAACCTGATCCCGACACACATTATTATGCTAATCTGAATAAAAGAAGGAGAAATTATTGGGTCCATACCGGTTGCTACAAAAATGTTTTAAATAAACCAGCAAACAACACATATCAGACACGAGATTAACTGCAGAAGAGCTATCCAGCTGTAGGAGTGTCTCAATATTGCTTTAGACCTAGAAAACAGTGCAGACCCTGGTGAAAGCGGCATTGTGTGGTATTTCATCCCGGTCTTCCCTATATTTGTGAAAATCCAAGCATAATAACTGGGCCCTTTTAAGGGCTTAAATAATCGCATAATCCATGTATATATTTATATTTTGTTAACTATCCACCTAATCTAATGTGTCTTGAAACTATATATATATATATAAAAGCCACTTGTACAAGCGAAATGCAGCCGAATATCTTTTTTAAAAGATATTTCTTGTTAGACCTGTATCCTCATTGGATACGCTAGCATGGGCGTTTAAAGGAGGCGTTTTCGCACTGGGTAAAAGGACCATAACCTCATGTACTGGCCTGAAACTCTTTTCTTGTTAATCATGCGCAGACCCAGGGGGGGGGACAGGGGGTCCGGACCTCGTCTGAAAAATCATGAAAATATAGCGTTTCTTAGCAATTCTGGTCCAGAACCCCTGGAAAATCACAAAGCTGTCGAGACAGCATTCAATGTTATAGTGGTATTTGGATACTTCCTCCCCTCATCAACTTAAATAAAAGTTGAACCTCCCTTGACAATTTTTTCTTGATCCGCGCATGTTGATTATACTCACAATGAATTCGTCAAATATTTCATGTTGGCTACACACTGAAGCAACACCACTTGGCTGTCTTTCTGTAAAATCAATCAAAGCACTGAAAGACTTGATTGAAGCACCTTTTCCTCCTTCAGATAAATCTGGACATGACTGTGTAAATTGTTGTGCTTTAAAACCATTGCAGTAATAGCAAAAAATATTTTTGTACACCAACGACTTCGGAAAATAATCAATTATTGGTGAGCTGTATGTTCGACACGCCAAATCAACACTAGCATCATAGTCTTGCCATAGACCAGTTATGTTGCATTCAGCCCGGTCTGCCTTATAGCACCTGTAGTTATCGGCTGAATGTACTTTATCATCAGGTAGTTCAACAAACAACTCACAATGCCTGGAATGAATACTGTTTGGCAACGATGAAAGATTAGCTAACAATGCAGGTGAATATGTGGTACGAATCTGCCACTTGAAATACCTGCCAACATTATGACATCGAGCGCAGTGTTCGTTTTGGTAAATCCTTCTAGTTGATTCGTCAGTCACCCACGTATAGTCAAGTATTGATGTCTTATTCTGGCCATCGCATTTTTCAACCAAAGTATTGTTTTTTTTCGATATTTGGACAACTAGTGACAATTCTGTAACGTGGAATCCCTTTGCTGTATCCATTGTAGGCTAATTTACCGACTGACCCGGCCCCTTTCACCATGGTGAGGACACATTCAAGCTCTGACAAACCGTGACCTATGATTTCTTTATCTGGACAGCAATTTCCCTGTTCCCAACAATTATCGGAACAAGAGCATGGCGTACAGCAGGGAACCATATCTTTGGCATTGAGAGCATCAGTAGCATTCCGATGACAAAAGTTGGTGAATGGACAAATGTCAAGGTCAACTAGTTCTATTGATTTGCTGTGATTGTAGATGACATTTGCCCTAACGATAAGCAAAATAAGATAGGCGAGCTGCTTGGACATGCCTATATTCTACATGTAATCTCCACTAACTGCAAAATAAACATATGATTAGCTGTTAAAATTAATGTAAAATAATCATCCAGTGTGAAGAAGTATCCCAGCCACCACACAATTATTATCTGGCGACCATCGGCCCGCCAATGAAACGTCATGTAAGTGGCTTATAGAATTGATTTATACTTGATTCAGAGATTCGCATTTAAGTAAACATTCTTAAATGTGGCTTCAAGAGTAAAGCAATCTACATGCACAGTAAACACATATAGAGGATATTCAAATTTATTTTATCGAGTGAAGCGAAAAATGCATATTTCATGATTGGCGAAGCCACAAATGAAATATACGTTTTCTCGCTCCTCGAGATGAAATAAATGGTATATTCAGGGCAAAAGTTTGATTTTTTTTTTCTTATATGAAATTTTAAGCGTGACAGAATTTTTATACTATATGACAGCATACACGTTCGCACATTACGTCATATTAATGATGACGTTGCATAATTTGCCATGTCGGCCAAAACTGAAACCACAGGAGTAGAAGTAGAGAAAGTGAAAATTTCAGCAAAACCCGACAATTTTGTAACCAAAATTTTCCTTGCTATCTAATTAAGAAAATGAATACCCAGACTTTGTGTTTTTTTCTAATAATAAGAAAGTATAGGCGTTTGAAAATCTGAAGTGGGCTCAAAGAAGTCAAAGGAGAAAGCAGAGGGCATCCAATTTCACTCGTGGAATACAACATATTTTCACAGACGTGAAATACAACTTTTTTATATTTTCACAGCCGTGAAATATAACTTTTTCAAATATACATTAAATTTGACCAACGTTTTCCTGTATTTCATTACTTAGTTTATAATGAATATATGGTATTCACGAATGACGATATGGTTTGAGTCGCGACATGAGGCTTCCAACATTGTGGTATGTGTGACAAGCAAATCCTCAGAGCAACCTGTTCATACGCGCGGTCTGATCAAAGCCTTTGCTAGTCGTTTGAATATTCTATGCGTGTTAAGCTACTGACTGAACATCTTATGGAGTTTCTAAGCTTAACAGGAGGCTGCATAGACTCGTCTGAGTCTACACTTTTCAAAATGCCATATTGTTGGAAAACACATGTAGCGGCCCATTTATATTTTAACTGTATCGCTAAAAGATATAATCTGAGTCCGCAATTAAGAATAAAACAAATCTAAATATAAGAAACTCTATGCAAAATCATCGAATTTTACGTGCATCAACCACACAACCCATCACTCCATCAAAAGGGTTATTAAAGAAAATGAATAAACAGTGAATTACAGCATAGTTACAATGTACCGTTTTGTACATTTAGGCAGCTGGGTAAAAAAACTTGCTGCGAGAATGTTGTAAGCACTGGAGGAAAGGAAATCACATTTTAGATCTTAAGTAAGTTTGATAATGTTTCATTACCCCTTAACACATTAAAGCAATTTTTGGCAATCTATGTATAAAAAGCAAAATGTTTACTTTATCGATATACTTTCTAAAATGCAGACAATATTACAAATGCTTAAGCTTGAAGTTGAATATTATGTAGACAACATTAATTTTCTAAACTACATCTACAATATCAGTCCTTATTTACAACTGCAATAGTAATTAGAAACGGACTCAATCCTTTTGATGCAGATTTTAATATTTACATTGGCAACAGTAATTACAAACGGACTCAATATTTTGATGCAGATTTTAATATTAACATTGGCAACAGTAATTAGAAACGGGCTCAATCTTTTTGATGCGGATTTTAATATTAACATTGGCAATAGTAATTAGAATCGGACTCAATCTTTTTGATGCGGATTTTAATATTAACATTGGCAACAGTAATTAGAAACGGACTCAATCTTTTTGATGCGGATTTTAATATTAACATTGGCAACAGTAATTACAAACAGACTCAATCTTTTTGATGCGGATTTTAATATTAACATTGGCAATAGTAATTTGAATCGGACTAGAATCCTTTCGTTGCGGATTTTAATATTTACATTGGCAACAGTAATTGCAAACGGACTCAATATTTTGATGCAGATTTTAATATTAACATTGGCAACAGTAATTAGAAACGGACTCAATCTTTTTGATGCGGATTTTAATATTTACATTGGCAACAGTAATTAGAAACGGACTCAATCTGTTTGATGCGGATTTTAATATTAACATTGGAAACAGTAATTAGAAAGAGACTCAATCTTTTTGATGCGGTTTTTAATATTTGCATTGGCAACTGTAATTACAAATGGACCCAATCTTTTTGATGCGAATTTTAGTATTTACATTGGCAACAGTAATTACAAACGGACTCAATCTTTTTGATGCGGATTTTAATATTAACATTGGCAATAATAATTACAAACGGACTCAATCTTTTGATGCGGATTTTAATATTAACATTGGCAACAGTAATTACAAACGGACTCAATCTTATTGATGCGGATTTTAATATAAACATTGGCAACAGTAATTAGAAACGGGTTCAATCCTTTGATGCGGATTTTAATATTAACATTGGCAACTGTAATTACAAATGGACCCAATCTTTTTGATGCGTATTTTAATATTTACATTGGCAACAGTAATTACAAACGGACTCAATCTTTTTGATGCGGATTTTAATATATACATTGGCAACAGTAATTACGAACGGACTCAATCTTTTTGATGCGGATTTTAATATATACATTGGCAACAGTAATTAGAAATGGACTCAATCTTTTTGATGCGGATTTTAATATTTACATTGGCAACTGTAATTACAAACAGACTCAATCTTTTTGATGCAGATTTGAATATTTACATTGGCAACAGTAATTACAAACGGACTCAATCTTTTTGATGCGGATTTTAATATTTACATTGGCAACAGTAATTACAAGTAGTTTCAAGCTTTTTGATACAAGTTTAATATTTACTATTGCAACAGTAATTGCAAATAGGCCAAAACATTTTATACAGATTTAATATTAACAGTGGTAACTGTAATTCAAAAGAAGTTCAGGTTTTCTATATATATATTCAATATAACATATGATTTTGATATTTAGAAATTGTAACAGTAATTAAAAAATAGGTTCAAGCTTTTATACATATTTATTATTAATATTTCAAACAGTAATTACAAACATGTTCCAGCTTTTTATACACATTTAAACTTTAAAATTGTAATACTAGTAGTAGTTACAAATAGGTTCAATATGTTTGATGTAGATTTAATGTTTACATCTGTGATGGTAATTTGTTTGAACATTTTTGATGTAATTTTGATATTTACAATTGCATCAGTTATTAAAACAGGTTGCTTAGGCTGCTGTCCGTTCTAAGGCGGTGGTTCTGTTGTTGTCGACTTTTTGTTTATTGTTACTCCCATTGTGGGTGTCTGTAATTGTTCTATGTTTTGTTGTAAGTTACTTTATGTCCATTCTAGTATTGCAATCATCTTGATGGAGAAGAGAGAGCTGATTGCTTTGCTTAATTTGTCTTCCTGGTGTCTTGTAATGGCTGAGCGGCTCTTCCTCGCGGTGCCACGGGGTTGTCTGCAGTTTGTGATTGTGGTATTTCCTGATCATACTCACTTACTATTTATGAACCATTTGATAGAGATTAAATATTTACAACTATGATAGAAATTACATGTACAAATAGATTCGAGTTTTTTATATGAATATAACCCATATATGCATAGCACCCATTTTATGAGACATCGGCAAGTAGTTGAGACCCATATCAGACGTCGCAGAATGCTTACTGTTTGCTATTAAAATATGAATAAAATGACAAAATACTACCCAACAATCCTTGAGAGGGATATAGACTGGTCCATTTGATAAGATATTGAACAGAATCGTATTTAATCATTTTTTCAGGACCATCACATAATATGATCTTAGTTGCTCAGAGGCGGACCCAGAGGGGGTTCAAGGGGTTCGCTCGACCCACCCACCCCCGCCCCCGTTTTTAAATATCCTATGGAATTGAAATAATTTAGACTCAGTGAGACCACCAAATTATTTTGTTTTCATGGGAAAAGTTTAAGAATAATGAGATAAAATCAGCAATGTGTACCTATATGAACCCCCTTTCCAGAAATTCTGGATCCTCGACTGTTGCTTTCAGTGAAATAAAATAATATAAAGAAAAACTAACCAAATTCTCTCCTTTAATTAACACTATGATACTTCGCTCTCCGATACGCCGCTATAGAATATGTTACTTGTCTCTGATTAAAATGCCAAAGTGAGACGTTAGTTTGGTAAAGGGACGTTCGTATATTCTTGACTCTCCAGTATTTATCATACATGTATATTTACATTTTCAAAGCAAGCCTTTACCGAATCTTTAGATTTTGCTACCGTTCATAGCCTCATGAATGACATAAATTTGATTGGCAGCTGCCAAGCTCACTTGCCCGAGCAATACGCTTCTAACATCGAATTCATTTGCAAGAAGTGACACTGGTGTTGTGATTGACTGCGAACCACACCTGAGTCGCACGTGCAAAACAAGCCTCTTGTTTGCTCAATTGGCTGTCCGTGTTCACACTGGCTTTTCCGCTTTTCCGTTTTACACTCTAACAAACCGTTATTACAAATACATTTTCGTTTTTGTTTGATTTGATTCTTTACGTCCCATCAACAATCTTTCAGTTAAACATGAACGGATATTCCTGGGTTGAATCAGTACTAAGTTAGGATAGATGTGTCTTGCTCAAGGACCACAACACAGTTACGCCGTTGAGGCTGGAACTCGCGGCTCCTCGGTCTCGAGTCAAGCCCTCTACCACTGAGCCACTGCGCTAAAAAACATATTTAATACAAGACTGTTTTTTCCCTAAATTATAAATGATTTTTATTTTAAATATTTATAGGAAAGTGTAAATATAAGCAATACGAAGAGGGCTTCAGGTTAACTTTGAAAGAGACCCTAAGTATTCATGATTCCATGAACATTCCAAAAATCGACTTTAATTCTTTACAATCAGGAGGACATTCTTGAGGTTGTTGACCAGGTAAGACCCAGGCCTCAACGTTAAAGAAATATATAACTATATTATTCTTGTGCATATTTGACAGAAAAATATCATGATTTATCAAACAAATAAAATAAGTATTTTGTTTTTGTCTGGAAAGATTTATCTCCTCTATGGAGATAGAGCTCTTCTATAGGAGATAAATATCTTAAAGCTGCATAGTCTGTAACGTTTGATCTTTTAATTTTCGAAATAAAGTTACTATATTACAAGAATACAGTAAAAATCCTCAAATTCAGGTAAAAGAATTTACCATTTTCGTAAATATTAACAAATGACCACTATCAAAACAACAGCATTTGTGTTAAAAATCAACCGTCTAGAATTATTGGAGGGGCGTAAATAATTACCAATAAGAGAAAAACACATATTTTAATAAGATAATTCACTTTTCCATGCAGTTTTCAACTGTACTGAACATATTTATAGTGAAAACAGAACTTAATTCTACTTTTACAAATGATTAAAATAATTTTTTTTTTCGAAAATGTTCATAGTTGCAGACCTAGTCTCTTTAAGCTGGAACTCTTTTTTCCTAACCACTAGTGACCGTAGGGTTTGATGTGATGAAATGCATGTCATATTCAAGATAAAAATGCAATTTAAAATTTGAAAAACATAACGGTTGTCTGCACTTTCGACTTCCCAAACAAATGAGTTCATATACATATGCGCTGACGTTACATAACGCTTATGCCTTCCAACACTGAAACCGGAGGAGCTCAAGGTACAAGAACAAAAAATTCTAGAAAAACACTTTTAATTTTGCACCACACTGTTCTTTACGATCTAATTAAGAAAATGAGTACCCACACTTTATGTTTTGTTTGACTATTGAAAAAAAGTCACAGACGTTTGAAATACTGAAGTGGACTCAATGAAGAAGATTTTCAAAATAGCGGTCTTCCAAATTTTTCAGCAGGGAACATACGATGTATCATTTTCCTGCTGGATTTATAACATCGCATGCCGTAGTATTATGTAATCAGATCGAGTAGAACACATGTAATATACAGTTTATTAATCTTTCTATTTATAATATGGAATTTATAAATATATGGGGAGGTGAAAAATCATGTAAGGAAACTCGTGCTTGCGCACTCGTTTCTTTATCGGATGGTTTATTAATTTCCATTTTTTTTATCATATAATGATTAAGAAACTCAATACACAGTATTATGATAAATTTTGGCTGCGACGCAAGAAAACTTGTCTTCGTGGTTTCTGACCTGGCCATACCCAAACGGGCCTACTTAGTTACAGACACTTTCTAGAAGAGTGAACTATTGTTTGTAGCAAGTTTGGGCATGGAAGTTTCTAATAAGCGATTAACAAATGCGCTGACCAAACTGTGCGTATGCGCAAGCTAGTATATATGCAACTGAACAGAAGGGCCGCCAGAGCTCCAGATAAGAAATTTTTTAAACGACTTCTCCTCCTGAACCACTGGCCCAAATTCAAAATAAATTCACAGAATTGTTCCTTATAAGGCCCTCTACCACATTTGCACAAATGGTTTCGCTCCACCGAACAAAGGGACTGTCAGAGCTCTAGATAAGACATCTTTTAATGACATTTCCTCCTGAACCAAAATCCAAATTCCATATAATTTCACATGAATATTGCCCATGATGCTCTCTTTCAAAATTGCATAAATGGTTCTGCTTTAGCCAACATGAGGACTGACAGAGCTACAGATAAGAAATCTTTTAAACGACATCTTCTCCTGAATCACTGACCCAAATTCAAAATAATTTCACAGGATTATTTCTCATGGTGCACTCTACCAAAATTTCACAAATGGTTCCACTCCACTGATCAGTCATTCTCAGGTGAGCGAGCCAGGGCCCAAGGGCCCTCTTGTTTCACTGATAAGGGTCCAGCTATTCAAATCCCGGTGCCAAAAGGCAGAACGGCCGCAGGCAAGTTCTATAAATACGTTGTTCTGAGAAAATTGAAGAACTACTACAAAGTCGCCGCGCCAAAAAAAGCACTTAAGTATGTCCGACTTTTGCATGATAATGCACCCGCTCACAAGGCACGTATTGTGACTGACTTTCTGTAGTCATAGAAAGTTACCGTCCTTCCGCACCCCCCGTATTCGCCAGACTTGGCCCCCTGCGAATATTTTCTCTTTCCAAAACTTAAATATCATTTATCTGGAAGGAGACACAATTCAAGAAATGCCCTTGGATATGCTGTTTATCATTGTCTGATGGGTGTCCCCATTCAAGAGTATGAAAAATGCTTCCAAAAATGGATTGACCGGCTAACAATGTGTGTTCTAGCTGGCGGAGAGTATTTTTAAGGGCAGAGCAAATTAAAATGAACAAAAGCACTTCCGCTATATGAGCACCGATGGAAGTGACATTATTTTTGGAACACCCCTCGTATGTTTAAACAATTGTTTATATAGCTCAGAAGAACCGTCTCGTTGAGACAGTTCTTCTGAGCAGGGAAGAAAATAAAAGCAAAGCGACCAACTATCTTCAGACACCAAATCTGCAAAACAAAACAAGGACCTAACCCACAAACAATTGGAGCAACAATAAACAATAAATCAACAGTGTTCAGCAGAAACAAAAGCATGTTTTATAAGTGAATTTTCTTATAGTCTGGGCCAATTGGGCCGCGCCGAGAGAAAAGCTGTCTTCAGGGAGATTCAAACTAGCCTGCTCAGCTACAGAAAGTAGCTAGAATATGTGCTTTCGATCGCAGCAAGTTGAAATATATTTTTCAATAAAAAAGGCACTGACCAGACAGCACGAATGTGCAGGCTGGTCAACGCCTTTGTTGTTTGCAAACCCCTTAAGACAGTTTTTTCTCGCATCGAGGCCCATAAATGATCAGGTGTATCTGTGGATAGTTGCCAGACAAATTAATCACAATAGAACAGCTGAGGACGTCATGAAATGTTTGTTTCATAATTTTGTCTCGTTTCAATTTAATCTTTTGTTCTATTTGAATTTGCAATTAATTAATTGGATCTCTTAGATTTCAAAGTAGCAGATTGGTTCTTTTTGAATTTGCAATTAATCATTTGCATTTCTACTAACGTCAGACCATTATTTTTAGAGAATCATACATTTAAATCCCATATAAGCATGAAAAGGGGAACTTAACTAGTTTTTACCTATTTCCATGGAAGGTCACTATGTGGCATTTTTGGAGGTTACCGTGTGGCATTTATTGCATATCCATGGGACAGGAGTTCGATCCCGGGTCAGTCCCATACTTTCATGGAGGTCGACCATAGCGTCTATTTTATGGGGTATTGGTAACAGAACAGATCATACTAGCATCT
Organism: Loripinus fragilis; assembly: GCA_964019695.1. Classification (NCBI taxonomy): domain Eukaryota; kingdom Metazoa; phylum Mollusca; class Bivalvia; order Lucinida; family Lucinidae; genus Loripinus; species Loripinus fragilis. The sequence continues at coordinate 9,826,084 of OZ026528.1, forward strand.
AATCAGCTTCTGCGCTGTTCGCTTACAGTATAAAATCAAATAGTTAATCACTACCCAACAACCCTTAAATTCGACATGGATTCGTCTGATTGATAAGGTTTCAGATAATTAATATCTGGATGGGGTATAATGATTATTGAATAATGGCCTTTTTAAGAATGATTAGTGTATAATCAGTCAAAAAATATAGAATAGTGAATAATGAGTGCCTAAAAGTAAAAATTCTTTTTTTAATGAACAGAAAAAATAATGAATAGTGAATTATCAAAATTTAATGAATACTTGGTCTTATTTTAATAAATAATCCAAAATTTTAATGATATGAATAATGGGCTAATTTTTTTTAATGAATAGTGAAAACCATACAACCCCCCCCCCCATCCAGACCCTCATAAATGCTCTCAGATGGCGAAGTGATTTATCTAATCAGCTGTTTTCTGTTAGTATGCTGAACTTGAATTTTGATCACAAAATTGAAAAGAAATGGGTTACTTTATATGAATAAAAAACATAAATTAAAAGTCATTTTATTAATTAAGTAGAGAGATTAATATTGACAAATTTTACTAAACTGTTTAACACTTTGTTGACCGGAAATCCCTAAACAGGTTATTTGGCAGACAGTGAAGACCCAGACGAAATGTCACATCTTTCTAATTTGTATGAAGATTACTGGGTGGGATTTTAAATTAAATATTTAAAGAGTAACAGGGCTGAGTTCAGAGTGTCAGTGGTAGATCTAGAGGGGGTTCAGGGGGTGGGCTCCAACCCCCTCCCCGTTCGCTTGCACCCCCCCCCCCTCTTTTTTTTAAATATCCTATGAAAATGGAATAATTTGGTCTCACTGATACCATATTATTTCATTTTCATGGGATATATGGGCCTCGACGCGAGGAAACCTGTCTTCGGGAGTTTGAGAACAACCTAGGCGCAGACCAGCCTGCGCATCCGCGCAGTCTGATCAGCGCCTTTGTTATTCGCATATTGGAAAGTATCCTATATAGACTTGCTACGAGCGAAATTACTATTCTCTTGCTAGTCTCTGTAGCTGAGCAGGCTGGTTTGAATATCACTTTGTCGGAAATCCCGAAATCAGCTTTTCTCACATCGCGGCCCATATGATACCGAGATAAAATCTGCAAAGCTTACCCCCACACCTTTATACATATGAACCCCCTTTCTAGAATCCGTATTGCTTCTTTGCAAACAGTGTTGATCCTTATGAAATGCTGCAGTCTGGGTCTTCAGTGTTCGCAAAAATAGGTTTAAAGGTTTTCAGTAGAAAATGGGTACTGAATAGTTTTGGTAAATATGTGAGAAAGTGTTATATTAATTTCCTGCACAGCAACTCATTGTCTGCTCCGCACCATTATTATATCAGCATGGTGTTGTGATGCTGGGAGGGTACAGGGTACAGAAAAACTAAAACCATAACTTTAACATTTCTTATGTTTTCAATCTAACACTGACTAGCAAATAAGTCAAATATACTAATATAAATACTATAAAAATATCATTTATTAATCCTTGCCTGCTGATGGACTATCCCATCTAGCTAAATAAATAAACATTGGGATAGTTCATTGTAGATATCAAGGGGTCATAGGTTAAATTTTCCAATTTAGATGTATTTCTATCTCTGAAGTTTGTGTTTATCTTTGCATGCAGTGTGGAATCGGATTAAATACCCATTAAAAAGCAAACCATCTGGGTCTTCGCTGGCTGCCAAATACCCTTTATGGGTTTCCAGTTTACAAGCCGTTTATAATCTGAAATGTGAATTTCTTTTTCACCTTTTTTCAGTTTTAACATGTAACACTAAATTGAGCCATGAAAATGAGATTTCAAACAATGTGGTTTGTGCCACCAGCAAAAGCTGAGACCAGCAGTGCATACGCGCAGACTGATCAGAGCCTTTGCTGGTTGCTTGGATATTCTATGACTGTAAAGCTACTGACCGAACAAACTATGCAATTTTTAAGCTTAACAAGAGGCTGCACTGGCTTGTGGGAGTCTACACTTGTCAAAATGTCACATTTATGGAAATGATATGTCAGTGGCTCAATTTTTGAAGGTGAAAAACGTGCGAAATGTGGTAAATCTCTTTATCGGCAAATGCAGACCTTTGCAAATCACTTCATGTGCAAATGAAGACATTTGCAAACCACTTCATCGGCAAATGAAGACAGTTGCAAATCACTTCATTGGCAAATGAAGACAGTTGCAAATCACTTCATTGTCAAATGAAGATAGTTGCAAATCACTTCATCGGCAGAAGACAGTTGCAAGTCACTTCATCGGCAAATTAAGCTAGTTGCATATTACTTCATCGGCAAATGAAGACAGTTGCAAATCACTTCATTGGCAAATGGAGACAGTTGCAAATTACTTCATCGGCAAATGATGAACGTTGCAAATCACATCATTGGCAAAAAAGACAGATGCTAATCACTTCATCAGCAATTGAAGACAGATGAGAATCACTTCATCGGCAAATAAAGGCAGATGCTAATCACTTCATTGGCAAATGAAGACAGTTGCAAATCACTTCATCGGCAATTGAAGACAGATGCAAATCACTTTATTGGCAAATGAAGACTGATGCAAATCACTTCAATGGCAAATGAAGACTGATGCAAATCACTTCAATGGCAAATGGAGACATTTGCAAATCACTTCATCGCCAGATGAAGACAGTTGCAAATCACTTAATCGGCAAATGAAGACAGTTGCAAGTAACTTAATCTGCAAAATGAAGACAGTTGTAAATCACTTCTGATCATTGGAAAATGGAGATAGATGCAAATCTTTTCATCGGCAAATGAAGACAGTTGCAAATCACTTCATCAGCAAATAAAGACAAATGCAAATAACTTCATTGGCAAATGAAGACAGATGCTAATCACTTCATCAGCAAATGAAGACAGATGCAATTGACATCATCGAAAAAGGAAGACAGATGCAAGTCACTTCATCGGCAAACGAAGACAGTTGCAAAACACTTCATCAGCAAATGAAGAAATTTGCAAATTACTTCATTTGCAAATTTAGACAGATGCTAATCACTTCATCAGCAATTGAAGACAGATGCAAAACACTTCATTGGCAAATGAAGACAGTTGCAAATCTCTTAATCGGCGAATGAAGACAGTTGCAAATCACTTCATCGACAGAAGACAGTTGCAAATCACTTCATCAGCAAATGAAGACAGTTGCGAATCAATTCATCGGCAAATGAAGACAAATGCAAATCACGTTATCAGCAAATGAAGACAACTGCACATCACTTCAGTAGCAAATGAAGACAGTTGCAAATCACTTCATCGGCAAATGAAGACAGTTGCAAATCACTTCATCGGCAGAAGACAGTTGCAAATCACTTCATTGGCAAATTAAGACATTTGCATATCACTTCATTGGCAAATGAAGACAGTTGCATATCACTTCATTTGCAAATGGAGACAGTTGCAAATCACTTCAACGGCAAAGGAAGACATATGCAAATCACATCATCTGCAAATAAAGACAGATGCTAATCACTTCACCGGCAAATGAAGACATATGCAAATCACATCATCTGCAAATAAAGACAGATGCTAATCACTTCATCGGCACTTGAAGACAGTTGCAAATCACATCACCGTCAAATAAAGTCAGATGCTTATCAAGTCATTGGCAAATGAAGTTTGATGCAAATCACTTCATTGGCAAATGGAGACAGCTGCAAATTACTTCATCGGCAAATAAAGACAGTTGCAAATCACTTCATCAGCAAATAAAGACAGTTTCAAATCACTTCAAAGGAAAATAAAGACAGTTTCAAATCACATCATCCAAAAATAAAGAGAGATACTAATCACTTCATTGGCAAATGAAGACAGATGCAAATCACTTATTTGGCAAATGTAGACAGGTGCAAATCACTTCATTGGCAATTGAAGACAGATGCAAATCACATCATCGGCAAATAAAGACAGATGCTAATCACTTCATCAATAAATGAGGACAGTTGCAAATCACTTCATAGGGAAATAAAGACAGTTGCAAATCACATCATTTGCAAATAAAGACAGATGCTAATCACTTCATTTGCAAATAAAGCCAGATGCAAATCCCTTCATCAGCTGATGAAGACAGTTGCAAATCACAACATCAGCAAATAAAGACAGATGCAAATCACTTCATTGACGAATAAAGACAGATGCAAATCACATCATCGGCACATAAAGACAGATGCTTATCTTTTAATCGGGAAATAAAGAGAGTTGCAAATTACATTATCGGCAAATAAAGACAGATGCTTATCACTTCATTGGCAAATAAAGAAAGATGCAAATCACTTCATCAGCAAATGAAGACAGATGCAAATCATTTCATTGGCAAATGACGACAGGTGCAAATCACTTCATTGGCAATTGAAGACAGATGCAAATCACATCACAGGCAAATAACGACAGATGCTAATCACTTCATCAGCAAATGAAGATAGATGCAAATCACTTCAAGAGCAAATGAAGACAGATTCAAATCACTTCATCAGCAAATAAAGACAGGTGCAAATCACTTCATTGGCAAATGAAGACAGATGCTAATCGATTCATTGGCAAACGAAGATATTTGCATATTACTTCATCGGCAATTGAAGACAGATGCAAATCACATCATCGGCAAATAAAGACAGACGCTAATCACTTTATTGGCAAATGAAGACAGATGCAAATCACTTCATTTGCAAATGGAGACAGTTGCAAATTACTTTATCGGTAAATGAAGACAGTTGCAAATTACTTTATCGGTAAATGAAGACAGTTGCAAATCACTTCATTGGCAAAATGAAGACAGTTGCTAATCACTTTATTGGCAAATGGAGATAGATGCAGATCTTTTCATCAGCAAATGAAGACAGTTGCAAATTACTTCATCCGCAATTGAAGACAGATGCAATTCACATCATCGGTAAATTTAGACAGAAACTAATTACTTCATCAGCAAATGAAGACAGATGCAAATCACTTAATTGGCAAATGAAGACAGTTGCAAATCACTTCATTGGCAAATGGAGATAGATACAAATCTTTTCAACAGCAAATTAAGACAGTTGCTGTTCACTTCATCAGCAATTGAAGACAGATGCAAATCACTTCAATGGCAAATGAAGACAGTTGCAAATCACTTCATCGGCAAATGAAGACAGTTGCAAATCATTTCATCGGCAATTGAAGACAGTTGAAAAATAAATTCATCAGCAAATGAAGAGAGTTGCGAATCACTTCATCGGCAAATGAAGACAGATGCAAATCACGTTATCAGCAAATGAAGACAATTGCACATCACTTAATCAGCAAATGAAGACAGATGCAAATCACTTCATTGGCAAATGAAGACAGTTGCAAATCACTTCATCGGCAAATGAAGACAGTTGCAAGTCACTTCATCGCAAGAAGACAGTTGCAAATCATTTCACCGGCAAATGAAGACAGACACTAATCACTTCATCAGCAAATGAAGACAGATTTAAATCACTTCATTGGCAAATGAAGGCAGTTGCAAATCACTTCATTGGCAAATGGAGATAGATGCATATCTTTTCAACAGCAAATGAAGACAGTTGCTGTTCACTTCATCAGCAATTGAAAAAAGATGCAAATCACTTCATTGGCAAATGAAGACAGTTGCAAATTACTTCATCGACAGACAGTTGCAAATCACTTCATCGGCAAATGAAGACAATTGCGAATCACTTCATTGGCAAATGAAGACAGATGCAAATCACGTTATCAGCAAATGAAGACAATTGTACATTACTTCATCAGCAAATGTAGACAGATGCAAATCACTTCATCGCCAAATTAAGACAGTTGCATATCACTTCATTAGCAAATGAAGATATTTGCAAATCACTTCATTGGCAAATGAAGACAGTTCCATATCACTTCACCAGCAAATGAAGACAGTTGCAAATCACATCATCTGCAAATAAAGACAGATGCTAATCACTTCATTGGCAAATAAAGACAGATACAAATCACTTCATCAGCAAATGAAGACAGTTGCAAATCGCTTCATCGGCAAATGAAGACAGTTGCAAATCACTTCATTGGCAAATTAAGACAGTTGCATATCACTTCATTAGCAAATGTGGCTAGTTGCAAATCACTTCATTGGCAAATGAAGACAGTTCCAAATCACTTCACCGGCAAATGAAGACAGTTGCAAATCACATCATCTGCAAATAAAGACAGATGCTAATCACTTCATTGGCAAATAAAGACAGATACAAATCACTTCATCAGCGAATGAAGACAGTTGCATATCACTTCATCCGCAAATAAAGACAGATGTTAATTACTTCATTTGCAAATGAAGACAGTTGCAAATCACTTCATCGCCAATTGAAGACAGATGCAAATCACATCATCAGCAAATAAAAACAGATGCTAATCACTTAATTGCCAAATGGAGACAGATACAAATTCCTTCATAAGCAAATGAAGACAGATGCAAACCCCTTCATTGGCAAATGAAGACAGGCGCATATCACTTCATCGGCAAAGAAAGACAGTTGCAAACCACTCAATCGGCAAATTAAGACAGTTGCATATCACTTCATCAGCAAATGTAGACAGTTGCAAATCACTTTATTGGCAAATTGAGACAGTGGCAAATCACTTCACCGGCAAATAAAGACAGTTGCAAATCACATCATCGGCAAATAAAGACAGATGCTAATCGCTTCATTGGCAAATAAAGACAGATGCAAATCACTTCATCAGCGAATGAAGACAGATGCTAATCAATTCATTTGCAAACGAAGATATTTGCATATCACTTCATCGGCAATTGAAGACAGATGCAAATTACATCATAGGCAAATAAAGACAGATGCTAATCACTTCATTGGCAAATGAAGACAGATGCAAATCACTTCATTGGCAAATAGAGACAGTTACAAATTACTTCATCGGCAAATGAAGACAGTTGCAAATCACTTCATAGGAAAATAAAGACAGTTGCAAATCACTTCATTGGCAAATGGAGACAGTTGCAAATCACTTCACCGGCAAATGAAGACAGTTGCAAATCACATCATCGGCAAATAAAGACAGATGCTCATCACTTCATTGGCAAAAAAAGACAGATACAAATCAATTCATCAGCGAATGAAGACAGATGCAAATCACTTCATTGGCAAATAAAGATAGTAGCATATCACTTCATCCGCAAATAAAGACAGATGCTAATTACTTCATTTGCAAATAAAGACAGATGCTAATCACTTCATTGGCAAATGGAGACAGATACAAATCCCTTCATAAGCAAATGAAGACAGATGCGAACTCCTTCATTGGCAAATGAAGACAGGTGCAAATCACTTCATTGGCAAATGAAGACAGTTGCAAATCACTTCAATGGCAAATAAAGACAGATGCTAATCGTTTCATTGGCAAATAAAGACAGATGCAAATCACTTCATCAGCGAATGAAGACAGATGCAAATCACTTCATCGGCAAATGAAGACAGTTGCAAATCACTTCATCAGCAAATGAAGACAGTTGCTAAATACGTTATCAGCAGATGAAGACAGATGCAAATCACTTCGTCAGCAAATGAAGACAGATGCAAATCACTTTATCAGCAATTGAAGATAGATGCAAATCGTATCATCGGCAAATGAAGACAGACGCTAATCACTTAAACAGCAAATGAAGACAGATGCTAATCACTTCATTGGCAAATAAAGACAGATACAAATCACTTCATCAGCGAATGAAGACAGTTGCAAATCACTTCATTGGCAAAGGAAGACAGGTGCAAATCACTTTATCGCCAATTGAAGACAGATGCAAATCACATCATCGGCATATAAAGATAGATGCTTATCACTTCATTGGCAAATGGAGAGAGATGCATATCACTTCATTGGCAAATGGAGACAGTTGCAAATTACTTCATCGGCAACTGAAGGCTGTTGCAAATCACTTCATAGGAAATAGACAGTTGCAAATCACTTCAATGGCAAATGGAGACAGTTGCAATTCACTTCACCAGCAAATGAAGACAGTTGCAAATCACATCATCGGCAAATAAAGACAGATGCTCATCACTTCATTGGCAAATAAAGACAGATGCAAATCACTTCATTGGCAAAGGAAGACAGGTGCAAATCACTTCATTGGAAATTGAAGACAGATGCAAATTACATCATCGGCAAATAAAGACAGATGCTAATCACTTCTTTGGCTAATGGAGACAGTTGTTAATCACTTAATCGGCAAATGAAGATAGTTGCAAATCATTTCATCAGCAAATGAAGACAGTTGTAAATCGCTTCATCGACAAATGAAGACAGTTGTAAATAATTTCATCAGCAAATGCAGCCTGTTGCAAATCACTTCATCGGCAAATGAAGACAGGTGCAAATCACTTCATCGGCAAATGGAGACAGTTGCAAATCACTTTATTGGCAACTAAAGACAGTTGCAAATCACTTCATTGGCAAATGAAGACAGATGCAAATCACTTCATTGGCAAATAAAGACAGATGCAAATCATGTTATCAGCAAATGAAATCAGTTGCACATCACTTCATCAGAAAATGAAGACAGATGCAAATCAATTCATTGGCACATGAAGACAGTTGCAAATCACTTTATCGGCAAATGAAGACAGATGTAAAACACTTCATTGGCATCTGAAGACAGATGCAAATCACGTTGTCAGCAAATGGAGACAGTTGCACATCACTTCATCAGCAAATGAAGACAGATGCACATCACTTCATCAGAAAATGAAGACAGATGCAAATCAATTCATTGGCACATGAAGTCAGTTGCAAATCACTTTATCAGCAAATGAAGACAGATGTAAATCACTTCATTGGCATCTGAAGACAGATGCAAATCATGTTTTCAGCAAATGAAGACAGTTGCACATCACTTCATCAGAAAATGAAGACAGATGCAAATCAATTCATTGGCACATGAAGACAGTTGCAAATCACTTTTTAGGCAAATGAAGACAGATGCAAATCACTTCATTGGCATCTGAAGACAGATGCAAATCACGTTGTCAGCAAATGAAGACAGTTGCACATCACTTGGTCAGCAAATGAGACAGATGCAAATCACTTCATCAGAAAATGAAGACAGTTGCGAATCACTTCATCGGCAAATGAAGACAGATGCAAATCACGTTATTAGCAAATTAAGACAGTTGCACATCACTTCATTAGCAAATGAAGACAGATGTAAATCACTTCATTGGCTAATGAAGACAGTTGCAAATTACTTCATCGGCAAATAAAGACAGATGCAAAACACTTCATCGGCAGAAAACAGTTGCAAATCACTTCATCGGCAAATTAAAGCAGTTGCATATCACTTCATCGGCAAATGAAGACAGTCGCAAATCACTTCTTTGGCTAATGATGACAGAAAGTGTTGTAAATCGCTTCATTCACAAGTGAAGACAGTTGCAAATAAATTCATCAGCAAATGGAGACAATTGCAATCACTTCAATCCGCAAATTAAGACCGTTGCAAATAACTTCATTGGAAAATGAAGAAAGTTGCAAATCACTTCATGGTCAAATGAAGACAGTTGCAAATCACTTCATCGGCAAGTGAAGCCAGTTGCAAATCATTTCATCGGCAAATAAAGACAGTTGTGAATCACTTCATCGGCAAATGAAGACAGGTGCAAATCACTTCATTGGCAAATGAAGACAGTTGCAAATCACTTTATTGGCAAATAAAGACAGTTGCAAATCACTTCCTTGGCAAATGAAGACATATGCCAATCACTTCATTGGCAAATGAAGACAGATGCAAATCACGTTATCAGCAAATGAAGACAGTTGCACATCACTTCATACAGAAAAAAGACAGATGCAAATCAATTCATTGGCAAATAAAGACAGATGCAAATCATGTTATCAGCAAATGAAAACAGTTGCACATGACTTCATCAGAAAATGAAGACAGTTGCAAATCACTTTATCGGCAAATGAAGACAGATGCAAATCACTTCATTGGCAACTGAAGATAGATGCAAATCACGGTGTCAGCAAATAAATACAGTTGCACATTACTTCATCAGCAAATGAAGACAGATGCAAATCACTTCATCAGAAAATGAAGACAGATGCAAATCAATTCATCGGCAATTGAAGACAGATGCAAATCACTTTATCAGCAATTGAAGACAGTAACAAATCACTTCATCGGCAAATAATGACAGTTGCGAATCACTTCATCAGCAAATGAAGACAGATGCAAATCACGTTATTAGCAAATGAAGACAGTTGCACATCACTTCACCAGCAAATGAAGACAGTTGCGAATCACTTCATCGGCAAATGAAGACAGATGCAAATCACGTTATAAGCAAATGAAGACAGTTGCACATCACTTCATCATCAAATGAAGACAGATGCAAATCACTCCATTGGCAAATGAAGACAGTTGCAAATTACTTCATCAGTAAATAAAGACAGATGCAAATCACTTCATCGGCGGAAGACAGTTGCAAATAACTTCATCGGCAAATTAAAGCAGTTGCATATCACTTCATTGGCAAATGAAGACAGTTGCAAATCACTTCTGTTCATATAGTGAAATAACGCCATGCAATAAAATCTGTAAACCACTAGTGGTTTATAGATTTACGGGAAACGTTATGACGTCCTTAACAACGTTGCGATCATAATGACAAAAGTATAACGTTTTTACGCCAGAAATGAGATTTCAAAGTAATTGTCATATGATAAATAGAATCTAACATTCGTGCTCTTGTATTATTGAATTTATTAAACTCGTTGCGAAAAAGAGATGAAATGCTCGGCAAGCCTCGCATTTTATCTCTTTTCCCCAACTTGTTTAATAAATTCAATAAAACATGAGCACTCATGTAAGATCCTCTATATATTGCATATGTCAATTGAGAGAATTGAGATGAAAATAGACTGATCACAACAAAGTGTTCATTTTTGACAATGTTTATCCATTAATTTAGGGGATAACTGTATTCAAATTTTTCATTTGGGGAGGTATAGTGTCGGATATACGGTCGGAAATTTAGTTTTACGGCGACGCGCGAGCGCAGCCGTAAAACGTGATTTTCCGAACGTATATCCGACGATATACCTCCCCAAATGAAAAATTTGAATATGGTTATCCCCATTCTAATGCACTCCTTCAGTTTCGTCTCAAATAGGAACCTTGCAAGCCGCACGTCATCTAATGAAACGTGACGTAATTAATGACGACAAACTGTTTCCTACAGTATATCGCAGGATATACTGTCGCAAATTTTTGACGTTATCCAATCAGACGTTGCGTTACAAACTCATGTGCATTAGAATATCCAATCATTAATGATTAATTGTCTTTTTTAATTAACACAGTGTGATAAGATGCCTAAGGCACCAGGGAGTCAGTATGCATAGATTATCCAATTTGTTTAAATAGAATTGTGAGTACATGCGTTTCACACACAAGCCAAGTAGCAGATACTTGAGTGAATGTACTACAATCTTGAGTGCATGTACAATCTCCATTTTGTTGGTTCTGATCAGTGTTAAACTGATTTCAAAACTTTTCAGCAGATGACAGTTGCAGTTATAAGGAGTTAAAACAGGCTTAATCTGTCTCCCGCTTACAATATGCACCAGCCCCTCGGTTAACCCTTTGCATTTAGGAAACCTCTAATTGAGTACTTTTGCAAACAGTGAAGACCCAGATGAAATGCAACATTATACTACTTATACTATGTTTAACCTGACACCTCTAGATATGTACAATGGACTATGCCAAGTTCATTGTATCAAACCAGAAGGAAGAATCCATTAGTAAACTAGAGCGCGCAGTCGATGGGCGCCATCACAAATTCCCACGCTAAAGTTTTTGACTCCCCCAGCACCCCGCAGTCCCATACCGGGGCATGACCTTGGCAACAGAATGAAAATCTTGTTCAATATGTTTTCCATCTTTTATTTGTGAGAACACACACAAAGTTTGGTATAAAAATCTTTGAAATTGACATGTTAATGATATTTGACCTTTTGACCTCGCCCCAAGGTCACCAGTTCACCCTAGGATGAAAATGTTACTTGCATTTTGTTCTGCGCGTCATCCCCGTAGATTTGATATGCTACATGACCATGTTTAAAAAAAGATTTGTTTGAACCCCTGGGTACCCCCAGTGCCCAAAAGTCCCACCCCCTGGGGTATGACCCAGGCGACAGAATAAAAATCCCGTCTGATATGTTTTGTATCTTTGCTTTGTGAGAACACACACAAAGTTTGGTATAAAAATCTTTTGAATTGACATGGTAACCGAAATTTAATGATATTTGACCTTTGACCTCACCCCAAGGTCACCAGTTTGACCCTAGGATAAAAATTTTACTTGCATTCTGTTCTGCTCATCATCCCCGTCGATTTGATATACCACATGACCATGTTTAAAAAAAAAAGAAAAATGACCCCCTCGACACCCCCAGCGACCCAAGTCCCACCCCTGGGGCATGACCCAGGGGTCAGAATGAAAATCACGTCTGATATGTTTTGTATCTTTCATGTGTGAGAACACACACAAAGTTTGGTATAAAAATCTTTGAAATTGACTTTGTAATTGAATTTAAATGATATTTGACCTTCTGACCCCTCCCCAGGGCCCCAGGGGGCGGGGCAAAATAAAAGTTTAACGTTGCACGCCCCATTCATGTCAGTAACTCACACACCAAATTTGGTTGAATTTCGTCCAATGGTTAAGGAGGATCTAGCATAACGGACAGACAGACGGACGTACGCCCAATATTGAATATAGGGGCCAGTGTATAAAGGGCCATTCATAAGGGGCCAAGTGTCCGAAATAACGGGCCCGTTTTTGTCCGAATTGGCCCATTCATATCAGACTGACAAATTACTCTGGGCCATTTCCAGTTTGGACGTCCATCACCATAGACATAAAATGGCCCTTTTTAAAAAGTTTATTTTATTACCTCCCCTGAGGTCCACTGAATCATTTTATGCAACTTACAGAGGGCCATGGCTCCTTGTTAAGAAATGGCCCCTTGTCTATCTCCAGACGACTTAAAAGGCCCCCAAATCCATATCAGTAGCACGGACGGACGGACGGAGGCGATTACAATATCCCCTTCGCTTTCTTAAAAAAGCGTGGGGATAACAAAGGGTTAAATAGTACAATGAAGGTGTACATAGCTTTTGTGTATGAATATTAGTGTGAAATAAAGGAAAATACTACCCAACCCCCTATAATGAAAGACAACGGAACAGTTTTTGCTATCTGCACAAACTAGAACTTTATTGGCACATGGGGGAGTGACATAACGTAACACTACTATGACGTCACTAGTCGGTCAATAGTTTTGACTATACTACCCTGGTGATGTCACCCATGCAAACATAATGGGAAATCTAGGTGGTTTAGTTTTGACTATACCATGGCCGATGACGTCAAACCTCATGAGAGTGATGTAGAACCTCACGAGCTTGTCCGTGTCATGCACCAATTAAGCTAGTAATTTCTAGTATATCGTTGTCTTTTCCGTTGGGAAATAAAACATTTATTTCATTGTCATTTGTCTGTTTGATAGAATAATCAATACCATGCCCCTCGGTACCATGGACAGCTCATTGCACTATTGCCCTCTGCCTTACCGCCCCTAGTAATAGTGCATTGAGCTGTCCACGGCACCTTTGGGCATATTTTTGACTATTCACCGAACAGGCATGAAATAACTGTATACTATGCCCAGCAGAGACTCAAAAACAGATAAACAGCAAGAAATAGGTTAGAATTTAATTGTGGCATTTTCTTTTCACTTTTAAAGAAAACAAATGAGCCAGTGCATGAATGTGCGACCAGCAAAGCCTCAGATCAGCCTGCGCATATGCGCAGTCTGATCAGAGCCTTTGCTAGTCGCTTGAGTATTCTATGATTGTTAAGCTACTGACTGGACACCATTTGGAGTTTCTAAGCTTAAAAGGAGGCTGCAGAGGCTCGTCCGAGTCTACACTTGTCAAAATGTCAAATAGTTGGAAAGCTCATGCCGCGGCTCAAATGTTAGACCCTGATCTAACTGCTCCATCTTGCTGAAACTCAGTCAAGCGAGTCAAGAGAAAACCATGCAATAGATTTGCTTAAAAGTGGTGGCTTTGACTTGACTTGATCGTGAGTTGATTTAACTGCTACGGGTGTCCAATCACTACCTAGATGGTTAAGAATACATATAAAAAATCTTATTTTTCAACCCAAAATATATGTTGTGGGTACTCTAAAGAATGAGATGAAATGGTAAAAATGAGTAAAAGTATTTCCAAATCTTACATGTACAATCAAAACTTTCAGATGAGGATGAAGATACAGATGAAATGGACTCGTGTCCAGACCAGTCAGCCAAAGATACCACATCCCCTGATGATGAACCAAACACAAGTCAGTCCAAGAAGGATAGACCTGCCCCGATACCAGGAAGGTTTGCTAGGATTGATGATGACGAGATTTACAAGTTTCAAGAAGTAAACCAGTCAGCTGCTACCAAGAAAAACACAAAATGGGGACTGAAGTTATTCCAAGGTATGCTCACAGGTTTAGATAAACACAATTGTTAAGCGTACAATTGTGAATAGTGCCTTACCCATAACTTTTATCATATGTTTAGGGTGCTCAAAAGAACCGTCTCATTGAGACGGTTCTTTTGAGTACCCACAACATATGTTTTGGTTGAGAAATAAGAATTTTTTTTTGCTGTTAAGTAAAACCTGTCTGAAGCAGCCACACAAAAATAGACAAAAATCAGATCTTAATGATAAAAGTAAGCTTAATGAAGGTCGAAAGTTTTGCAGAATGCTTTCTGCAATACTTTTAACTTGCATTAACGATAATTGGTCTTGAATTCCAAGTTTTTGTCTTCTTTTTGAGAGTGGCCATTTAAGACAGGTTTTACTGTATGCTCTAAACTAAAGGCCTGGCGTGCTCATGTTTCTGTGTGTCATTTTAAACTATATTTCCTGCTTGTAGCTTTTGATTATGGTTTACTGATGGCCTTTGATAATATTTTGGAGCCAGATCAGGCTCAACGAAATATTGGGCCTGATCTTAATGATAATCCAAATTGTTTGACACCCTGATGATATTACTGAAGGTTTTACTAAAGTTGATTTTACAAATCAGCAGATGACTAAAAAGCATGCAAATATACATGTCTGTAATGTAAAAAATTGTTGATGTCTTGGTGAACATCATTCTGATGTCTTATTGAGTGGATCAGTAAAATAATATGAGCCGCGACATGTGATTTCCAACAATGTGGCATTTTGACATGTGTAGACTGGTACAAGCCTCTGCAGCCTCCTTTTAAGCTTAGAAACTCCAACTGGTGATCAGTCAGTAACTTAACAATCATAGAATATTCAAGCGACTAGCAAAGGTACTGATCAGATTGCGCATATGGGCATGCTGATCTGAGGCTTTGCTGGTCGCACATACCACATTGTTGGAAATCTCATGTCGCGGCTCAATTCAAATGGTCACTATTCATTTTGATAAACTATGAGTATATAAGATTTGCACCGAGTCCCTGCCCCCACACCCGTCATATATTCTTATATTTTTTTTCAGAATGGCATACTAGTGTATTCAAAGAGCCCTTAGACATGGAAACTGTAGATGAACCTACCTTGGCCAAAATGCTGACCAAGTTTTACTGTGAGGCAAGACCTCAAGTCAAGGACCAAGAACAGCAGAAGTATCATAGACACACTCTGAAGAACATACGCGGTGCCGTCAACAGACATCTACAGGATATAGGCAGAAACATTGACATAGTAAGAGACAAAGAATTCAAACTTGCTAATAAGACAATGTATGGCGTGCTTAAGTCAAGATTACACCAGACATCTGTGCGGCCACATGTAAAGGATCTTATCTCGACAGATGACCTTGACCGCATTGATAGCTATCTGAGAGCAGCGCCCACTGATCCAATATTGTTACGTCAGTGTGTGTGGTTTCAGTTGTCCATACATTTCGTGGTGCAGGGTCATCAGTTTCATAAATTGTTGACTAAGGACTCGTTTGTGTTCACTCGTGACACTGATGATAGAGAGTATGTTACTTTGACAGAAGAAGATCGGAAGAACAACGCCCGTGGCGGAAAAATGGATGAATCAATGGCTGACAAGCGGATGTATGCCACAGGTGAAACAAACTGTCCTGTTGAGATGCTCAGATTACTGATTAAAAAAACTGTTCCTACGGCAAAGAGGTTATTCAACAAGGCTTACGCTGATTGTGTTAAATATCCAAATGCATACGACTTCTGGTATGATGACAAACCCTTGAAGAATTCTTCATTTGTACAGACTCTACAAAAGATCTGCGTTGGGAGTAAGTGTAGTAAGACATACACAGTGCATGGCTTGAAAGAAACTGCTATGAGCATCATGAATCACGCAATAATTGAGACACATCAAAATCTCTTGGACCAAAAACAAGCCAGTTCCCATAATCTTGGCATAGCCACATCTCAGAAAATTTCTTCTCGTACAGCTTGCATCAGGGGTAATCCCAACACCATAATTATAGTGAACCGTGAAGTGTGCTCTAAGTAGTAATGGACACTTTCTTTTGAACCAGAAATATCCCACTGTTGACTAAGTAATAATAGACACTACTGAACCAGAGATTCTTCACTTAGGGCTAATGGATACAAATTATTACATGTAAGGGGTCAAATTTAAAAAGAAATTAATAACATAATACTTTCTTTCCTGCATTTGTTTGTCACCTGATTTTCTTCAAAAGTAAATTTAAAAAAAAATCTTTCAGGAACACTATCAGAGTATCAAACAGTTTGGATCCAGATTAGGACTGCCATTTTGTCGGTCCTGATCTGAGTCCAAACTGTTTTCAAAGGTTATCAGCGGATAACAAATGTCCCTTCTTGACGGCTTGCAGTATAGACCATGCATAAGATTATAAGTTTTGTTTTATTTCTCAACTGAAACATATATGGTGGGTACTCAAAAGGATGGTCTCAATGAGGCATAATGGACAACATTTAAGCAAATTTTATAACTGATAGATAAGAAAGTGTTCATACTTTTACACTATTTTCTTTTTATCATCCTATGCTTTAAATACCTATTCTAACACACCTTGCCTATTCAGTCAATGCTAAAAAAACACGATATATTAGACAATTTTGAAAGCGCAGGGAAAGCACGCACTAACTGGCGTCATTTGTTACTGTAAAATGACATCAGTCATGGCGTTAGACGATGTAAGGTCATTTTTATGCTTGGAAGACGTGACAAATATGTAAACCTCTGTGACACAGTCAAACTATTGGGGGGGGGAATTCTTTAGTGCAATGGCGAAAAGTTGGAAGAAACGGAAGACCTCAAATGTGTTTAGCTCATTTTTTGTGTGTTAGAAACAAAATAGATCAGCACTTGTGCATGAATTGTTGAGTAATAATTCACTGTTTGTTGGTCAGTTGTACGAAGATAAATCACTCGTGCTGCGCGCTGGTGATTTGATCTTCTTTATAACTGACCTCCAAACAATGAATCATTATACAGCAATTCACTACTAGAGCTTATTTATTTCTTAAATGATCCTCATTTCAAGAAAACCTTTCTCCATGATTCTACAGCAGTTATGGCTCGGACCAGCCTGCTCAACAACACAGACCAGCAAGAAATTTCGCATATAGTATCTTAAGCTCCACCTACTATGAACAATTATATAAATAAATCTAAGCATTTGTACATATAACAAAGAAATTACCTATCTGGTCTGCTAGTGTAGGATCATATCTAATCATATTTCCATAAGCAAACAGGGAAGATCCTGATCAGGCAGCTCTTACAAAAGCTGCCTGATCTGGTTCTTCTCTGTTTAAAAAAGTGTTAAAAGGTGTCTCTATGATATAAAAGGTTTAACTAATATTCATAACAAATATGCGCCTTTGTTAATCCTATGTTAGTAATTAGAATTCCCCTTTATGACGCCCATACAGCAAGTGATTATATAGAGGATCTTACATGAGTGCTCATGTTTTATTGAATTTATTAAACGAGTTGGGGAAAAGAGATAAAATGCGAGGCTTGCCGAGCATTTTATCTCTTTTTCGCAACGAGTTTTATAAATTCAATAATAAAGAGCACGAATGTTAGATTCTATTTATCATATGACTTTAAGATTTCTTTGTAGTCTCATTGCTAATGGTAAAACGTTAAAATAATTGCCATTATGTAAGCAACGTTGTTATGGACGTCATAACGTTTCCCGAAAATTGATAAACCACTAGTGGTTTACAGATTTTATTGCATGGCGTTATATCACTCCCAGACGCGACGTCATATGATAATTCTTTTTCTTGCTCAACCGTTTGTATTTTGATGGTATTTCCCATCGATATTGATACAATAAAAGTGGCAATGCCCATTGTGTACTGTACGGTTTCCAGTATACATTGGCTCTCTTGTATGCTGTGTTTTAGCTCACCTGTACCATAGACTCAAGGTGAGCTATTGTGATCATAGGATGTGCTCTCTTGTATGCTGTGTTTTAGCTCACCTGTACCATAGACTCAAGGTGAGATATTGTGACCATAGGATGTGCTCTCTTGTATGTTGTGTTTTAGCTCACCTGTACCATAGACTCAAGGTGAGATATTATGGTCATAGGATGTGCTCTCTTGTATGCTGTGTTTTAGCTCACCTGTACCATAGACTCAAGGTGAGCTATTGTGATCATAGGATGTCTGTCATCCATCAGTCCGTCTGTCCGATGTCTGTCATTTATTTCTTTAAACAACATTTCCTCCTAAACCAGTGGGTCGACTTTCACCAAACTTCATAGGAATGAGCCGTGGGTGGTCCCCTTTCAAAGTTGTTCAAATATTCTAGGCAGAATTCTGGTTGCCTTTGCAAACAAAAATATAAATCTTTAAGATTGTCTTGTCAAAAACTACTGATTTCCCAATGATTTGAAAATAATTTGCAGCAAATGGTCCTTGGGTGACCCTCTACCAAAATTGTTCAAATTATATGTATCTATTGTAAAAAAGATCAGCGTCAGGGTCGTGGCCTGTCGTTTTACTTAAATTTGTATCCTGATGGATTTCCAAAACAGATAGCTACAATAAGGATAGGATTGCCTATTATCTTTTAAGGGGGCAGAGATAGACTTTCCAAAACATATGTACTTCAGTAACTGAATATTGAAATAATCATAACAAACCGTGCAGACCCTGATAAAAAGCAGCATTATGCTGCATTTCATCTGAGTTTTCACTGTTTGCCAAACTACTTGTTTAGGACAAAGGGTTAATTCCCCATTTTCAGATGAGTTCAATCAAGGTATGTCCCTGGGGCCAAAAGTGACCCGTCCTGTGGCTCACATGCTTTACATTAGACTTATAAAGGGAAACATAAAAAAATCTTCTTGTCTGAAAGCACTAGGCCTAAGGGTTAATATTATATTTTAAATTATAGCATTATCTAGTTCACTTCTACCAAGTTTTTTTTTTTCAAATTATGCCTCTGGGGACGGGGGCTCAGTGGTAGAGTGCTTGACTTGAGACCGAGGGGCCACTGGTTTGAGCCTCACCGGCGTCACTGCATTGTGGTCCTTGAGCAAGACACATTTATTCTAGCTTAGTACTGGTTCAACCCAGGAAGACCCGTCCTTGTTTTGCTGAAAGATTGATGATGGGACGTAAAGAGTCAAATCAAACAAACACATGCCTCTGTAAGCCAAAAATGGCCCTACTGCAGAGAACATGTTTTACTTAGATTAATATGAAGTAAAATTGAGCTTTTATATCATGTTAAGTCATAATGAAACTGTTGATCTATCAACATTCAAAGCTGGACTTTGAGAGGAGCTATGCTTTTCTTTACCTTTATAAATAGTCATTCTCAGATGAGCGACCCATGGCCTGAGGCCCCTCATGTCTTGTGTTTATGTCACTTTCTCATGTGGTGCCCTGGGTCGGGTGAGGTTTTATGTTGTGTCGATTCCTGATCTTTGCCTTCTTCCTTACTTAAGGATTGTAGATAGTCTAGTTTCTTTCACACCTGATAAGTATATCTGAGATTTTACCCTGGGATAGAAAATCTTATCTTACCCATGCTATCCTACCCAGGACGTCAAGTAACTTCATCATGTGAAATTGCATCTTAGCATATTCAAGGACTTCAGGAAGCTTTGTTTTAAATAAATAAATAAATAAAATATATAAAAACAGTGGTGGCCAGCAAAAAATAATCCATTATTCGTGTGAGGGTAGGATAGAAAAATCTGCGCTTCGGGATCACCGTTTGTCATCACTCGGCAAGCCTCGTGATGCCACACAGCGATCCTCAGGACAGATTTTTCTATCCTACCCTCATACTCATGATAGATTCTTATTTTCTTATTCTTTGAATAGAGCTGGAAAAGTTTCATGTATGCTCTTCCATTATTGCAGCCATCAAGATAAAAAGGCGATTCTTTAAAACTATCTTATTTGTAGATACAAAAAGCTACCTAGCCAGCATTCAATGTCGGGTCCTCATCATCGGCATGCCAGCGAATTACCATTTAAATATCGTTTCGCGGGCGGCACGATATGGGCCTGTTTTAGTGGTATTTGGAACCTCTTCTCTCCCCTCATCAACTAAGAATAAAAAGGAGTTGTTAATTTGAGTTGGACCCATCTGACAAAATTGTCTGGAATTGCGCATGAGTAAGTAATGGCACCCTTTATTTTCCAAAATATGCAGGTGAAGAAGTAGAATAAGGTTCTATAATGTTTCAATATGTAATTAAGCAAGTTGATTTCCCATGGTTTGGTTCTAATATTCTGTTTATATTGTCCGTGAACTGCAAGATGTCAAACTTATATGCGAAAGGTACAACATGGTATATGCGCCCAGCGAAGACACAGGTCAGCCTGCACATTCACACAGCCTGATCAGAGTCTTGGCATGGTGCTCTATGGGTAGCCAAGGTCCCAATAGTTCTTCATACAGACAGCTAAGACACAGGTCAGCCTGCACATTCACCCAGTCTGATCAGAGTTTTGGCTTGGTGTTCTATGGGTAGCCAAGGTCCTAATGATTCTTCATACAGACAGCGAAGACACAGGTCAGCCTGCAAATCCACACTGTCTGATCAGAGTCTTGGCATGGTGCTCTATGGGTAGCCAAGGTCCCAATAGTTCTTCATACAGACAGCTAAGACACAGGTCAGCCTGCACATTCACCCAGTCTGATCAGAGTTTTGGCTTGGTGTTCTATGGGTAGCCAAGGTCCAAATGATTTTTCATACAGACAGCTAAGACACAGGTCAGCCTCCACATCCACCCAGTCTGATCAGAGTCTTAGCTTGGTGCTCTATGGGTAGCCAAGGTCCCAATAATTCTTCATACAGACAGCGAAGACACAGATCAGCCTGCACATCCACCCAGTCTGATCAGAGTCTTGACTTGGCGTTCTATGGGTAGCCAAGGTCCAAATAATTCTTCATACAGACAGCTTAGACACAGGTCAGCCTACACATCCATACAGTCTGATCAGAGTCTTGACTTGGCGTTCTATGGGTAGCCAAGGTCCAAGTAATTCTTCATACAGACAGCGAAGACACAGGCCAGCCTGCACATCCACACAGTCTGATCAGAGTCTTGGCTTGGCGCTCTATGGGTAGCCAAGGTCCCAATGATTCTTCGTACAGACAGCTAAGCACAGGTCAGCCGGCCCATCCACACAGTCTGATCAGAGTCTTGACTTGGTGTTCTATGGGTAGCCAAGGTCCCAATGATTCATCATACAGACAGCGAAGAATCAGATCATACAGAGATCATGTGCAGGATGATCTGAGTCTTTGCTGTATGCACATCATCGACTTACTTGTAACGTAACCAGTGCAATACAACAGTCACGTTCCAATGCAATACAACAGTCACGTTCCAATGCAAGACAACAGTCACGTTCCAATGCAATACAACAGTCACGAGCCAATGCAATACAACAGCTACGTTCCAATGCAATACAACAGTCACGTTTAAATGCAATACAACAGCTACGTTCCAATGCAATACAACAGTCACGTTCCAATGCAATAAAACAGCTACGTTCCAATGCAATACAACAGTCACGTTCCAATACAACACAACAAACACGTTCCAATACAATACAACAGACACGTTCCAATGCAATACAACAGTCACGTTCCAATGCAATACAACAGTCACGTTCCAATGCAATACAACAGTCACGTTCCAATACAATACAACAGTCACGTTCCAATGCAATACAACAGCCTCATTCCTATGCAATACAACAGTCTCGTTCCAATACAATACAACAATCACGTTCCAATGCAATACAACAGTCACGTTCCAATGCAATACAACAGTCACGTTCCAATGCAATACAACAGATACGTTCCAATACAATACAACAAACACGTTCCAATACAATACAACAGTCACGTTCCAATGCAATACAACAGATACGTTCCAATACAATACAACAAACACGTTCCAATACAATACAACAGTCACGTTCCAATACAATACAACACAACAAACACGTTCCAATACTATACAACAGACACGTTCCAATGCAATACAACAGTCTCATTCCAATGCAATACAACAGTCTCGTTCCAATACAATACAACACTCACGTTCCAATGCAATACAACAGCCTCGTTCCAATGCAATACAACAGTCACGTTCCAATACAACACAACACTCACGTTCCAATGCAATACAACAGCCTCCTTCCAATGCAATACAACAGTCACGTTCCAATACAATACAACAGTTCAGACTGCGCGGATGCGCAAGCTGATCAGTTTCGCCGATGGACGCACATGCCAACTAGTACTTTTACTGGTAACACTGTTATCTTACTTGATACAAGTTTTATACCTTCCCAGACAGCGAGTTGAGTCAACATGTTACCAAAGTTGAAGGCAACACACGCTGCCATTGACGCTGTGTGATATTATAAGCTGATGTTTCGTTTCGTCATAAGCAATAGCTCGAGCAACGTTGTCGCCCATGTTAAACAGCACACGATCATTCTTTAAGTCTCCTGACATAACAATTATATCTCTATCTCCACATACGAAGATATTGTCAGACGTGTCTACTGCTACTCCTAAGTAGGACAAGAAAGTCGTCGTCTCCAGTTGTCTACTGGTGATTACAGCACCATTGTTGGCATCTAAAACAGTTATGGTTTTCTTACCGCTGTCTGTAGCTGCAATCCACCGCCCATCACTGTTGCTGCAGATGTACCTGCTATACCTAAACGAAGACTGACCGCCAAGCAACTGCTCACTGCCTTGTCTATCTATTGCGTGTAATTGCTGCCCGTCTGTACAAATAAGATTATCTTTACTGTAAGTAATTCCAAAGCCATCAAATGACAAGTCAATTGTTTGTTTGATCCTCAGCTTCTCATCAGCAACTTCTAGAAAGACCAAAGAACGTCGGTTAGTAACAACGGCTTCCATGTCATTCAACAATGTTATATCCCAGCCATGTTGCACTGGCACTGAGGATAAGAATCTCATGTCTTGGGAAAACAGTTTCACTTTACAATTGTTATTATCTACAAACAGTTTCTGTCCACCTGATGTTATAGCTACACCTGTTATCAAGCACGATTTCCTGTCCTCCTTAGTTCTGACATTGTAAATGCCTATATGTCTGGCTTCAATTTGTCCGAATGAAGATTTTGTGGATTTTAGTCTTGGCAAGCCTCCTCTATTTGAAGGACTGGCTGGTCTTTTTGATCCTTTTATATGGCTGGGAAAATTGATATCTTGGGTGGATACATCAACATCAACGTTTAAATGGTGTTTGTTTAAAGAACCAAAATTCAATGGCTTAGATAAGAGTATCTGAACATCTTTGCTTGGCTCAAAAATGAGAGATGTTAGATTTAGGGACTCTTTCAGATTTTTTACGACAACAACACACTTCCTGGTCTTGCTAACTGACTCTTGTAAGCTGAGAAATGTGTTTACATTAATAGGCTTGCCTCTAACTTTATTTGTAAAGTTTATCTCTGCGTCAACTAGGGAAATCTGAGTATTAATTTCCTGCTTAATTTGTGATACTGTTGCATTCTGCATGTCGCATTCAGCTTCAATGACAGTCTTCATATTCTGGAAGCTTCTGTTGATTTTTGCTATGATTTTATCATACGCTGTTTGTGCGTCCTGCAACAGTGTTTGCCTCTGGTCCATCAGCTTACCGCGGTGTTTGTCTACAGAGGACAAAAACTTTGATAGCTGGCTCTTGTAGTTTTTGTTGGCATCACACAAGTTGTCAACCTCGCTTAGCTGGGTATGTTTACATGAATCCTCTACGCCTTTGGTGTCGCACATACTATGACTGGCGAAACAACACATAGAACATATAAGTGCCCCATGGTGATAGCAAAACTGATCTTTGAGACGTTTAGGATGGTCGTCACAGGTCTCATACCTTGGTGGCTTATCGGCCATAGACGGTGGCATGTCAGTACCTGTTTGGATCACGTGACCTTTGGTGGCCATCAAACTTCCATGGACGGTGTGACATTCGGTACATAAGAACTGATTGCAGTTCTTACAGAAACAGTTGACCTTGACATTTTTCCCTCTGGACTCGTCACAGGGCTCACAGTAGGGGTCGTGGTACTCGTCTTTGGCTCCGTGTCGAGAGACTAGGCTGTCCGCCATTCTAAAACATATAATAAAATAAACAGGCCTTTCAGCAGTAATAACTCATACAGGAATGGAGGGCGAGTTTGGGCTGTAAAGCTGTCGGCCATTATATAAACATATAATAAAATGGACAGGACTCATCAGTAATAACTCATACAGGAATGGACTGTTTGAGCTGTAAAGCTGTCGGCCATTCTATAAACATGATAATATGAGCAGGGATCTCAGCAATAATAACATCTGCAGGAACAGAGGGCGAGTTTGAGCTGTAAAGTTGTCGGTCATTCTGTAAACATATAATAATATAGAAAATAATTGTATTCACTCATTCTCAAATTTTCGGCCTTGGGCCTTCTTCAGGATATTAGAAACAATGTTCACAGCTAAGTAGCATCCATGATGACCATTATGGTATATGTTTACTTCATTATGGTATGTTTACTGTTGATTGGACGGTAAACATATACCATAATTATGGTCATCATGGATGCTACTTAGCTGTGAAAATTGTTTCTAATATCCCGAAGAAGGCCCAAGGCCGAAAATTTGAGAAAGAGTGAATACAATTCATTGACTTTATTGCTGTTATTCGCTATGGAATTATTATATTGAATTATGATAATATAGACAGGATATCAGTCGTAATAACTTCTACAGGAACGGAGGGAGATTTTGAGCTGTAAAGCTGTCGGCCATTCTATAAAGATATTATAAAATGGAAATAACTCATACAGGAAAAGAAGGAGAGTTTAAGTTTTTAAACTTGGCGAAGCCCATATCCCAGATAATACAACAATACTGGCTGGGCATTTTTACCCAATATTATAAAAAAGTAACAGTATGATCGGGAAATACTACAGTCATATACTACAGACCAACTCACGGCACCGTGAGGAAGAGCCATGGAACATTTATAGTAACAATACAACTGTAAAACAATAATAGCAAAGCAACCAGCTTTCTTTTCATTTCAAGATGATTGCAAAACTAGAATGGACACAAAGTAATGCATAACAAAACAAAGACAAACACAGAACTCTCACAAACAATGGGAAGTACATTCAACAATATATCAACAACAACAATACCACCGCCTTATTAAGGACAGCAGCCTAAGCCACCGCGGGGCTTAAATGCATTTAACTAGTACTAAATCTTCGCCCTAGATTATGTTGTTGTTAAAACACGAAATTGTTTAGTTCGCATGGAGGCCAGGGAAAGTCGGCCAGGGAAAGCCCTAGCTCTTTCCTTGTTAGCGGCGACTTTCGTCATCTGTTGATAACCTTTACAAACAGCTTGCGGACAGAACGACCCTGATCCAAAACTTTTGACACACTAATAGTGTTCCTGAAGATTTTTTTACAGTTTATTTTGAAAAAAAATATAATGTCAGCAAACGACAACAAAAACAAAACAAAATGCCTAGCATGCAACTAGTTAATGTATAGTAAAACCAGCCTCTAAAACTATTACAAGGTAAATATACAGAAATTAGCACATGCGATAATGCAGGCCTTGAGGTTATAAAACTTTTTTCACTCTCAACATAACTAAGCAAAATTTATCCTGCTCATAAATGTTGAATATATATATATATATATATATATATATATATATATATATATATATATATATATATATATATATATATATATATATATATATATATATATATATATATATATATATATATATATATATATATATATATATCTAATTTCACTTGTATCCTTGGATCCACCATGCTTTCACTTGCGAACGAAATAGATGCCTTGCAATGAAAAGGAACCAATATACGACATGTACTGCATCAGGCGTTGTCAATATCAGCGCTTCCTGAACATCCTTTATTTGGGGATGTCTCAGTTGCGCAGTTGGTAGCGTCAATGTCTGGTGTAGTGCTAGGCGGTGTTGTCGAGGTCGTGGGTTCGAGTCTCGCTAGAGGCAAAATATTTACAGCATCTATCGGCTCAGTTGATTCACTATATCCCTCTGTATTTATCTACTGTCTGAATCTGCATCAGTTTCTGATCCTGTGTAGCTACTGTCTGAATCTGCATCAGTTTCTGATCCTGTGTTGCTCGAAAGCAATGATGTTTGTGAAATTATATTTCCGCACTTCTGATATTTATCTAATTTCACTTGTATCCTTGGATCCATCATGCTTTAAACTTGCGAACGAAATAGATGCCTTGCAATGAAAAGGAACCAATATACGACATGTACTGCATTAGGCGTTGTCAATATCAGCGCTTCCTGAACATCCTTTATTTGGGGATGTCTCAGTGGCGCAGTTGGAAGTGTCAATGTCTGGTGTAGTGCTAGGCGGTGTTGTCGAGGTCGTGGGTTCGAATCTCGCTAGAGGCAAAATATTTACAGCATCTATCGGCTCAGTTTGATAACTATATCCCTCTGTATAGTTGGTTTCTCAACATTTAATAGCAGGATAAAATTTACAAAAATATTAAAAAGTAAGAAAATCTGTATTGTATACATTGTAACTGCAGCCAGCCTTGTTTCCTGAACTAGACAACGGACAATCAGGACACGCTTTACAATTTCAAATTAGTTTTTTTTTTGGTTCTTTTTTAATATATCGTTCAAAAATAATAATCAGCCGTGACACGAGATTTCCAACAATGTGGTATGTGCGACCAGCAAAGACTCAGACCAGCCTGAGCATACGCGCAGTCTGATCAGCGTCTTTGCTAGTCGCTTGAATATACTATGACTGTTAAGCTACGAACTGAGAAGCATTTGGAGTTTCTACGCTTAATAGGAGGCTGCACAGGCTCGTCTGAGTCTATACTTGTCAAAATGAACACATTGCTGGAAATCTCATGTCGCAGATTCTTTACTGGTGGAAGTACATCACGTAGCATGCGCGGATCCAGGAATTTTCGTCAGGGGGGGGGGTCAAGGTCAGTCAGACGAAAAAGCTCTGACAACTTTTTTTTTTCTTTTAGTCCTCAGCTTATTTTACAGAAGTCAAATGGTCAATTTCAAAGAAATCTATCATTTTTCAAGGTTCAAGAGGGGGTCCAACATTTTGCAGGGGGGGGGGGGGGGGGGTCCAACTTTTGCCAGGGGGGTCCAATTGCTTATACCCTATAGAAACCCATATAACTTGTGATTTTCTAGGGGGGGTCCGGACCGCCTGTCCCCCCTCTTGATCTGCACTTGTGTAGATACATGTATCGTTTGAGCCAGTGTCTAGCGAAAGGTACACGTTGGTTCCCACTTTACTGGTGGAAGTACATCATGTAGATACATGTATCATTTGAGCCGGTGTCCAGCAAAAGGAACAAGTTGGTCCCCCTTTACTGGTGGAAGTACATCATGTAGATACATGTATCATTTGAGCCGGTGTCCAGCGAAAGGTTCAAGTTGGCTTATGCGTCAAACGATGACTCAGATCAGGCTACGTATCCGCACAGTCTAGTCTGAGTCTTCATCGGGTACTCTCTGGGTAGCAAAGAGTTAAACATTTCTTCATGCGTAAAACTAATACTCTGATCAGGCAGTGCGGATAACCAGACTGATTGGAATCTTAACTTTACGCACATGTAAACATTTCTTGGATACCGATTCATTGGCCACTTACCCTATAGTTAGCCGAATCTGGAATACTTTTGTTGAAGTGCAAATACTCCTTTATGAATATTTTACAGATAAAAAAGCTTTGGTACAAAAGTGTCCATTAAATCCATATTGGTGGTGTGCGAAGAAAACACTTTATGATTGTTTCGATTGTCAATTTTAATCATTCTGGCACAGGTCCAAGTTTTCAGATATTAGATTTTCTTCGTTTCTGTTTAAAATGACCTAACAAAGAAGTTATTCAATGGTATTTCTTAAGCAAAAGCATAACATTGTTCTATTAAAATTTAACCTTTGTTCTTCCAAATTTGCGATCTAGCATACCTCAAAACAGCGTTTTATGCACCCGTTGACGTAATGTCAAAAGACGCTAATAAGGCTGCGCCTATGCGCAGTCTGGTAAGTATCTGTATTCTTCGCATTCATCGAAACCGGGCTTTAAAATATAGTGACATGTTTTTGTGTGTAAGATTAAAACTTATAGGAACAGGAAGTTAAATGTAACCATTTTTCAAAAAGATTATAACGATGTGTGGGAAGTGATGGCTCAATTGGTAGAATCATGTTTACTTGGGATTGAAGGATCAGCAAGACACTTTATAACACCTTTACCAATTTTAGCATACAACATCTCGTGAAGTACAAGGTCTACACTGATGTTATACCATGTTTGTCCACCTGTACGTAAGATAATCCACTCGCTAAAGCTCGTGGATTATCTCCACGTACAGGCTGACAACCCATGGTATATTTATAACTTATCCTCTGCCTAGTACCGAGTCAAAACGTACCGTACTAATGATGGAGAGCGCACATTTAGTACCATAATTTATACCACCTTACCAACTTAAGCACGAAATATCTCGCGACGTGCAAGGTCTACACTGATGTAGGTGGTATAAAACAGTTATACCATGTTTTTCCACCTGTACGTAAGATTATCCACTCGCTAAAGCTCGTGGATTATCTCCACGTACAGGCGGACAACCCATGGTATAACTATAACTTGTCCTCTACCTAGTACTGAGTCAAATTATAAAACACATAAAGTACCGTACTAGTGATAGAGAGCGCACATTTAGTACCATAGTCTATACGTGTACGTGCAAACTAATTAGGACAGCCGTGTGCTATTAGGTACGTAGCCAGGCAGAGGCCGGGAAGTCTGGATCTCATCTATACGTGGATAGATGTTATATGTTCTTGTATGTGTAAAAGATAAAGAACTCAGGTATGACCAGGAATTCAGGACATATTCATAATGTTACTTCTTAATAAAGATCATCTCGCTGATTAACAATTATACCGAATGAAAAGTTTCAGGATTATTCCTGAATTAAGGATTTTGAGGCTGACATTCCATAGAAAATCAACCTCAAATGCTGAATTAGGCAGATAATAATAACTTCTCTGGTTTACAATCAATTTATCTGAAGACAAGTGACGATTTAAATATTATCTTTATGTGTTTGTTGGTATACATCAAATTTTAAGATTTGAATTTCTTAAGTTCCGGATTTGGGAAATTCAGTACTTTCATACATGATCCTGTCACCAATATTTTTATTCAGTTTAGTAGCTACTTTATTAACCGTTGATGAGTTTTGATGGCAGACTTTTTCCATATCAACTGCTATTTTCTTGTTAATCCTTAAAATACCTGAAAAATGCATCTGAAAATACCCATTCTGCAAATGCCGTCTGCTTAATTCGTCTGCTACACATATTTACTAACATCTTTGACTATTATTAGCTTAGAGGCAAACCGTGTGAACCCAGATCAGTCTTATCTGGGTCTTTAATGTTTGATCAAGATGCTTTTAAAACATATCAACGGACGACAAAGCAGATGACGAGGAAGAGACACAGAACACTAATAGCAACGCGAAAACCAGAACATAATCAAAGAAACCAGCTGTCTTTTCCTCAGTGAGTTGTTTTAAAAACAAGACTGGACACTAAATACTTCCTTACAGACCAATCCATCACGGCACCCCGAGGAAGAGACACAGAACACTAATAGCCACCCGACAGCCAGTACACAATCAAAGCAATGAAACCGCTTCTCTTACCTCAATAGAGATGCAACGAGTACGGACGCTAAGTACAGCATTACATACAAACCCACCACGGCACCACGAGGAAGAGACACAGAACACTAATAGCCACACGACAGCCAAAACACAATCAAAGCAAGGAAACCACCTCTCTTACGTCAGTAAGATGCAACTAGAAAGGACGCTAAGTACTGCATTACAGACCAACCCTACCCGGAACCCCCCGAGTTTGCTTACCGCCTTGCCGTGGTTCGGGGGCTTAATTCGCACGGGGGACTTTATTTTTTAATAACTGTCCCCTCTGCTTAGAACTAAAGGTAAGCCAGGCGCTCGCCCTCTGGCGCCCTAGAAATATGGATGGCTGCCCGGCACCACTGGGGACAGACTGTATGTACCTTCGTACGTAAGCAGGCCTGTTTGCGTCTCTAGTTTTGCAGACTTGAGAGGTGACAGGTTGGGGTTAGAGTCCCCACGCAAACCAGTGGTAACTGTCCGTAAAAGCCGCAACTATAGCAACCTGTTTTCATAAATAACCAAAAGCTTACATTTATCAAAAACTGTTTTCCATGAGTAAAACTGTAAAGAAGATAAAAGTCAAATATAGCAATTTTATAATTGCTATCGTCTTAATTATTGAGTTCTAGATCTTGTTGAACATTCATTTTCAAACTCTTACTTTATCTATATAACAGTTTACATGATTAACTGTCCAGTACCTAAGTTACATTCTTGCTCTTATATTTTTTTTAAAGTTCTGTATTGTAGAGCTTTAAAGTTCTGTATTGTAGGGATATCTTCAGATTTTTAACTAGAAGAGTAATATACCTATAAATTTCTTTGCTAAATTCCAATATATTATTCAAAAGAACATACTGTAGTTCTTTCTGTCTCAAATTCAATTATTTCTCTTATACTATGTCTTTATTTTTCATTATCAGCATCAAAACTCAAATAGGCTTACATCCACCGGGTCTACTACAATCATTACAATTTCAAACTTTTTGAATAATCTATCTCAGTTTATTTCTAAACTGTACATCACAACCGGGCTTATACCGTGTCTGTAGGGTTAAAATATACAGATTGCTTTACTGTTGTAGTAGATAAGGTGAAAACCCTTATTAAAATAACGGCTGCCTGTTTGCCGTGGGTTTGCGACGCGTGAATGGGAGAAGAGAATCCTAGCAATTGAGGAAAGCCCAGGGATCTCCAGCTTTCCAACACATTGCTTTGGTCTCGGATTCAGCTAGACGTGAGGTCTGGTGCTAGGTCCGGCGCCGGATCAATCGGCTGGGTGGTCCAGCTTTTGAAACTATCTTGTTCTTTCTTCCTTCTTTCTTTATAAAAGTATCTATTTAGGTACATAACCGTGTCCCATACCCTTTATATATCATACTATTTAGTTTCAAGAGCGACTGCTCATGGGCCAATCTTGGGGCATGTAGACCAGCGTTATTTTGGCTTAAGAGAGTGGTGAGGGGGGTAGTAAAATTTTATGGGTGGGGACGTCCAATAAATATTAAATCTTTTTTCTTTAAGAACTCAGTATTTAATATGTATAGGACGTAAATCTTAAGTTGAACGTACGACTGGAAAACATGAACCGGAGTATAGTAGGTGTGTAGCTTTAACGTAGGAAATAGGAGAGCCATTACGTTCCCTTGTTGGGCTCCACGGTGGGTGAGGCGCATAGCTATCGAATATTAAATCAACACTATGGATCAATCTGATTTTTTTTCAAATATGATCCACCCCTCTACCCCAAGCTCAGGCTTGGGTTCTACCCCCAATCTGGTACAATCTAATTGTACCAACAAAAGACAAAGATCACTTGATACGGACTCGGATGATGATGTACAGATTCAAAATACACAAACCTTTCCAAAATTTATAATAATCAGAAACAACAACTGTGAAGATGAGAAAATCACAAATTTATCTCCCTTTGTAATAGAAAAGATGATTGAAGGTTTGATTGGAACAGCCAAAAATGTCAAGAAGTTAAAAGATAACAGCCTGTTAGTAGAAACCACAAGAAAAAGCCAAACAGAGCAACTTCTACGCCAAACAAAGTTTTACAACATCAATGTCAAAGTTACCCCACACCAATCTCTTAACTCCTCAAAAGGAATAATAAGAGATTCAGCCATGAAGGGTGTCTCAACGGATGAAATAAAAGAATATTTAAAGTCACAAGGTGTTATAAATGTTAGGAGAATTAGCATAAAGAAAGAAGGACAAACCATAGACACCAATACTTTTGTTGTAACATTCAATACCCCAACTCTTCCAAAAAATGTCAAAATTTTCTATAGATTAATTAAAGTTGAATTGTACATCCCCAACCCATTACGCTGTTTTGAATGTCAACGTTTTGGTCACCATGAAGATAGGTGCACAGCTGCTCCTGTTTGCGCAAAATGTGGAAAGGAAGGTTTTTGTGGAGTGAGATCTGAAAATTGTAAAGGCCCAATCAACTGTGTAAATTGTGGTAAAGATCATCCGGCATATTCAAACAAATGTGAAGTGTGGCTTAAAGAAAAAGAAATTATAAAACTCAAACTCAAAAACAACATCCCATACCCTGAAGCTAGGAAACTTTATGAAAATACAATAAATCCAAATGTACCAACTTATTCATCAATCATCAAATCAAATCAGAAAACTGTAGAACTAAAAGATGCCCAAACTCAAACATGCGAAGTCTCTGTGCTAAAGCCATTAGAAAAACTCAAACCTATTGATAAAAAGACCACTCCAAAACAATCACCAAGTACTACAACATCATCATCATCAGTCAAAAATAACAATCCAGTCAAAACAACTTCACCGAATAAAGCCAAACCGAAAAGTTCAAGTAACAAGCAGCAAGTTCAAACAGATACCAGACAGAAAAATACAGATAGAGCTTATGCTACAAGAGTAGCCAAAGAATCTTTGAAATTGCAAAATAAATTTAATGGTTTAGAGGATGAAAATATGGAACTATCAGTAGAAGTTCCCTAACCCCTCAACCTCAATGTCAAATGACAATTCATTAAGTTCCAGTAATTTAGGAAGGCGGTCACCAGTTCTTCCTCCTTAAGAAAGTATGTTACATAATATGAAAGTTTCCATTCTTATATTTTTATATATTCTTTCCTAATTTATACGAAATATGGATTTTAAACACAATATTATTCAATGGAATTGTCGAGGTTTAAAACCAAAGTTTGATGAAATCAAACTATTACTTTCACAACACAAATCATCAATTTTATGTCTTCAAGAAACATTTTAAAAACGTGATGATACAATTACTCTGAAAGGTTTTAATGTATACAATCATATACATTCTGAATGTCAGAGATCATCAGGAGGTACCTCTATCTTTGTTAAATCTTCCTGTCCTCAACGACATATAGATTTGTCTACAGAGCTACAGGCGACTGCTGTTTCAGTAACTCTTAATAAAGAGATAACCATATGTTCTGTTTACATACCACCTTCATTTTCTTTAACATCTGAACATCTTAATTCTCTTATTCAACAACTTCCTACACCGTATTTATTACTAGGTGACTTTAATGGTCATAATATTCTCTGGGGTAATAAAGAAAATAATTCTAGAGGTGAACTAATTGAAAATATCATTACAAACAATGATATATGTCTTATGAATGATAAATCATACACTTATATGCACTATCCAACAGGTTCTTTCTCTTCTATAGATCTTTCCTTATGTCATCCTTCCATTTTTCTTGACTTTAACTGGTCCGTTTGTAACGATCAGCATCATAGTGATCATTTTCCTATCCTCATTGAAAGTAATACTTCCACAGTGGAAGATCATAATCCGAAGTGGAAACTAAATAAAGCTAATTGGGAAGTATTTCAATCTTTATGTACTGAAACAATTATTTTAGATAGTTTCAAAGATTCTTCAGACCCTTTGTCTGATTTCACCTCTTCTCTCATTGATATATCTACTAAATGTATACCAAAAACCTTGACAAATCCAACAAAAAGTAATCCATGGTACAATGATGAATGTAAAGAAGCTATTAAAACGAGGAAAAAAGCTCTAAATAAATTCAAAAAATATCCAACTAAGGACAACTTAAATGAAGTAAAAATATTTAGAGCAAAGGCTCGCAGAACAATAAAGATATCGAAACGAAAGTCATGGCGTTCTTACGTTTCAAAAATTAATCACAAAACCCCTATCAAAAAAGTTTGGGATATGATAAGAAAAATATCTGGTAAGACAAAGTCACCCAGTTACACCCATTTAAACCATCCCATTACAGAAACAAAATCAACAAGTAAATTTGATATAGCTGAAACCTTAGGAGAAACATTTCTAAACAATTCATGTTCAAGAAATTACTCTGAAAAATTTCAAAAAGTTAAAGCAGAACAAGAAAAAATTAAACTTAATTTCAAATCTGCAAATACTGAGGAATATAATAATCTTTTTAATTTTGATGAACTTTTGGATGCAATTAAACAATCGCATGATTCTGCAACTGGACCAGATGACATACATTATCAAATGCTTAAACATCTCCCAGAGAGTTCCCTCCAAGCTCTTTTAGGTATATTTAATCATATATGGACTACTGGTGACTTTCCTGAAGATTGGCGATTAGCTACTGTAATACCTATATCCAAACCAGGGAAAGATCATGCTGAGCCAACCAATTATAGACCTATAGCTCTTACAAGTTGCTTTGTAAAACTTTAGAAAGAATGATTAATAAAAGGTTGATTTGGTATTTAGAATCCAACAATCTTTTATCACGGTATCAATCGGGTTTCCGAGCTGGCCGTAGTACAAATGATAATTTAGTTAAATTGGAAACTTTCATACGTGATGCCTTTGTTAAAAAGGAACACGTTGTAGCTGTCTTTTTTGACTTGGAAAAGGCATACGATACCACATGGAGATATGGCATTATGAAAGATATTCATAAACTAGGACTAAGAGGTAGACTACCTACTTTTATTGAAAGCTTCCTTGCTGATCGCGCAATGCAAGTGAGGGTGGGATCCACTCTTTCTGATTTATATGATCAGGAGCAGGGGGTCCCACAGGGCGGTGTATTATCTACAACTCTTTTTAATATTAAAATCAATGATATTGTTAAATGCCTAGATAATTTAACAGATTGCTCTCTCTATGTTGATGATTTTTGTATTTGCTTTCGATCTAAAAGAATGCGAACAATTGAAAGACATCTACAGCAAAACTTAAACAAGATAGAACATTGGGCCACTAATAATGGCTTTAAATTTTCCAAGTCAAAAACACAATGTGTACATTTCTGTCAGTTGCGAAAGCAACATGATGATCCAGTTCTTACATTATATGGATCCCCTATTCTTGTTGTACAGGAATACAAATATCTTGGTTTGATATTTGACAAAAAGCTGAGTTTTATTCCGCATATTAAATACTTGAAGGCAAAGTGCCTTAAATCCTTGAACATATTGAAAGTTTTATCTCACACTACTTGGGGTGCAGATCGAACAACACTCTTACAACTATATCGATCTTTGATACGTTCAAAACTAGACTATGGATCCATTGTTTATGGATCGGCAAGAAAATCTTATTTAGCTATGCTTGACCCTATCCATCATCAAGGTCTTAGATTAGCCTTAGGAGCATTTAGAACATCACCTACTGCAAGTCTTTATGTTGAGGCAGATGAGCCATCTTTAAATACACGTAGAGAAAAACTTTCTTTACAATATGCTATTAGAATTGCTGAAAATAATTCAAATCCAGCTCATGATGTGACCTTTCAGCCCAAATACACAGATCTTTATGAAAGCAAACCAAATTTTATTAAATCTTTTGGCGTCAGAACTTTACCAGTCCTGGAATCTGCAGACATAAACTTTAAAAACATAGATAAAATTTTTACATCAAATATACCAGCATGGTGTATAAATAAACCAAAACTTATTTTCGATTTACACTCTGGTAAGAAATCAGAAACAAGTCCAATTATCATGAAATCTAATTTCCAGGAGCTAAAATCACATTACATGGACTATAAGCACATTTATACAGATGGTTCAAAAGACGATATGAAAGTAGGATGCGCAGTAGTATCTGATGACTTCTCTGAAACTATGCGAATTCCAGATGGGTCCTCAATTTTTACAGCAGAAGCAAAAGCTATAGATTTAGCATTAGATCTTATTGCCGACTGTGAAACTTCTAACAAATTTATTATATTTTCAGACTCCCTATCAGTATTAAAATCTTTAGATCATACATCTTCAAAAAATCCCCAAATTCAAAAACTACTTGAAAAACATCATGAATTATCAGAATTAAATGAAATAGTTTACTGTTGGATCCCTAGCCACATTGGCATTGCTGGCAATGAAAGTGTGGATCAAAAAGCAAAAGATTCATTGAATTTACACCCAACAAACTTTTCAATACCATATGCAAATTTTAAATCTTTTATCAATAGGTACATTTTAAACAAATGGCAAATTTTATGGAATAACAGTGTTGGTAATAAACTCTTTGAGATTAAACCTGTCATTGGACAATCTCAACCAGTAGTACGAAATGTCAGACAGGAGGAAGTAGTCCTTGCTCGTCTACGTATTGGTCATACAAGGATCACACACTCTTATCTTTTAAAACAAGAGGAGCCACCGTATTGTTTTGGATGTGATACACTCTTTACAGTCCGCCATTTTCTACTTGAATGTGGTGATTTTTCTCATATAAGAAACAAATACTTTCATGTTGATACAATCAAACAATTGTTTAATGATGTACCTATTGATAATGTCTTTTTATTCTTAAAAGAAATTAATCTTTTTAACAAATTGTAGCTATTATTTTCCTTTGAACTGTTTACTTTTTTTAAACTTACTTTCATCATATTATTTTTTTTGCAGGAGAAGATCATGTATAGTCATCTGATTAGCCTATGTTGTTGTCAGATATTGTACATGATCTTCGCCGTAAAATGATTACTATTTTATCGTCTTTGCTATACTCATGTTTTATGTGTCAAATTGTTAATATTTTAGCTTATCTATTATAGTTTTAATGTTCAGTAATACTTCTCTTACCTAAACTTGATGACGCTAATGACCCAAAAGGGTTGATGCGTCGTTAAACTCCAACTCATCATCATCCTACCCGGCACCACAAGGAAGAGACACAGAACACTTATAGCCACACGACAGCCAGAACATAATCAAAGCAAGGAAACCGCTTCACTTACCTCAGTTAGATGTAACTAAGTAGGACGCTAAGTACTGCATTACAGATGAACCCACCACGCCACCACGAGGAAGAGACATAGAACACTAATAGCCAATGACAGCCAGAACATAATCAAAGCAAGGAAACCGCTTCTCTTCCCTCAGTGAGATGCAACTAGAAAGGACGCTAAGTACTGCATTTCAGACCAACCAACCACGGCGACACGAGGAAGAGACATAGAACACTAATAGCAACACGACAACCAGAACATAATCAAAGCAAGGAAACTGCTTCTCTTACCTCAGTGAGATGCAACTAGAAAGGACACTAAGTACTGCATTACAGACCAACCCACCACGGCACCACGAGGAAGAGACACAGAACACTAATAGCCGCAGGACAGCCAGAACATAATCAAAGCAAGGTAACAGCTTCTCTTACCTCAGGGAGATGCAACTAGAAAGGACGCCAAGAACTGCATTCCAGACCAACCATCCATGGCACAACGAGGAAGAGACACAGAACACTAATTTCCGCACGACAGCCAGAACACAAGCAAAACAAGGAAACCGCTTCTCTTACCTCAGTGAGATGCAACTAGAAAGGACGCTTAGTACTGCATTACAGACCAACCCACCACGGCACCACGAGGAAGAGACACAGAACACTAATAGCCACACAACAGCCAGAATACAATCAAAGCAAAGAACCCGCTAAGTATTGCATTACGAATCAAGGACCAAACACACAGCAACACAAACAATGAGAGGAACAATAAACAATGAATGGAAACAACAGAGCCACCGCCTTGGAACATAAGCAGCCGAAGCCTCGGGTATGGGGGATTCGAATACAGTGCAGGTTTTGATCACTTATACAACCATTCCATTCATCACTCACTCACCAGTCACTTGCATTAGTTACCATGGCGGTACATGTACCAGTACAATCACTCGGTGGATCGATAATTGGAATGATTGGAATTATATCCGATGCCTCGGATACGGGGGACGCGAATGCATTTTACTGGCCATGTCATAGCTTTAAATTCTCTTGTTGTTAAAAACACCAAAAAGGGCCCAAATAACTACATCACTAATCTACTGGACTAACACACACCCTTATCCACATACCTACACACCAGGAGCAACAGCAATTATATATAGCAACAACAAACTCACACTATCAGTGTTGCTATAAAAAGCTGGCTACCTCAACAAGGTTGTATAATTATTATGCTTACCTAAAATGGTAAACCTATATACGCATTGCGTCCTGTTTGTGGCATATAGGCAAACAGTGCATACCCAGATCAGACGCCACAGAACGTGGCGTCTGATCATGGTGTCCACTGTTTGCTTACAGAATATTCTATTTGAAATTGAATGAAATGAAAAATACCATCCAACAACCCTTGTAACGGGTATGGACTGGTCCAATTCCTAAGCATGGGGAAATCCATTTGACATAAATAGGTTAAGAGACGTTGCCAGCCTGGTTAGCACAGTTGGTAGCGCGACTGGAAAACTCCCACTTTTCACATAAATGCGTACCTGACTAAGTGGTGGTGGTGTTTGGGGATGGGGTAAAGGCAGCGAAAGTAAAGGATGATAATAATTTCTATATTTAAGAAGGATAATGAATAAATAATAATGAATAAAAACATTGGTTTCGGTCTCTCTATAATAAATTATTCATATCCGTTTCCAAAGACACAATGCTATGCAGCCCATTGCCCCAAGGTATATATCGAAAGCATAAAAAATGAATATCACAACAAAAGCTTCAAATGTAAAGCTTCCAGTCAAGTTTAAATATAGTAGGGTCAACATTTTAAAACAAAAGTTTGAGATGCTCTTTCTTTTCCTGCATTTTGCTGCAATAACTAATAATTCTCTAGCCATTCTCAGAATACTTATCAGACACTGTTTGTCACAAAAACGTTAAAATGATCGCTTCAAATACAAATGTACCTAAATGCTTTGGCTCAGAACATTGCCTTTTAGTCCATTTGGGCCTCGTGTTAGAAAACCTGTCTTTGGGAGTTTGTGAACAACAAAGGCACAGACCATCCTGCGCTTTGGCACAGTATGATCAGCGCATTTGTAAATCGCTTATTGGAAAGTAGCATATCTAGATTTGCTACAAGCTAAATTTCAATTTTCTAGCTAAAGTCTCTGTACCCAAGCAGGCTGGTTTGAATCTCACTTTGTTGGAAACCTCGAAGACAGGTTTTCTCGCGTCGCTGCCCATTTACAATATGCTTTCTGGGAGTGCGTTAAAGATGACAAAATGAAAGTAAAGTGATGTACTGTTGGAAATGGATCACTTTGGTTAAACCAATAAGCACAGAAGCATCGTCTAAGTTGGATGATTGTTAAACTCAACAAAACTCATCGAAATGTGCATATAATTAAGATGAGATTCATTTACAAGGGAGATACTTTAAGAAGGATAACGTTTTTTACCTATAGTTTCTTTTAACTGTGAATTAACTGGCATTTTTGGTTGAGGACTATTCGTAAATTATGTAAAAAAGAAAACTAACATCATTTTTCTGCTATGAATAATGGAACAAGAATATCACTTTGTGTAAATGGCTGCCTGAGGTCAGCAAAGCAATTAAAACGCATACTATTGTTCTAAGGTATCGATTGGAGGGCTACATTTTTTGCTCAGTATATATTGAACTCAAAGAAATATAAGAGTGAAAGTAAACTGTAACAAAGTGATTGCTGGTGTCACATGCTTATGGATCAGATTCGCTGTACCAGGATAAGATTCTCTCATCATTGATACGTAATCATCCCAACATAGTTTTATTGTGGTGTTATCAGGCAAGTCTGTTTGATTACCAGACCGGCCCATAATACCTGATAACATACTGACGTCTTTAATCTTTGACTTCAGAACTGAGGCACTCACTTCAACCTCTGGGCAAACTTTATCTTTGTCAATATGATATATTGGATTACAGGGAGTCTTAAGGAACCTATAAATTATCTTCATGCCCTTTACAGATGACAACCGCTTCTCCAAACTCACAACAGAAACAAGAACAGATTCATTAACAGGCACTTCTATTACCTTGCCAATAATGGTTGTAGATTTGTCAAAAATGGAGTCTAATTGGCATAGAGAATTCGTAAAAAGATTTAAATGAAGCAGGACAACTTCTGGTAGTTGAGTTTTGTCTCTTTCTGATATCCAAACGTTAAGACGACAATGACGACACCTTTTCAACTTTTTCAACTTTACGTTAAAAGCTTTCAGGAAGCTTTCTTGAATAAGCTCCCCAAGTGTTTCATCTTCAGGCAAGTTAGAATGTTGACCTGACACGCTTGAATCTTTCCATTTCAACTCCAGCTTGTAAATGATCGAAACTGTTAGACCTTGAGTTTCTATCGCTATGTCGATACATGAGCCATACCAGGACGCACTTCCAAATGGACACCAAAGAGTATGACAGACATGCTGGAAATTAAAGCATAGCATGGTTTAATTATCACATATATATCTAATACATCGGGAAGTGTTTTAGTTGATGATGGGAGAAAGGATCATAGTACCACTAAAAGCGGGTCATCATCGGCCGCGAGCGAAACGCCATTAAATGGCATTTCACTGGCGGGCTGATGACGGCCCAACATTGAATGCTGGCTTGTTTTTTAAGGGATCGTGACAAGTAATGCTAAGGAACCCTATGTTTTTGTGATCTTTTTTTCTTGAAGGGGTACGTACCCGCTGCCCCCTTCTAGATCGGCGCATGAGGTAAACCTCTTAAAAAGCCAAACGCAGAGAGCTCATAAAACTCTCATATGGACTAGTACTTGCATTACAAAGAATAGAGACGTAAGGTAATAAAATAATAATGGAAACTGTCAGACCTTGAGTTTCTATCGCTATGTCGATACATGAGCCATACCTGGCCGCACTTCAGACCTTGAGTTTCTATCACTATGTCGATACATGAGCCATACCAGGCCGCACTTCAGACCTTGAGTTTCTATCGCTATGTCGATACATGAGCCATACCTGGCCGCACTTCAGACCTTGACTTTCTATCCCTATGTCGATACATGAGGCATACCTTGCCGCACTTCAGACCTTGAGTTTCTAACGCTATGTCGATACATGAGCCATACCTCGACGCACTTCAGACCTTGAGTTTCTATCGCTTTGTCGATACATGAGCCATACCAGGCCGCACTTCAGACCTTGAGTTTCTATCGCTATGTCGATACATGAGCCATACCTGGCCGCACTTCAGACCTTGAATTTCTATCGCTATGTCGATACATGAGCCATACCAGGCTGCACTTCAGACCTTGAGTTTCTAACGCTATGTCGATACATGAGCCATACCTGGCCGCACTTCAGACCTTGTGTTTCTATCGCTATGTCGATACATGAGCCATACCTGGCCGCACTTCAGACCTTGAGTTTCGATTGCTATGTCGATACATGAGCCATACCAGGCCGCACTTCATACCTTGAGTTTCTATCGCTATGTCGATACATGAGCCATACCAGGCCGCACTGTCAGACCTTGAGTTTCTATCGCTATGTCGATACATGAGCCATACCAGGCCGCACTGTCAGACCTTGAGTTTCTATCGCTATGTCCATACATGAGCCATACCTGGCCGCACTTCAGACCTTGAGTTTCTAACGCTATGTCGATACATGAGCCATACCTGGCCGCACTTCAAACCTTGAATTTCTATCGCTATGTCGATACATGAGCCATACCAGGCCGCACTGTCAGACCTTGAGTTTCTATCGCTATGTTGATACATGAGCCATACCAGACCGCACTTCAGACCTTAAGTTTCTATCGCTATGTCGATACATGAGCCATACCTAGCCGCACTGTCAGACCTTGAGTTTCTATCGCTATGTCGATACATGAGCCATACCAGGCCGCACTTCAGACCTTGAGTTTCTATCGCTATGTCGATACATGAGCCATACCAGGCCGCACTTCAGACCTTGAGTTTCTATCGCTATGTCGACACATGAGCCATACCTGGCCGCACTTCAGACCTTGAGTTTCTATCGCTATGTCGATACATGAGCCATACCTGGCCGCACTTCAGACCTTGAGTTTCTATTGTATGTCAATACATGAGCCATACCTGGCCGCACTTCAGACCTTGAGTTTCTATCGATATGTCGATACATGAGCCATACCTGGCCGCACTTCAGACCTTGAGTTTCTATCGCTATGTCGATACATGAGCCATACCTGGCCGCACTTCAGACCTTGAGTTTCTATCGCTATGTCGATACATATGCCATACCTGGCCACACTTCAGACCTTGAGTTTCTATCGCTATGTCGATACATGAGCCATACCTTGCCGCACTTCAGACCTTGAGTTTCTAACGCTATGTCAATACATGAGCCATACCAGGCCGCACTTCAGACCTTGAGTTTCTATCGCTATGTCGATACATGAGCCATACCAGGCTGCACTTCAGACCTTGAGTTTCTATCGCTATGTCGATACATGAGCCATACCAGGCCGCACTTCAGACCTTGAGTTTCTATCGCTATGTCGACACATGAGCCATACCTGGCCGCACTTCAGACCTTGAGTTTCTATCGCTATGTCGATACATGAGCCATACCTGGCCGCACTTCAGACCTTGAGTTTCTATTGTATGTCAATACATGAGCCATACCTGGCCGCACTTCAGACCTTGAGTTTCTATCGCTATGTCGACACATGAGCCATACCAGGCCGCACTTCAGACCTTGAGTTTCTAACGCTATGTCGATACATAAGCCATACCAGGCTGCACTTCCAAACGGACACCAAAGAGTATGACAGCCATGCTGGAAATTAAAAGACAAAACTATCATGGTTTATTTATTAGACACCGCCGTGCTTACTTTGATGGTTTTCAAATTGTTACTGTGTCTTTCATCGCCGAATTTTCCTTCCGCTTTTTCTGATTTGTTTTTGACGTAAAACAATTTATAAAAGTAGTTGTTTATTATGTATTGACAAAATGGGTGCTAATGAATAAATTCATTGCATAATAGTTAATAAATGCGGCGCGCTATTTTAGCAAAATAAATAGAATGTGTATTTTACGTAGTATTTTTGGATTTGAAGGCATTGTTTCAATGACCTGGTCAAACGATGTTTAAACGATCTTGTGGCACAATATCAGATCAAGGTGAGCACTTCAAGTGGTCTAGTTTTTCCTTTCTCTTCTGTTGCCTTTTAAATCATATAGGTCACAGGTATCATACCAAATTCTTGGCCGTGGATATGTTTCGACTAGTCTTTTTGCCGAGA
Source organism: Loripinus fragilis (assembly GCA_964019695.1). NCBI lineage: Eukaryota > Metazoa > Mollusca > Bivalvia > Lucinida > Lucinidae > Loripinus > Loripinus fragilis. The sequence goes on from OZ026528.1 coordinate 9,870,024, forward strand.
AGTGAAATTGAAGGTAGGGGCTTTCATTAGAAATAGTAAAATCTTATTTACGAACACTAATCAGAGTCGATGAAAGCCATATATGTATTCTTGAATAGTCACTCTAACAACACATCATGGCTTAGGCATTACAGTGCTTGAAATATGCGATAAAAATATAAATGCATCATGAACGAGTCCTTGAAATTGGGATACTTTGAGATGGATTGACAATTACACCTTTTTACAAAAATAGTTTCTATATTTTTTTTCAATATTCTAGATTATACAGGGCCAAGTAGCGCAGTCAGTAACATGTCTGACTGCAGATACTTGTCTGACTGCAGATCCAGGGGTGGCAAGTAAGATCCTGGCCGGTTCCATACTTTCGCGAAGATTGCTCATGAAATAATCTTTAGGGCCATTCTCCTTCCTTCCACTGATTCAAGAAGGGTTGTTGTTTTTTTTGCGTTTTTGATGAAACGACATTCACTTGTTTTTACCTGTATGTTAGTAAGTTGGCTTAAATACATGTAAGCGTTGATTGTTTATGAGAACGGGAATACTGCCCCTACCCCGTCAACAGTTGCAAGTCTTAACCGCGGAGGTACTTGAAACAATACTATAGCGCCCGCAGGGTTTTGTTATCTGGCCACGGGGTATGGCTTTTCAGAACCCGTTTTTTTTCAACGTTTAATTAAAGCTGCACAGACTAATTATGGGCTCAAAGACACTTACAGTTTGATAGTCTGTTGCTTTCTACCAGCAGGGACAGCCGATAATATTCTGTTGCGAGTGTGATGCGAATCTGAACCAAATAAATAAAAAAAAATGAAGCAGTCTGATCAGGTTCTTCCCTGTTTGCTATTCTGACAAACGATTTTAAATTCCAGTTATAAAAGTCTCTATTAGATTATAAACAAAACACCATGTTTCAGTTTTCAGTTAATTTCTATATCTAACAAAATGGACAAAGCATTATCAAAACGAGTTATAACTCAAAGACAATATGTTGATCGCTCTCACTGAATTGTTGCTACAAATTATAAATGTATAGTGGGTAATTTGTAAATGCCAAAAATACTTTTTATTAAGACAGAAATGCCTAAAGGGAAGCAACTACGAGGACTGTGCAAATATAAATGCAAGTAGCTTCATAACTTTCGTCACATATATGCTACGACAAAATGGTATACGTTTCTATAAAGGATTATATGTTACCTTTAAACTGGCACCAGACCTAAAGAAAAATACTGTATACGTATCGAGTTATGGCCCTTTGAATGAGGATAACTTTTGTATACTAACAAACTCAATGTTTCGAACATAACAGTGATATAGACGAGCGTATAATTTTTCGATAAACAGGTGAAATTTCTTGAAATGTTTAAGGAAGTATCCCCATATATTTAATGATTCTGTGAAAGTTGCGAACATCCGACATGTTTTTGTTAAATTACATCAAATCGTTTCACTAAAGTCTCCTTATGTTTGCAAATAAATGGTAAACAAAACACCATCTTTCAGTTTTCAGTCAAACTTTTCTCTAACAAAATGCGCAAAGCAACATTTAAACTAGTTTTGACTCAAATACAGTATGTTGATCGCTCATACTGAGTTGTTGCTACAAATCATTGAAAGATAGTTGGTAATTTTTAAACGCTGAAAAGCATTTTTATTTTGTCAAAACTGCTTTAGGTGAAGGGGTAATAGAATTTATACTTAATTTTGTTGCCATAACATTGCGGCTTTATTCTAACATAAACTTTAAGTTTGACCACTATAGGCATTAATTAGAATATAATTACTAACCTGGTCTTTAGGACTAGACAGATTGAATATATTTTAATAGACGTAAACTCGCCATTAAGAAACAGAAAAATGCTTAAAAAATAAATAAAATGTGATAAATAACTTTTGAAATAGCATATTTTCAATCGAACGTTAAGAATAAGATACAGAGATGTTCATTTTATGTCATCAGTAGTTTACTCAAAATGACGTTTGTTATAAAATTAATGACGTCACAAACGTGCCTGGTTACTCGAGATTGAAACAGGAGTAGATAAACTTTTCCTGCAAGCATTTTTGAGAATGTTACTAAAAGTTGCATCTAAAATGTGGTGCCAATTATCTCTAACTTACACGCTTCAGGAAACCTTCAGAATACAGGAGTGGACTTTAAATTAGTGTCTGCAAACGCGATAAATGCATTGTGTGTTTCTTTACGCTTGGTGCCAGTTTAAAGGTGGCACATAGTTCTTTCCAGAAATGTATAACATTTTGTCGTAGCATATATTATGAAGAAAGTTATGAAGCTGGTTGCATTCATATTTGAACACCCCTTGTATCAATGAGATTTATGTAAGCATAGGTCTAGACTTTTTGAGCACAAGGAAAATAAATCTAGATCCCTTTCAGAACTAAATCTACTGTGAATGTACTTTATTCTGAGAGGTTGTTCAAAGTGATGTGAACTCGGTCGGACAATGGAAAGGTACTTAGAATTGAGAGATATTGAATCTGATCTACTGTCAATAGTTAAAATTTAAGTGAATAAATGAAATATAAGTCAAAAGCAGTTGCTATTTTTTTCTGATTAGTGTACACATAGAGAGAATACCTTTCACTACTACAAGAATACACACATTTCCCCAACTAAAGCTTACAGGAAGCTCACACTATGCACGGATCCTGTCTGAAAAATCATAAAAAATACATGTATAGGGTTTCCTAGCAATGCAGGTCCAGAACCCCTGAAAAATCACAAAGCTATCGAGATAGCATTCAATGTTGGGCCACCATCAGCACGCCAGCGAAACACCATTTAAATAACGTTTCGCTGATAGACCGGCGATGGACCGCTTATAGTGGTATTTGGATCCTTCCTCCCCTCATCAACTAAAAAAAAGTTGCACCCCGTCTGTCAGGATTTTCTGGATCGGCGCATGGTTGATCATACTCACAATGAATATGTCGAAGATTTCATTTTGGCTACACAACGACGCAACTCCACTCGGCTGTCTTTCTGTAAAATCAATCAAAGCACTGAAAGACTTGCTCAAAATACCGTTTCTTTCATCAGATAAATCTGGACACGACTGTGCAAATTGCTGTCCTTCTAAACCATTGCAGTAATAGCAATAGATATTTTTGTACATCAAAGACTTCTGAATGTAAGTAACTATTGGAGAGACATATGTTCGACACGCCAAATCAACACTAGCATCATAGTCTCGCCATAGACCAGTTATGTTGCATTCAGCCCGGTCTGCCTTATAACACCTGTAGTTATCGGCCGAGTGTACTTTATCATCAGGTAGTTCAACAAACAACTCACAATGTCGGGAATGAATACTGTTTGGCAGCGATGAAAGATTAGCTAACAATGCAGGTGAATATGTCGTACGAATCTGCCACTTGAAATACCTGTCAACAGCATGGCATTGAGCGCAGTGTTCGTTTTGATAAATCCTTCCAGTTGACTCGTCAGTCACCCATGTATAGTCAAGTATTGATGTCTTATTCTGGCCAGCGCATTTTTCAACCAATGTTTTGTTATATTCTTCTTTTGGACAACTGGTGACAATTCTGTAGCGTTTAATCCCATATTTGTATCCATTGTAGGCTATTCTACCAGCTGGTTCAGACTCTTTTACCATGGTGAGGACACATTCAAGATCTGGGACACGGTGACCTATAATGTCTTTATCGGGACAACAGTTTACCTGCTCCCAACAGTTATCGGAACAAGAGCACGGCGTACAACAGGGTACCATATCTTCTTTGAGAACAGCAGTAGCATTCCGATGACAAAAGTTGGTGAACGGACAAATGTCAAGGTCAACTAGTTCTATTGGTTTGCTGTTATTGTAGATGACATTTGCCCTAACGATAAGCAAATAAAGATAGGCGAGCTGCTTAAACATGCCCATATTTTACATGTAATCTCCGCCAACTGCAAAATAAACATATGATTAGTTGTTAAAATTAATGTAAAATAATCGTTTAGTGTGAAGATGCATCCAAGCCAGCAACCATCCGCCCGCCAAAGAAACGTCATTTAAATGGATTTTAACCCTTAAAGCGCCAATCACGACTGCAGCAGACGACAAGTTTTGCGACATCTTTCTTATTTTTCGAAAAAATAAGTTATGATATTTCGTGAGAATCGTCCGCCTGCAGACGATTCTCATGAAATATCATGCCTTATTTGTTATTTTTGAAAAAGCAGCAAAACTTTAAATTGTCGTCTGCTGCAAGTTATACGTGGCGCTTTAAGGGTTAAAATCAATGTATACTTGATTCAGAGATTCGAATTTAAATAAACATTCCAAAATTCGTTTTCAAAGAGTACATGCACAGCAAAAATATAAATCAGATATTTACCAATGACAATTCGATTTGAGCCGCAACATGAAGTTTCCAACAATGTGGTATGTACGACAAGCAAAGCCTCAGATCAACCTGCGCATACGCGCAGTCTGATCAGAGCCTTTGCTAGTCGTTGCATATCATATGAAAGTTAAGCTACTGATTAAACTTCAGATGGAATTTCTAAGCTTAATTAAAAGGAGGTTGCACAGACTCGTCTCACAATGCCGCTTAGGTGGAAATCACATACATGTCGCGGCACATTTATATTTTCAATGTATAACTTTAGATATATACTGAGTTCGTCATTAAGAATAAAGCAAACCTAAATAAAAGAAAAGCAAGGCAAAATCTTCGAATAAGTTACGTGCACCAATCACCCCACACATTATACCAACAAAATGTTTATCTTAGAAAGGGAATGAACAGTGCATTACAGCATAGTTACCGCTTCGTACAATTTGGCAGATGAAAATCAGGTGAAAGGACGCATGTACGGACACAGAGCATTACCAAACTTCTGGGGGCTGGGTAAAAATATAAACGCCAAGCTTAATTTTTCACAGTTGCAATGCCTGTTTAGCGTGTGCTATTTTTACTATGCAAAATAAAGTTACCATTTTTTTTTCAATATGCGCAAATGCATCCGTATCGGATCTAAAATGCCACTTTCTGGCATCAAACATCAGACAAGGATTTCTGTGTAAAAATATGTATTTGAAACGCAGCGAATGTGCTAAAGTGATGTTAGATTTTAAGCCTAGCGGACAAAGTGGACATTTCTGGCATTAAGGGAGGCCAAAATCGCTTAGTCACAGAAGCTAAGGAAACCAAAACAAATCTTTAAATTCGCTGTATTTTCTAGGAAAATTTAAGCTCCGAGTTTTTACAATTTGACGTTTAATCTTGATTTTACGTTGACGCCTTTATACGATATTTCTAAACACCATTAATAAGCATAGATAAAATGACAAAATACTACCCAACGACCCTTAAAAAGGAAATGGACTGGTCCATTTGATAAGATATTAAACGGGATAATATTCATTCAATTGCAATGTTCTTCAGTTGTACACGTATAGCTTTAGCGAATCACATAATGTGATCTGAAAGAAACAATATATAAAGAAAAACTCACCAATTCCTCACCTTTAATTAACAACATGATACTTCGCTCTCCAATACTCTATACAATATGTTACTTGGCTCTGATAAAAATGCCAAAGTGGAAACGTTAGTTGGGTAAAGGGACGTTCGCATATTTTGACTTTCTAGTAAGAGTCATATGGGCCTCGTCGCGAGAAAACCTGTCTTCAAGGGTTTGCGAACAACACAGGCGCAGACCAGCCTCCGCATCCGCGCAGTCTCATCAGCGCCTTTGTTTTTCGCTTATTGTTAAGTATTGTATCTAGACTTGCTACTAGCAAAATTTCAATTTTCTAGCTGGTCTCTGTAGCTGAGCAGGCTGGTTTGAATATCACTTTTTGTAACCTGTCTTCAGGGGTTTGCGAACAACACATGCGCAGACCAGCTTGCGCATCCGTGCAGTCTGATCAGCGCCTTTGTTTTTCCTTTATTGGAAAGTATTGTATCTAGACTTGCTACTGGCAAAATTTCAATTTTCTAGCTGGTCTCTGTAGCTGAGCAGGCTGGTTTGAATATCACTTTTTGGAAACCTGTCTTCAGGAGTTTGTGAACAACACAGGCGCAGACCAGCCTGCGCATTCGCGCAGTCTGATCAGTGCCTTTGTTTTTCGCTTATTGTAAAGGGTTGCATCTAGACTTGCTACTAGCAAAATTTCAATTTTCTAGCTGGTCTCTGTAGCTAAGCAGGCTGATTTGAAAATCACTTTTTGGAAACCTGTCTTCAGGGGTTTGCGAACAACACAGGCGCAGACCAGCCTGCGCATCCGCGCAGTGCGATCAGCGCCTTTGTTTTTCGCTTATTGGAAAGTATTGTATCTAGACTTGCTACTAGCAAAATTTCAATTTTCTAGCTGGTCTCTGTAGCTGAGCAGGCTGGTTTGGATATCACTTTTTGGAAACCTGTCCTCAGGGGTTTTCGAACAACACAGGCGCAGACCAGTCTGCGCATCCGTACAGTCTGATCAGCGCCTTTGTTTTTCGCTTATTGGAAAGTATTGTATATAGACTTGCTACTAGCAAAATTTCAATTTTCTAGCTGGTCTCTGTAGCTGAGCAGGCTGGTTTGAATATCACTTTTTGGAAACCTGTCTTAAGGGGTTTGCGAACAACACAGGCGCAGACCAGCCTGCGCATCCGCGCAGTCTGATCAGCGCCTCTGTTTTTCGCTTATTGGAAAGTAGTGTATCTAGACTTGCTACTAGCAAAATTTCAATTTTCTAGCTGGTCTCTGTAGCTGAGCAGGTTGGTTTGTATATCATTATTTTGGAAACCCAAAAGACAGGTTTTCTTGCGACGCGGCCCATATAACAGGGGGAGATCATTTATATTGTTGACCAAGTAATACTCACACCAGACCCCAACGGTAAAGAAATATGAGCCGTGACATGTGATTTCCAACAATGTGGCATTTTGAATAGTGTAGGCTCAGACGAGCCTGTGCATCATCCTTTTAAGCTTAGAAACTCCAAATGGTGTTCAGTCAATAGCTTAACAATCATAGAATACTCAAGCGACTAGCAAAGGCTCTGATCAGACTGCGCGCATGCGCAGGCTGATCTGAGGCTTTGCTGGTCGCACATACCACATTGTTGGAAATCGCATGCACTAGCTCAAATATGATACACGTTTTACTGAAAAATACTACAATTTTATTCCATTCAGTAAGTAAATTTGTTTATTAAAGGGTAGACTGATCATTGGCTCCTTGAGTGCAGGGTGAGTGGTCGCTAATTTTACGCTATAAAAACTAAATTCTATCAAGAGTTGTTTCGCTTACTAGTTGTGTCTTGCTTTAAATAAGTTATACGCATTTCCTTTCTGAAGGTGACCGCTGCATATTTACACACAGACCACTCCTAAAACCCTCATTGGGTATGAAACGAACCAGGCTTGTGATTATTATTTAGGATAGAGCTGTTGTTTTTTTCTTTCTATTACAGGTGTTATACAACATTCTTAGTAGACATTTCTATACTGTCATGACGGTTATACAGTTCGCGACATATGGATGTGTCAAGCTCTGCCTCTACAAAAGTTGAAGAATCTGTTGTTTAAAAATATGTTGTTTAAACTCTCAGTTTGTTTATCGTTATAGTCAGTTAGAATGTCTTCATTACAGCATATTAAGCGATAGTTGGAAAATCAGTACGCAAAAAATTCAAAACTCTGTAAAACTCAGTTGTTTAATCGATATTATCAGAAAGGAGACAATAGTTAATTTGTAGTATGCGAAACTTTAGCTAGTTAAATTCTCAGTTTGTAACTCGTGTGTTAATCAGATAGCAGATATTCATTAAAGTCTATTATATTGGCTTGTTTTAATTGTCTTTGGCAAATTATTTATGTGGTTGTGTATCCAAAATAATCATACATTTCTAAAATGTTTGGCTAAAGTTGGAAAATATGTTGGTAAAACTCTTAGTTTCTTAATAGTTATAATCAGATAGCAGATATTAATTAAAGTATATTACGTTGGCTTGCATGTCAACTGCTCTGTGGCAGATTTGATGGTCTGTTGCCAAATTCATGATTTGGTTGTGTAACCCATCGAATCATGCAGTTATAAGATGTTGGTTTAAGTTACATTGATTTGTAGTGAATTGTTGACAGATACCATATGCAGTTATAAAAAGTCGGTTTGAGTTAAAATCTGAGGTTACATTGATTCCTTGTTAATTGTTAAGAAAAGTAAGTAAGGGTGCAAAGATCAGGTATCGATACAATCAAATACCACACCTGACCCAGGATACCAATGGGAAAGTGACAAACTCACAATTAGACACCACAAACAAGAGCCAAGAGGTCAGCCCTTTCCCAGCAGGTGACCACAAAGCAAATATAAACGGACGCGCACAAAGGCATAGCAAACACAAGACAGAAAAAAACAAACATAAAAGATCCACAAAGGAAGTACCACGTTGGAACAGTCAGTGAAATATTTTACTGGAGGGCTTAAACCAGTTTTATGGCGCGCCAACCTCACCCTTAATTCAGATGTGGATCAAGACACATAGATATTTGGTTTGCATGAAAGAACCCTAACTTATCAATGCATCATCTCCTAGAACATATAAATCAAGATATAACAAGGAGATTAAGCTCAACAGTAAATAAAACTGAATAACTGAGCAAAAGAAATCCAACAGGTAAACCCAATGGGCCCGACAAACAGCCAAACTATCAGGCCCCTACCATCTCATCAACAGATAAGTCTTAAAGTCGGAACCGTCATAGAGTCTGAAGTCCGACCCAACGACATGTAATTAAAGAGGAAAGCAAAGTTGCCAACCGTGATTGAGTTGGCTACCAAGCATGCCGCCCGTTGCAATACATTAATGTTATAGCAAATCTTTTTATAATGGGAAATTATTTTAATGAACTGCACTGAAAGAGTTACAATATGAATTGTAAACTTTGGGTTGAAACGTTGACTCAAACATTGAATATGAAATAGTTGTTTACAGTTTATAAATATTTGATATCTGATGTTGAAACATCTGGTTGAAATACTTGTACATATACTCGTATAGTTGGTGAAAAATCTGTTAGTAAAACTCTTAGTTTCTTAGCAGTTATTATCAGAAAGCAGATATAGATTTAAGTATATTATGCTAGCTTGCATGTCAAACTGCTGTGTGGCAGTTTGATCGTCTGTTGCCAAATTTATGATTTGGTTGTGTACCCCATCGAATCATGCAGTTATACTATGTTGGTTATATAAGGGTTGGATATAACTTGGATATCATGCGACAATCTGCATGCCTAGTTGTAAACCCAATCACGGTTTATAGCTATGGTTTCCTCTTTAATTGCACGACGGTGGGTCAGGCCTCAGACTCTATGACGGCTCTGACGTAAAGCTTTAATCGGTGGGTTGGTGCCTGATGCTATCTGTAGCTGGACCCACCGTGGCTCAACTTGAGGTTTTCTTTAGCTCTGACTATCTGTGAGTCATGAGCCCTTCTCTTTGTTTCATCATGGTGTAGTAATTTGATTAGAGTGTTTTTCCATGATGATACATTGCATTAGTTAGATGACCTCCATGCGAGCTGAACATTTTTTGTACTTCAACAACAGCAGAATCTAGGGCGAAGATTTGGTACCAGTAAAATGCATTTAAGCCCCCCGGTGGCTTAGGCTGCTGTCCGTTCTAAGGCGGTGGTTCTGTTGTTGTTGACTTTCTGTTTATTGTTACTCCCATTGTGGGAGTCTGTAATTGTCTATGTTTTGTTGTACGTTACTTTATGTCCATTTTAGTATTGCAATCATCTTGATGGGGAAGAGAGAGCTGATTGCTTTGCTTAATTTGTCTTCCTGGTGTCTCGTGATGGTTGAGCGGCTCTTCCCCGCGGTGCCACGGGGTTGTCTGCAGTTTGTGATTGTGGTATTTCCTGATCATACTCATTTACTATTTTTGGTTTGAGTAAAAAAAATGTAGCCATCTGGTCACTTGCAACCGAAAGTCATGTGATGACTAGTGAGGATTTGGTACCGATTTTTCACATTTGTGAAATTTGAGTACTGATCACTTCTTCACATGTGTGAGGAATTGGTAGCTTTTCTTCACATTTGTGAAAATTTAGTACCAATTTTTCACATCTGAGACATATAAGACGAATAGGTACCGATTCTTCACATGTTAAAATATAAAAATGTGAAATTTGAGCACAGATTTTAGACCCCCAAAATTATCGAAATTGACCATACGCAAATTTCACCTTAATTTGCCAAAAGTGACGTTTTGGTACCAATTCTTAACATGGTGTGAAATTTGCGAAGTGTGAAATTTGTGGTTCAACAGAGCATTGAGGCCTTTACATGCAGTTGAGAGTGTGGAACAAAATAAAGTTGTCTTATGTCTTATGTTGTGGATATGCAAAAGAACCAGCTCCATCGATTTCCAGAAGCACAGATATTTAATGAGAGTGTATAATGAGCTATTTTTTAATGATTAGTGAATAACCCCTTCCCCTCCAGACCCTCCTTAATGTACATGAACACGAGATTTTGGTATTATCGCATCAATGAACAGCGTGCCAATATAAAAATGAAAGTTCTACCAGAGATTAAAACAGATTGGGCCAAAAATTGCCACGTCTGGGTTCAAACTGAGTGTCATGGTGATCTGTAGCCATACTGATATATTAGCCTAGACTAGATCTAATGTCAGCAATAAAATGATAATGATTAATGAAACAAATGAAACACATGGCGTTCAGAAGAAATAATATAATCATCAAACGTCATTGAACTCTGAATGTCTGCAGTAAGCAAAATAATAATTGGGCCTCGAATCAGGAGCACCTGTGTTCGGGGGTTGCTAACAATAAAGGCACAGATCAGCGTGTGCATCCGCCCAGTTTGAACAGCGCCTTTGTTATTTGCTACTAAAAAGTAACATATTTTAACTTGCAACGAGCGCAATCTTAATTTTCTGGCTAGCCTCGTAGCAGGGGAGACTAGTTTGAAACCGCGAAGACAGGTTTTTTTGCCATTTTGTTAGAGTTAAATGGATTTTTCATGAAAATTAAATGCTTACAAAAATTTCCGGACAAAAAGGACTTTGTCATGAGAAATACGTGTTATGAACAGCCACCATTGTTTTGCCGCACCAGAACATGTCAAAATCACATTATCTTTCTAGGGGTGCAAAAGACTCAAAGCCACTTTTATACATAAATACAGACTTAAATTAGTAAAACATATGCATTTAACCCCCAAAATAAAAATTTTATCATAGTGAAAATAGTAGTCAAAGTAAAAAAACGCGTTTTTTTTTGACAACCCTACAGGGCTTTTTAGATCCCATGGTGGTTTTCACCCCACATTTTCAAATGGGGGAAAACCCCTGCAGGGTATTTTCAAATAAATAAATATTAAAATTTGTTCAAGAAATACGTTTGTTTAATTGTAATTATTGCAGAAAATGATTGATGTGGCTTAATTCCAAACTTTGATTTCCCCTGCAGGGTTTTCTCCCATTTTGATTGTGTGGAAATCCCAAAAGGTTTTTTTTTAAATAAAAAGCTATTTTTTTTAATTGTATTGCTTTGCAAAACATAATAGAAGCTGGATTGAAGTATTTCTCATCCTTTGAAGCCTGTTAAGCAAAAACAAAAACGGCAGGGAGAAAACCCCACGGGGATTTTGTCCACAAAATGAAATGGGAGAAAACCCCTGCAGAGTTTGACCAAAGAGTAATAATCAGTTTAATTAATGAATGAGATAAGTTATACAATTAGAGCTCATATAGTTACAGTTTTTACAGTAATTAAAGGTCATTAAACAATCTGTTGGTGCCCCCTCCCCCCTTGTCCAACATGCACTGCATCAACGGCTGTTACTACCAAGTTTGCACCACTGAGACGGCCAAAAAAAAAGATTGTTCAGGTTCTACTGAAATTATTTATTTAGCATGATTCATTACATCCAAATCAACCATTTATCAGTCATGTTGGGGTGTGTATTAATGGGTTGTACAAGAGCCGAGACCAGATAGTTTGGATAAGAAGAAAGAAGATGAGAACTCGTTAATGCATATTTTTGACATCACGAAGAGTGCCGAAATAAAAGGTAGTGGAGTTTACAAGGTCTAGGAGGCCAGTGGCTGGCAAAGATAGGCTATTAATAGTACAGCTTCAAAATGTTGCAGATAAACACAAAAGTCTTGGTGGAACAAGACATCTTAGAACCAACATAGGAGATGATAATGCCTCATAAATGAAGCAAGGCATTTATTACCCTGGACCAAGCAAAAGATGAAAGAATTAAGAGCGTGAACCTGAAAAAAAATAGAAAGGCGTAGAACAGAGGAAAAAATGATAAACTGATCATCTGTAGAGGAGAAATTCTTGAGAAGAAGTCGTTTGCCAGTGTAGTAAATGGCACGATTGGTGGGCCCAGAGCCTGGTGGTGTATTTCATACATAAACAATATGATACACAAACTGTAAATAGTGTTAATCTTCCTGTTTTTGATGTTCAACAGTTTTTTAGTTGATGGGTCTTTGAATGTTACTGTTAAAACGTTTGTGAAGATAATGCACAGATAAATCCAAACAAGTCACCTTCAAATGCATCATTTATATGTACTGAGGATTTATCAGTTAACCTTGAATCTAGACAGATTATTAATTACAGTTGTACATATGGAGAAAAAGACTTTTCAGAAGCTAGTCAGAGTTTTCATTCTAGTTAGAATCGTACCTCTAGTCAGACTATCAATTATCCTGGTGTCAGATGCTTTCAACAGTCACATGTTTCTGATAGTTTCCAAAATCTGCCAACAATTTTGTTATTATCAATGTAAACTTATCATCCCTGGATATCGTGATAGGTAATCCATTTATTTACATTTTTAACAAAAAAAAATAATAGGAAAACATGATGGGTACATAAATTTTAACTCATTCATTTGGAACACCTTGGTTTTCTCCAGTTTTTCTTATTACTTTCTTAGATGCTAGAGTAAAGATCAGCATCCTATCTGTAGACATAAAACATCCTAATATTTGTTATTTTCCATTTAATTGGTCCATTGAGCATAAAAGGGACATTTGATGGAAGTATCTCATTTTTATTTGTACATGCTCAGAAGCAATCCAGCGGTTCTTATGATGAAAAATTGCCAACTCATATTTTTTACCCAATGTCAATAAGGTCTAGAATGAACAAAAACATATAAGAATTATTCTAATGCACTTGCAAATGCAACGCGACGTCTGATTGGATAACGTCATAAATTTGCGACAGTATATCCTGCGATATACTGTCGGAAACCCGACGTCATTATGTAACGTCGCTTTTCATTGGCTGACAAGTGAATATCTGCAGCTGGCAAGCCGTTTTATGCATCTGGCTGCCGCTGGACGTATAAGCACAACAAAGTACATTTTCACTGTTGTTTTTTTTTTTTTTTTTTTTTTTTGGGGGGGGGGGAGTTTAATAGTGCGTTAGAATGGGGATAACCGTATCTAAAATTTTCATTTGGGGAGGTATATCGTCAGATATACGTTCGGAAATCACGTTTTACGGCTCCGCTTACGCTTCGCCGTAAATCTATATTTCCGACCGTATATCCGACAATATACCTCCCCAAATGAAAATTTTGAATACAGTTATCCCCTAACTATCTCTTTTTACAGCAACTGCGCATGGGAAGGAAGGTGATATCCATGTATACTTAGATACAGAATTGTCTTTTTTCATCACAAAACCCTTTTTGAGAAGGAGGCAGGGGCCAAAAACAACAACTCAGAAATTGTCTAGCTGCAGAAAACTTGTTACATGAAAAAAAGAATTTACTGTCTGAGTTAATTTATTGTATGTGCCACCAAACATACACTAAAGATGCATCATGTCTATGCAGGTTAAATTTGCTAAATATGGAAGTAAAGAAAATAGGTGACACCATTTTTGGTCAAGCAATTTTGACCAACTCAAATAATAATAATACAAAATACAATGTAAATGGTAGTACTGTGAGTACATTGGTCAATAAATGTAAATGTATTATAGAAATGCTGATCAACTGCAAAATAAACTGGATGAGCTACGTGCTCAAAGTGTTATTTTAGATGCGTCACAGAAGTTTTGCTGGAGAATAATCTGTGACTTTAATTACAAGGATATAAACTGGGAGGATCTCACCACAATTCATAGTGAAATACAGCCAGAGTACACGTTCATTGAATGTTTAAGAGACAATTACCTCTTACAGCATATAAGACATTTTACTAGGTGTAGAAATTAGCAAAGTAGAAATACATTAGATCTTATCATTACGAAGTCCGAACATAACATCGATAATATAGATGCTGGGATATCCTAAGGATGTAGTGATCATGTAACATTGATATTTGACTTCATATGTAAATGTAAAGTAACTTACGATAAAAATGAGAAATATTTATATAGAAAATGTGAATTAGCTGCTTTTGCTTTAGAGTGGGTAAACGTTGATTTGATTAGTACCCTTTAAAATGGTATCACTGAAGAAATGTGGATTGTAGTTGCTCAAAAATATACTGAACAAAAGTGAAAACGCTACATCTGAATTGTTCGCCATCTATATACAAAATTATGCAAACCAAGAATGCAATTGAAAGTGAATCTTAACGTTCAAATATTGTGCAATGCATAACAATAAAAGTTTTACGGATGTTGTCACGAGGAAACACATGAAAGCCATTTAAATGTGACAGGGGTCCATTTTTTCAGGCTGCCAATTTGAAAAGAAATCTAACACAATTTAGGCCTTCAGAAATCCACTACTTAGGAGACCCAACTGCACGAAATGGTAGTCTAGACATGTGACAACCAGAAATGTAAAGGACTTATCTCAAGTGTGTCTTGATCGTTTAGAAAAGCAATCTTAAAAAGCGGATTTTCACTCAAATTGCCAAGTTTAAATATTAAAACACTAAAATCTCCATAGGAAAATCAATGTGTTGTTGCATCTTAGTATGAGGACATTACTAGTCGAGAAATGGTAGAAACAATGTGCTGAGAGGTCTGCCTGATTTGGCAAAAGAAAATTATCGAAAATCGTGATAAATCGAAGATTACCAAACATTTAATATTCCCTATTTGTTTTGTCAAAAGGAGATAATTTTCAATATTTTACAAATTAGCTAAATTCGAAATTGATTTCTGAGCTTGCTTCAAGTGATTAAGCAGTTTTCTTGTGTTTTTATGCAACACAATTAAGACCAATTTTGATAAGCATAACAATTTTGATTTTCGCATGCGCAATAGCAAATTTCAGTAAATAAAGCTTTAAAAACTTAAAGGCCAACACTGAGGCTCACCATGACAGCTTTTAGCACCTATCAGTTATAATTGTTAAACCAATACCTTCATATTGATACCATCTGATGATGATAAGATTAGACCGACATGTACACAGAGCTGTGTTAGAAATGACCAAATAAAATGACTGATAAGCATCCCAGAGGAAGTCATGTGAAGCAATTGTTGGTGGATTCTATGCTTTGCTTTTAATTTGATAGACCAGTGACTGACAACTGCCCTATTTTAGTTTTGAAAAAAATGTACAAGATTAAAAAAATATTTCCAGCGGCTTCGAGCTGTACCCACCTGATTTCAACCGAGATGAAAGTGATTTAAAAGCATATTAATTTTAATGAGCACCAAAAAAGACACATTCGGTCAGCCTGAACACCCATCTTGTGCAATCAGAGTGTTTGCTGCCTTAATCAACGGACCATGGGTTTTTAAATCGTTTAAGAAACCGTTGAGTAGGCAGCAAAAATGATCAGACTGGGCTGATACAGAGGCTGTAATTAACAGAGTGAAATGTGACCAGACTGTTGGACTGACTCATAGATGAATTCGAGTCTCACTATATGCTCAAGCATTTTTGTTTGATTTATAGCTTAAGCTAACCGTTAGTGCTGAAAAAAGTATTAGTCAAGGTGCCGTTCATGCATGTACGTGTGCATGTATGCGACAATAACACATTTTAATAATTTGCCCAAGACTTAAAATGCTTGTTTTATCTTTCAAATTTTGACAATAATTTTCAGAAACAACAGTCATCTTATGAGAAAAAGTTGTTTGAAATCTGCTAATAATGAAGATGCACATCAGTCTATGCATCCGGTACGCACCGTTGGATCTGAACATGCAACTAATAAGATTATTGAGAATGAATTGAGACATACCTGGCCGAGACACTCCAAAGACAAGTGTTCTCCCAAAGTTTAAAGTGCTCAGCTCAGGACCTTTCAGTGGATTTGTTGGACACGTGAGATACACAAATTTCCCTTTTCCCACTAGTCAGACACTTTGCCTCGTCCATATGTTCTTAGGTATCAAATATTGCAAAATACCTCGATAAGATTGCTCCCTTAGGATCAGGCTGATCCGGGTTCATAGTGATTGCTTCCATGATCATGATAAAAGGCTAGTCTGAATTAGACTTGAATATCTGCAGCATAAAAGCATTTAGGACAAAACTATTTGGCTGAAAAGGGATTAACTCGTAACAATTTGGCTGAAAAGGGGTTAACTCGTTGCATGCTGGGTAATTTATCATACTTTTGTTTTCGTCTGCTGACTTTTTCGAAATTCCTCCAGGAAAGTATGGGACCGGGCTGGGATCGAACTCACGACCCCTGGAACTGCTGTTAGACACGCATCTGTAGTCAGACATGCCGCGTTATCCACTGCGCTACGTGGCCCGGTCTACCTTAGTGTCAACCATTTTGGATCCAGATCAGCTCAGACCAAATGTCCAAACGGTTTGGAAATGCTATCAGCACATGCAAAACGTCCTCGTTTGTAAGAAAAAGTGAAATAGTATATATATTTCTGCATTCATATTCATGGAACAGTTTGTGATTGTTTGGATTACACATGCGTAGAATGCATGCACCCCAATCTAATGTGATTAGAGGCCGCCTATATCTTGTCCTCAATGGGCAGCAAAGACATTGTCGAAACTACATAGTCGGCAGGCTTGTCTTGGCCTTTGCTATTTGCATATATATGCTATAATATATAAATATCTGGCTCATTTATATGTGAAATGTGAGGTCACAAAAAACATAGATAGCTTGTGGATCTAATTATCAAACGGCAACGCAAAAATGTTCCATAAAATGGAGTTTATTATGAAAAGTAACATCGAGTTCAACTCTCTGAATTCTGAGTAAAAGAGATGATACAGAAATTGAAACTTTAAGTTCAGGATTTGTCATGTGTAAGATAAATCGTTGTCTCATAATTTCTAATCTCATGAGTTCTGAACTTGAAAGTCCGATGATTTTTTATCTGGTATTTCAAACCCTCATTACAAAGTATCGGCATCTAAAAGCATAAATTTCGTTTTTTGCCACTGTTCGTTTCCCTTGCATTTCAATTTCTAAACTCAATCAAACTTTATTCACTCGGTTACATGATACATGTAAAACATGAGGCATTAGTACATACAAAATAGCATATAATTTACGTTATGGCGGCGGCTTACACACACACACAAAACACACACACACACACACACACACACACTGTTGACTTTTCTATTTCAATATTTTGATTGAAACCATATTTTTCAACTATTGAATAATACATTGAAATGCTTACTTTTTTTTGACCATATATAATATATATGCGCAATATCACAATCCAAAATAAAAAAATATGCATTACTTGACAAAAATCAACAAAATAACCTCTGCAGCTAACCAAAATCAGCCTGTATATAGAATCATAGAACCTAACAGTTTCATGTCTTTGCTGCGTGCTCAGTTGGTAGCTAATAATCATTGGTTTCCCTATATGGACAGTGAACCGGGCATACCGAATAGATGACCAGGTGGCTGATCAGAGTCCCATATCTATTAATCATGAATATTAATCATTTTGGTGTTATTTTTCACTGAAAGATTAGATAACATAGAGCATGTGTAATATGCCATCACAGTTAACAGTTGGAGGTTAGACAGTGGGCAGCCAATAATTATCATTAATCAGTGACCACTGTTACAATTATGGAGCAAAGGTGTGTTTCCCTGGGGAAGCAATGTTTGCCTTTAAAGGAGCATAACTCATACAACACACGAGACAAATTGATGGAGTTTCGACAAATCGTTTGCTGGATGTCTGGGCAACATTATTAAGCTTGGTAAATACTTTTTGTCCAATACTTTTTCATAAAATATAGATAATTGGAGTGTAGCGTTTTCACTTGTTTTCAGTATATGATGAGTGTGTCAAGAAATATGTACCCAAGAATAAACCAAGAAAGGGCTGTAGGCCGAAACCTCTATGGATGACATGTGAAATATCATTGCATATGAAAAGAAAACGACATGCTTGGAATAAATAATTAGCCGGGAAAAGAATGGAAGATTTTGGAGAGTATAAACGGGCTTGAAATGTTACAAATGAATATGTTAAAACTATAAAGAGGGATTATGAAAGGAGTATTTCGTAGAAAAGCAAAAAAGAACCCAAACAGTTTTTGAGATATGTTAAGAGTAAGACTAAATTTGAAGTTGGTATTTTCAATTTGAAAATGAAGATGGTGTCTTACCAAATCTGAGGTTGAGAAGGTGGAATTGTTG
The DNA here is from genome assembly GCA_964019695.1 of Loripinus fragilis. Taxonomy (NCBI): domain Eukaryota; kingdom Metazoa; phylum Mollusca; class Bivalvia; order Lucinida; family Lucinidae; genus Loripinus; species Loripinus fragilis. The sequence goes on from OZ026528.1 coordinate 9,888,613, forward strand.
AATGGCTTTTTCTCATTTGGTTTCACAACAGAGAACTAAGATACATTACCTGAAGTGACTGACAAGGAGGTACGTAGTGAACTTGACAATGTTATTATATCTGAATGAGAGGTTTTGAAGCTCTTAAAAGAACTTGATGCTAGTAAAGCAATGAATCTAGATAATATAAATCCTTTCTTGATAAAAGGTATGGCTGAAGTATTTGTGAAACCATTTACATTGATTTTTTTAAGAATCTGTATCTTCTGGTATTGTCCTAACCGTATGGAAGGGGTAAGGGTCACCTCGATATTCAAAAAAAAGAAATAAAAGGTAACCAAGTAATTATTGGCCAGTAAGCCTTACATCTATTGTTTGCAAGTCTCTTGAAAAGTTAGTCAGAAAGTCAATATTAAGTAACTTGACTGAAAATCATTTACTTTCAGATAAGCAATATGAGAGTAGGTGTGGCAGATTATATTCACTCTAGCTTCTTAACGTTATGGAGAGATTAATAGAGTATGTTGAGCAGCATCAGAGTTGTTACACGATTTATCTAGAGCTGGCCAAAGCCCTTGATAAAGTGGCGCATCAAAGACTGTTAAAGAAGATATCTTCATGTGGAATTAAAAGTGCTTTGCTGCAAGGATACCTAGTTACTTGTTAGAGCGTCAACAATGTGTGTTAGTAAAAGGTATTTATTCTACATGGTGACCACTAGAGAGTGGGGGGTACCCCAGGGCAGTGTCTTAGGCCTCAATATTCTTTATAATGTACGTAAATGACATTCCTGGCATTAATAAAAGTAGCGTATGGATATTTGTGGACCACACAAAACTTTTCGCAACAACCGACCAAACAAACACTTTACAAGAAGATTTAAACAATCTCATGAAATGGGCAAAATTATGGGAACTGACTTTTAATGTGATCAAGTGTAAAGTTATACATTATGGTCAAAATAGCCCCGAAAATGACTATATTATGAATAATTAAAGACTATAATCGGTTTTAGAAGAATGTGATCTGGGCGTGAATTTTACACGGGACTTGAAATTTAGTCAGAACATAGCTAAGAAGGTTAACAAGCCCAATAGCATGCTAGCGCTTATAAAAGGAACATTTAAATATATGGATAATCACTCTTTCCTGAGACTCTTAGAATCCTCCAAAGCACGCCAAAAATGCCACTCAAAAGTCATCTGATAGTGTGCAACTTACCAATGCAACGACGACATAGCACGTGACATGGTTCCACAAACAATATTGCATGTCAAACCTCCCACAACTTATCAACGTTTACTGTCGTACCAACGAAGAGTGACAGTGACGTAATATTTTGTTTAATTTAGAATTGCTAAGTAAAACACAAACGTGTACATTTCACTTTAAAGGTAACGCGAATCGATAGATAACTTGTGTATTAATCCTATCCTGAGGATATGATTAATATACAAGTGATCTATCGATTATAAGTCCCTGATAACTTTGTAAACAACACATGAAGTCACTGTCACTCTTGGCTGACAGGACAGTACCTTACAGTTAGCGGATTTAATTTTTCTTATGCTGGATAATTTTTCATGCGTTTTGTTGTTTGCTGATTTTTTCAAAATCATCTTTTTCGAAAAGTTCTTTCAGGAATAACATCAGAGTGTCAAATAGTTTGGACCCAGATCAGGCCCGACAAAGTCAAACAGTTTGGACCCAGATCAGGCCCGACAAAATCAAACAGTTTGTATCCAGATCAGGCCCGACATTTTGTCAGGCCTGATCTGGGTCCAAACTCTTTGCAAAGGTTATCAGCAGACGACAATAGTTTTGTTACGTTTTTGCCCGTTTATGCCAATGTGAAAAATGCACTTTTACAATTGATTCAACGGACAACATAGTTTATTCATATTTGACATCTTTTATGCTCATCTATTCAAGAAAAGCTTCGTTAACAGTACGATTTGGAATTGTACAGAAGCATATATCATGTTTCATCTTTAATTAGATTTCTAATTTATTTGAATAATAATAATAATTCGGCCTCAGTGCGAGAAAACCCTGTCTTCGGGGTTTGCGAACAACACATGCGCAGACCAGCCTGCGCATCCACGCAGGATGATCAGTGCCTTTGTTATTCCCTTTTTGGAAAATGTATATATGTAGACATGATAATGGTGCAATTATAATTTTCTAGCTGGTCTCTGTAGCTGAGGAGACTGGTTCGAAATTCACATTGTTGGAAACCCCTTAGACAGGGCTTCCCACGCCGAGGTCCATATGAAATAGGCACACCTAATGGGCAACTGGGACCAATTTGTTCTAAAGGATAGCACAAGCCCTTAAACGTACGAAGTGTAAAAAACAACTCTCAGCCCGATTTGCTTTGGTAAGATTTATTGAATTAAAATCTTTGTCAGTCGATGATTTGATTCTAATTGAAGGACATCTTTTATTTAATTATTTTCCTTTTCGATTTTAAACAGAAACCATCTCATCATGCCAATCATCTGGGATTTTACTAAGACATAGCATACATGGTCAATTTTGTTGAAATAAGCACTTTACGCACAATACAGAGTGTATATATTGCAATGTGGCTGATGTAGGGTGTAGAATTATGAATACTGGAATTTGTTAATAGAAATTGTTTGATTTTATTAACCTAAAACAGGTGCATAATTTCACGGTAAGTGCACAAGATATTTTTACCTTCCGTCGACTTTCGGTATTTACAGTAAGTTTTACAGGAATTTTGCAAGTACTAATGCAGATGATGAAACTACCTATTGACTAGTCAAGTGGTTATGGTACAGAATTTACAACCAAATGGTCGTGAGTTCGAGTCCACGTTTTTTTTTTTTTTTTTTTTTTTTTTTGTATTTTACCTTTATTCGATTCTTTCAACAACATTTATTATAGATGAACCACGACATCTGAGTAAGGTCCTTTTGGATCATTATATTCAAAAGGTTAATGCGTAACGCATACACTGAGCCAGTCTGTCTAGAACATCTACGTGCTTCAAAATAGAATAGTATACGTAATATAACGCCTTAAACCCCTATTTCTAGATCCGTATTTTCAATTTTGTAAATATATTCACGCTTCAAAGTTATTTGTTTATCTATACTTGCATTTATTATTGTTATTTTTGAAGGATCCTCACCGAGAACGTTTACTGCACGCTCGATATGTGAAATTGAATCTCTGTGCTTTTGAACATATTTTTTTTTAAGTAATCGTAGATATTTTAAAAAAAATATCTGCTTTACCTTAGTGCCAAGACTTGCTGCAAACTTTTCTTCGGACGTTTTCCCACTGAAGTTAAGTTAAAAAAAACATGTATAGTGAATACTTTTCAACCGGATGTTTTAGCTATAATATGGAACAATATTTTCACGTGAATCTCTGAAGATGTTTCAGACAGACTGGCTCATTTTACGCGGTAGGCATCAACCTTTTGAAAAAATGGAATGATCTAAAATTTCATTCCTCAAAGGTCGTGGTACATCTATAGTAAATGAAATTAAACGAAGCGAATAAGTTAAAAAAAAAACAATAAAAAAAACACCCGTGGACTCGAACTCACGACCTCTTGGTTGTAATCACTGTATCATAACCACTTGACTAGTCAGTAGGACGGCACAAAACGTTTCATCATCGGCATTAGTACTTGCAAAATTCCTGTAAACTTACGGTAAATACCGAAAGTCGACGGAAGGTAAAAATATCTTGCGCACTGACCGCGAAATTATGCAACTGTGTCAGGTAAATAAAATCAAACAATAACTGCTTAAGCATAACAAACAACAAAGCACAAATGACGCTATGCTTGTATTAGTTAAGTGTTGTAATCACGTTGTAATAAATATATTTAAACTAATTGGTGGATAAGAAAATTATCACAATTTTACTCTCAACGTTTTTTGTCTATTTGGATCTATAATTGTTCCTTTTACCCTTACCTCCATAGGCTTTTTTAGATCATAACATCATTTTTTATTTTTAGACAACTTTGAAAAATTCATGAAACATTTAAGTTTTGAATATTTTTAAAATTCTATGGAAAATGGAGCATTTGCTTCAGAAGAGCAAATACTCCATTTTCCATAATATTTTTAAAAAACATGATATTCCAAAGGCGTTAAAAGGCGCTATAATGAAGTAGTGGGTTAAGTATCTAAAATATTATGATGGGAAACTTAAGGCAAATCTTTGTCTTCTTCCTTACTTTAATAATTGATTTTAGAAAAAAAAGTATATGTCAAACAAATTATTTTCACTTGAACTACCAATTACTTAAAGTTAAACTATAGCTCTATGGGCTTTGTCCGATTATCAAGAGGTAACTTTATTGTACCGATTCCTGATCTTTGCACCCTTACCTACTTTGATATAAAATATGTTGCATCATTCAAAATAGTCCCTGAAACTAAGCCAACTGGTGTCAGGTTTACCTTGTAACAAACGGCTATTTCCTAGATAATCAAGAATGTAGGAACACCCTTTTTGCACATATTGGCCTCTTCTTTGGCATTTTGATCAGAAACAAGCAGCATTAAATACTGCGTATCGGAGAGCGACGTTACATAATATTAATAACTTCAGACAGGAAAGGATTGGTGAGATTATTTTATATTATTTCATTCTTTTTAATTGATATAATTCACATGTCCTGGTCGCGCATTTATGTAAGAGTAAAAGATACATATCCATGGACAATAATTATTAAGCCAGTATCTAAAAGCAAAACAATTGCTTTATTGTAACCAGCACATGATATTTTAGTATTGCTTCATTGTCAAGCAACGAAGGCCTGCACAGACTCAACCTAGCCTTAGCAGCATATACTCGCAAAGTATGTGTGTAGATACCGACTCAGACTAAAAGTTTAAATTTAAATAGCAAAACAGCGATACACCATGATTAGCGAAATCTGGCCATGGTTACATGTACAGACGGATGCCCAACGTCAAAGGTAGATTTATATGAGTGTTTTCATGTATTTGGTAAATAAGCTATTCCATTGGATAAATGCTACTATTAATCGGCTGGTCATAACGTTAGTGACTGGAGACTAAAAATATGTGAATCTAGAGTTTATCTATTTTTATATTGATAGACGCCAAAGGTCTTGAAGAAGTTGCTTCTCGCAAGAATAGCAAACGACATAATGTTTATGGGCACATATGGTGGCTAGTTTATGGCATTTCGTTTTTTCATCTTGTGTTATAGTACGGCAAAAATATGAAAAAAAAAACGCCACCTGAAAAGATGGAAAAGAGCCATGCGAAATAACGAAACGACAAAATAATGCCAGGCAAAATCACTCAAACCAGCCACCACAGGTACAGCTTGCTCTTTTTGTTTAATCTCTAGATGCATTTAACAACTTGAACCTATTTATGACAAAAATCAGATGCACTTTTCAAACAATTACATGAATGTGGAGGCGGCATTTCTACTATTACACAACTTATCACATATACGCCAAAGCCATACTGAAGTAACCAGTGGGGCTAGAGGTCAAACTTTTAGTCTGAATCAACGTCAATGGAACAGGTGTGTACGTTTGGATAGAATTTGTTGTTGTTTTTTTTCTATGAAGTAATTTTAATGTCACATGATAAATATACACGTGTAATCTAACATTCGTGCTCATGTATTATTGAATTTATTTAACTCGGTGTTAAAAAAGAGATAAAATGCACAGCAAGCGTCACATTTACTCCTTTTCCCAACTCTTTTAATGAATTCAATAAAACAGGAGCACTCATGTAAGAACACCTCTATGGATAGCATTAGTCACTATGTAGAGTGAAAATATAGTCTTTCTTCGCCAGTGAAGATGAGAGTTATGTTCTAAACAAATTTCATTCTTTTCTCAAAATAAAAAATGTTACCAGAGCTAACATTCGCATAATGCTGGTCAGAATAGCAAACAGGGCAGACTCAGATCAGACTGCTGAGATTTTTTCCTGTTTGTCTTGGCATTTTGGCTGACAACTAATGTTCGAAACTTTAGAATACAATATTGGTTATCAGCACTGGAAGTCAGAAAATGTGTGTCTAAATAGCAAACAGGGAATGCCCTGATCAGACTGCTTCATCTTGGCATGCCTGTTTTTCTCTGCGTTTTTGGCAGGCAGCTAGTGTTCGAAATTTTAAGCAGATAATTGGTTATCAGCGCTGGAAGTCACAAAATGCTTGTCTGAATAGCAAACAGAAAAGATCCTGATCAAATCAGACTGCTTCTTTAGAATCACTCTGGTCTGAGTATACGCTGTTTGTCTCTGCCTTTTGGGCAGACAACTAGTGTTCGAATTTTAGAACATTTGCCATACTTGAAGTGAAGTGAAGTGAACTAAACGTCATATTTGGGCCTCGATGCGAGAAAACCTGTCTTTGGGGTTTGCAAACAACACAGCCACAGACCAGCATGCGCATTCGCGTAGACTGATCAACGTCTTTATTACTATTTTGGGGAAAAGTAGCATATCTAAACTTGCTACATGAAAATCTCAATTTTCTAGCTAGTCTCTGTAGCTGAGGAGACTGGCTTGAATCTCACTTTGTTGGAAACCTCGAAAACAGATTTTTCGTAACGAGACCCATTTATAGAGGGTGGTTCATTTGGCAAAGACAGTCTTCCATGGGACCCTCTTCAAACAATATATAACATACGAATATACATGTACATGCCGATATTGGACATGGTTACAAACAAATGAAATATTTGAATTGAAAAAAGAACCTCATTTAAAGGTGTTTTTATTTTTTCTATGTGCATTTTTATTACAAATATATTGAATATAATGCCGGCGAAATTGGTATATTTACTATTCCAACACTGATCACCTATATAGGCAATGGTTAACTTCAGTGAGTTACTGGTTGATAAATCACTGCACGTATTAGCATGACATCATTCGGCCGCCTGTTTGATTTTAATGACGTCATATATCACATACAGTCTTGTTAGACAGCATTACGTCGTTTTTAGAACTAATGGGCGTGAAAAACTTACGTAAAATACGCATTTCAGTTCAAAAAATATTTAAGGGAAATTCTAATGCTCTGTTCAAGATGGCGGAATCTGTATAGAATTTGAATAAATCGTTCATATTTTCAATCTTTATGCGTGTTAGAATCAAAATAGATTCGTGTAGGCAGTGATTTGTTGCTTAATACATCACTGTTCCAATGACCTCAAACCGGAAATCATATCGAGTGAAGAGTTTCTCATTTGAAACAAATTGATTAAATATAAAATGATGGCGCAATATATTAGCCATTTTATACATAACGTGTGTTTTATTTAAAACAAACACTTTCAACAAAAGACTGTATCCTACGACGATTATAAGCTCTTCAAAATGCGTATTTGCATGCCCAATTATAAGTTTACAAACTCTTCTCTGTAGTTTTGTCATTTTGTAATGTTTATGTAACACAGCTGTTGAATTACTCCATATGACACTGTAATATTCCAGATGTGGACGAATCTCAGTACAATGCATTGTAAAATAACAGTTGATCACCATCCAATACTAACAATTTAATTTGTGACAGAAGCCATGAATTTGATGGTTTTTTTTAATATACTGAAGCATACTTCCTACGCAAAATCAAACTGAACCTTAAATATTACATATATTGTTTCATCCATTGTAAAGTAATTTTATCAAAAACTAAAACACTTATTTATGAAAATGAAAGTAGAACTTCATCAGTCAATCATAACCAGATTTGGTGAATGTCTGCCAGAACCCCTAAACGGTACAATGATTTTGGCAAGACCTTGTATATTAATATTAGTTACATTCCTGAAACATTTTGCGTTGGAAGTGTGGGTAAGTACATATTGTAAATGACTATCCTAAAGTAATTTTTCTTCAAAACGTACTCCCAATTTGTTTCATCACTTGAAAATTGTAAATCAACGTCATTAGCTTAAGTGATAGATCATCATTTTGTAAATTAGACCTACTTGTTATGAGTATTACTTTTGATTTATCCGTTATTTTTATCACCATGCCAATTTCTCTGCACCATTTATTTATCAAAAGCAGTGACTTTTGAATATTTCTTTCTAGTGTCCTCATGTTAGACTGAATATCATAACTTGCCGTATCATCTGTGCACAAGTCTGTAGATAGTTCACCATTTTCAAAAACTACAGCTAAGCCATTTATAAATATCAGAAACATGAGAGGGCCTAAAATGGGGCACTGAGGTACTCCACTTTTTATGGGTTCCCTGCCAGAGCATTTATGATTCATTGTCACTATTTGGATCATTTTTGATAAATATGAATGAAACATAGAAACTATTTTATCACAAAGAAGTCTTAATTTCTGCAAAACATCGTTATGATCGACCACACAAAAAGCTTTACGGTAAGTACCCATTAAATTCCAACCAGGTTTTCATTGCCAATGGCTTTAAACCAAGCATCAATCATTAATTCCAATGCATATTCAGCCGAGTGATCTTCTCTAAGTAAGAAAAGGGGCAAATATCAGGAATCGAAACAATCAAGCACTACACCTGACCCAGGATACCAATGGGAAAGTGACAACTTCGCAATTAGACATCACAAACGAGAGCCAATAGGTCAGCCCTTTCCCAGCAGGTGACCACAAGGCATGAAAGCATAACAAAAACAAGAGAGAAATAACATAAATGATCCACAAAAGAAGCACAGCCTTGGAACGGTCAGTAAAAATATTTCCTGGAGGCTAAAGCCGGTTTCAGAGCACGCCAACCTGACCCCAAAGCATCAGGCTACTTTCATCTCATTAATAGATAAGTCTTTAAGTTAGGACCGTCATAGAGTCTGAAGTCCGACTCACGGGCGTGCAATTAAAGAGGAACACAAAGTTGCCAACCGTGATTGGGTTGACCACCAAGCATGCAGTCTATTGCAATATACAAGTATTAATGATATAGCCAATCTGTTTATAATGGGAAATTATTTTAATGAACTGCGCTGAAATATTATTAGAGCCAACAATCTTCTTAAATTTATATACAAGTTATATACAAAGTCATCATAGTTTGTAAAAACCTGTTTGTATTTCAGACAGAAACTTGTAACCGTTAAAAATGATATTAAGTGTTTTGGGGTCTATTTTTCAATTATTTAGGAAAGTGTCGGTAAGAATGAAATTGATCGGTAATTGTTCACATTGTCATTGGAACCACTTTATGAAATAGGACTATTACATATAGCTCGCTAGTAAAATCATCTTTTTGCAGAGTTCCATGGCTTCAAATCTCCAAATCAAGTAAAATTAAAGTAGAATTTTCATAAATATTATTTCTTTGCATACGTTGAAACACAAGAACTTTGACTCGTGTTCTGTATCTGTAAAGATTTCAGATGCTTCTTTGCTCTTGGAAAGTTTGTCACATTCATCTTTCAGCCAGCAAACATTATCATACCGCTATCGATCTTCCATTGAAACGCCATTTAAATTGCATTTTGATGGTGGGCCGATGGTGGTCCGCTTTTAGATGTTAACCGTGCGCTCAGCAAGTTGTTGTTGTTTATTTTACAGTGCAAGATGATCAGTTTCGGCATTTTTAAGCACTTCGTCTACCATTATTTTCTTATTGTGTCGGTCAATGGCAGCTACAACCACAGCAGACCATTTGAGAAAGTAGATTTTGACATTTGTCCATTTACCAACTTTTGACATCAAAATGCAACTGCAGCTCTCAATATGAAGGGTAAGATACCCTGTTGTACGCCGTGCTCTTGTTCGGATAATTGTTGGGGGCTTGGAAAATGTTGTCCTGATAAAGAACTCATTGGTCACAGTGTTCCCGAGCTGAAATGTGCCCTCGCCATGGTAAAGGAACCTGGTATAAAAGAATACAATGGATACAATTATGGGATTCCACGCTACAGAATTGTCACCAGTTGTCCAAATTAAGAAAATAACAAAACATTGGCGGACAAATGCGCCAGCCAGAATAAGACATCAATACGTGACTATACGTGGGTGACTAACAAATCTACTGGAATGATTTTTCAAAATGAATACTGCGCTCGTTGCCATAATGTTGGCAGGTATTTCAACTGGCAGATTCGTACGACATACCGATCTGTACTGTCAGCTAATTTTTCATCGTTGCCAAACAGTATTCACGCACCATACTGTGAGTTAATGGTTGAATTACCTGATGATAGAACGCATTCGGCCGATAACTACAGATGTTATAGGGCAAACCGTGCTGAATGCAACATTACTGGTCGGTGGCAAGATTATGATTCCGATGTTGAATTGGCGTGTCGAACATATGTCTCCCCAATAATTGATTTTTCTCCTTTTTCGATGGTGTACAATAATATTTATTGCTATTACTGCAACGGTTTTAAAGCACAACAGTTTACACATTCGTGTCCAGATTTATATAAAGGACAAAGAGGTGATTTGAGGACGTCCTTCAGTGCTTTGATTGATTTTACAGAAAGACAAGCCAATGGAATTTCATCAGTATGTGACCAACATGAAATCTTCGACAAATTCACTGTGAGTAATCGATTATAAATGCGTGCTTGCGTGTGTGTTAAATAGACAATAAAGCCAGCATATTAAATTTAAGCCCGCCATCACAACCCTTGATGAAATCATAATACACAAAGTTTAAGTTTGGAAGTAGCTGACAGCCTTGACCAATCAATAAATTCAAGTCTCACCAGGAAGTGGTGCATGTGTTTTTTGTTGTTTTTTGTTTTGTATTTTAAGTAGCTTTGTTGAACCTTAAATTGCACTCTTCGTAAATTCCATACACTGTGGAGAATTGGTACACGTTTCTCACAACACCGTTTCATTGAATCTACATTATACTTAATGGAAAGTTAAATAACTCTCATGCCCCCTAGCTCTGGCTTAACCAGTATTCTGCTGTCGTCTTTGTGGTAGTCTTCCAAATACAATAAGATGTGGGATAGTTACTGCTTATAAAATGTGGGCCTCTTCGCGACAAAATAACCTGTCTTCGGGGTTTCAGACAAAGGGAGATTCAAACCAGTCTCCTAGCTAGAAAACTTAAAAAAATTTTGTAGCAAGTTTAGATATGATACTTTTTTTTTCAATAAGCGTAAAAGGCATCCCTTGGGGGTCACTGTTTGTGTGAGGATGGAATAAAAAAATATATCCCTTAGGATCACCGTTTGTGTGAGGATTGGATAGAAAAATCCGTCCTTTGGGGTCACCGTTTGTGTGAGGATGAGATAGAAAAATCCGTCCTTTGGGGTCACCGTTTGTGTGAGGATGAGATAGGAAAAGCCGTCCCTTAGGCTCACTGTTTTTGTGAGGATAGGATAGAAATTCGTCCCGTGGGATCACCGTTAGTTATCTTGGCAAGCCTGATAATGCCAAACAGTGATCCTCCAGACTGATTTTTCCATCCCAACCTCACCCTTATAAAAGATTTGATATATTTATCATTTTCAGCATGGTTGTCATACTCTCTTATGTCCATTTGGAAGTGCAGCCTGGTATGGCACATGTGTCGCCCTAGCCATAGAAATCCAAGGTCTGACTGTTACCACCAACTACATGCTGGAGTTAAAGTGGAAAGATTCGAGCGCGTCAGGACAACAGGTTTATTTGCTTGAAGATGAAACGCTTGGGGAACTTATTCAAGACAACTTTTTGAAGGTGTTCAACGTGAAGTTAAAAAAGTGTCGCTTCTGCCGTTTTAAAGTGTTGATGTCTGAAAGAAACAAGACCCAATTACCTGAAGTTGTAATGCTTTCTATTACTCTTTTTACTAATCCTCGATGCCAATTAGACTCCATTTTTGATAAATTTACGACCATTTTTGGCAAGGTTATAGATGTACCCGTTAATAGATCCGTTCTTGTTTCTGGTGTGATCTTGGAGACGAGGCGTTTGTCTGACGTAAAGGGCATGAAGCTGGCTTATTGGAACAAAGGATGTCCTCAGATGTACATTTTGGACAAAGAGAAAATTTGCCCAGAGGTCGGAGTGAGCTCCTCACCTCTGAAATCAAAGATTAAAGATACCAGATTGTTATCAGGTATCATGGGTGTTTCTAATAATCAAACAGACTTGCGTGATAACACCACAATAAAACTATGTTGGGATGATTACGTATCAATGATGACAGAATCTTACGCTGGTGCAGCGGTTGTTTTCCACAGGCATCTGGTTCCAGCAATGCATGTATCGCAAATTACGTTCACTCTTATATTTCGTCAAATTCTATTTTAAAAATGAATCACTGGTTTTGCAATAGTGAGGAATCACTGGTTATTTTATGTGCTTAATGATTGTCGCTCAAACTGAAAATAACAAAATTATGAACTTACGAAATTATGAATTATAAAACTTGAATCTTACCACCATTCGTTCATTTTATAACGATGGGTAATTCCATTACGCATAAATGGGTGAAATACTAGTATGTCTGAGATTTGTTTTGAACGAGATACTTACCTGTATCCAAAATGTGACTCTGTGCCCAGCTACGAGAATTGTTCAAATATGAATGCATCTATCTTCATAACTTTCTTCACAGACAAGACTTTGCAAAACATACGGTGCATGTATGAGAAATATTTTTCGTTAATACTCTTGTTATATATGTTACCAACATAAAGTATATACTTTCGTCACATCGAATTGGACATCCTCCAGATATAAAGATATCACAAACATAGGGATAGAAATGGTGGATGCCATATATATGGCAGAAATCGCTACGAGTTCTATAAACTTCAGACAGTTTCATAGGACATGATATAATTATTATGATTTATCCCTTGTTAAATTTGACTTATTCTTAAAATGACTTACAATTATACAAGTTGTTAGTTAATTATGTCCCTGATTACTATCTTAATGGAGCTAACATAATTGTTTCTCTTCTTGCAGATACAGTTGCTATAATCAAAAGCTGGTTATCTATCAAAACATTTCATGGCATACACAATAAGCGAATGACTTTAAATTACTGGGCTATTACATGCTTCATATGGTGTCATTTCTTTTAGCTGCATATGTATAAAAGATAAGAAATACATTAAAGTGCCACAGAGACTGAAAATTATCTGTGTTTCTTCTTAAACCATATAGCACACGGGGGACAATGGTATCGGACCCTCCAACCCCATGATATTTCCAACAATGTGGTATATGCCACCAGCAAAGGCTCAGACAAGCCTGCGCATACGCGCAGTCTGGCCAGAGCCTTTGCTAGTAGCTGAAATGTTCTACGATTCTTAGGCTACTGACCAAACATCATTTGGAGTGTCTAAGCTTAACAGAAGGCTGCACAGGGCCGTCTGAGTCTACGCTTGTCAAAATGCCACATTGTTGGAAATCACATGTCGTGGCTCATATATGTTTCCTTAGAAATACTGGTACGGACACCCTTTAGAAGCAATTGGACTCCTTTGGTCCAACTGCTTCTCGAGGGAGGTCCGCACAGCCAAAGGGGTCCAACTGCTTCTCGAGGGAGGTCCATACAGCAAAAGGGGTCCAACTGCTTCTCGAGGGAGGCCCGTACAGCCAAAGGGGTACAGCAAAATGGGTCCAACTGCTTCTCGAGGGAGGCCCGTACAGCCAAAGGGGTCCAACTGCTTCTCGAGGGAGGCCTGTACAGCCAAAGGGGTCCAACTGCTTCTCGAGGGAGGTCAATACAGCCAAAGGGGTCCAACTGCTTCTCGAGGGAGGTCAATACAGCCAAAGGGGTCCAACTGCTTCTCGAGGGAGGACCGTACAGCGGAAGAGGTCGAACTGCTGTTAGAGGGAGGCCCGTAAAGCCAAAGGGGTCCAACTGCTTCTCGAGGGAGGTCCATACAGCAAAAGGGGTCCAACTGCTTCTCGAGGGAGGCATGTACAGCCAAATGGGTCAAACTGCTTCTCGGGGAGGTCCGTACAGCCAAAGGGATCCAACTGCTTCTCGAGGGAGGCCCGTACAGCCAAAGTGGTCCAACTGCTTCTCAAGGGAGGTCAATACAGCCAAAGGGGTCCAACTGCTTCTCGAGGGAGGTCCGTACAGCCCTCTGTAAAATACGTTGATGACTGAAGAAATAAGGACGCCCCTAACCGACTTTTATTGATCCGTGCATGTAACAGTGCCATCTCATGAGCCAAAGAGTTTTCAATGCTTCGTCCTTTCAGTTATATAAGGCGTCGTCACTAAAAAAAAAAAAAAGTACTCCCGCATTAATAAGAAACGCGAAAAATCGACTTTAAGTGCATCTTTTCACGTTATTTTCTCTAGAACTTTTCGATATTCAGGTAGAAAAAGCTGCAGTATTTTTTGACAAAATTTTCAACCTGATGTTTTTGCTGTGTTTTTCTGTAATTAGATGGAATTTTGGCATATTTTTGGCTCTTTTCAACGGGGGAGTATTACTGTTGGTAGAATGGACATAAACTGACCCAGTTTATTTATATTATGCAACGGTTGACTAAATAATTCGTCCGTGATCCCCGAGTAGGATATATACTGAACAAAAGTGAAAACGCATTGATAACCTCGGCTGAGCCATTTCCCTTCGAAAACTTAACAGAGATTTAGAAGAGTTCGTCAACAATTGAAGACCAAACCCGTTTCACACATTCACAAGACGTTTATTTTGCTATTATGAAGAAGTTCTCAATTGTCCAGCTCTGCGCAGCCCTACGTCAAACTGTCACCGGTAGTTCAATTGAAACAACTTAACGCACATGCACATTCCGTTGCAGCTATTCGCGCAGTTTGTCGCAGAGCCCGTGACATTCGGAAGCCATGAATCATCAGTTCATGTATAAGTCTCAAGCACTACGTGCGTCCACCTCTCTTGGCCAGATAGTCATGTATTTACTTAGTACTGCTGCAACAGCTTCTATAAGTGCCATTTATGCACCAGTCATTTGCATCCACTGCTCCCCCACCTACGGGGATGGGCGGGGATAGTGATTTTCACTTTCCAGAGCCCTGGTATAAGCCCCGCCCTGTGGGGACAAGCTAATGGTAACAATCCTGCTCTTTGCCCCACCATACACTACAGAAAATCCCAGCAGGGTTAGTGTCCCAATGTTATACCCCCACACTTCCCCGGCACTGCGGGGACATTCAAAACGTAATTGTCCAGCACCTTACCTCGGCTATTCCACGGCTATCCCCGTGGGTGGAGGCGGTGGATATAAATGACTGGTGTATTATCCTCTTTAAATATTGTATAAAAAAATAAAGCAAATAAAACCAAATGGAGGTGCATTTTTCTCACACGACGGTATCTTGAACTGACTAATAATCGAAACATTCTTAACACATCGAATTTCTCCTTAAAGTAAAACTAAAAAGCGTTTGTGATATGTTTAAAGAGCAAAGCCAATAACATATGAACACAATTTATTACATATGAACGCTACATAAGGGGTGCAAATTTACTCCTGGGTGCAATTTTGCACCAGGGGTTAATTTGCACCAGGGTGCAAATTGTGCATATAAACCAGGCTTTAGTCTGACCACATTACTGGTAGAGAAATGGTAGGAACAATGTGCTGATAGGTATACCTGATTAGGCAAAAGGAAGAAAGTTGTGGAGAATCGTGATAAATCGAAGATTACCAAATATTTAATATTCCCTTTTTGTTTTTGTCAAAGGGAGACATTTTACAATTTTTTTACAAATTTAATAAATTCGAAATTGATTTCTGAGCTTGTTTCAAGTGATAATACAGTTTTCTTGTGTATTAATGCAACACAAGTATGACGAATTCTGATAAGCATAACAATCTTTTTTGCGCATGCGCAATTGCAAAATTAAGTGAATAAAGCTTTAAACACAAAAAAGGAATTAACTCAAATATCAAACGAAACAAATTGGTGGAGCTTCGACGAATCGCTTGCTGGATGTCTTGAAAACATTATCAAGGTTTAGTAAATACTTTTCGTACAAATATAAAATACTGTAGTGTAGCATTTTCACTATTATTCAGAATAGCATAAAGTGTATCGTACATATAAAGTACTGCTGCATAAATAAGAAACTTTAGATGTACGTTTTCAATTTAAATCGCATTGAGCATTCAGTAATCGTGTATCATTTCAGGCAGTATTTAGCCGGTATTACGGCTAATTTTTGCTCTAATAATTCTGATGTAGAATTTGGGCATTTTATTCCACTTATTTGACACTTGACAGGGATAATCCTGGGATAGGCCTAATCCATTTTGTTAGAAAACTATTATTTCTGCTAAAATGGACGTTATTTTTAGCTGGGCCTCATATATAAGCTATTCAAAGCTCATGTCAATTATGTTCTGATATAGATATTAAGGATTCTTGGGTCCATCAAATTTTGCAAAGGGCCCATAGAAATTTCAAAAGGCCAATTAGAATTATGTAATCTGCATGGATTTGAATAGGATATGGGCCATTGACCCATTTTAAGGGCCCATCATCGTTTTGGTCCAGGAGTATCCCTGACTTGAGTGTTACCATTGGAAGAATGTATGTAACTAATTACAAAAAATGAATGGTTGACTATAATACTACATATGTAGTTGAAAACGTTTAGGCCGTTTACCACTGTTAAAATTGTTTTTTATAAAAATGTCCATAATAGCCACATCAGCATACATTAGTAGAAAATGTCCTTACAAACATAACAAACAGTATTTACTCGGATCAAACTGATCGTATTGGGTCAGTTGGATATGTGTCTACGCTGATTGAATCGATACTATCAACTGAATGGCAGTGCTTAAAAATAAAACTGGCATGTACAAAGCAATCGCGATTTTAAAATGTGTGATGCTTTTGACACTCAACTGTAGAAAATAAGTACAGATATATAGACCGTCACATGGCTGTTACACCGTTTGAATTCCCCCCGCTTTTCAGAAAGCCTAAAAATGTCGAAATTCCCAAGAGATTAGGGGTCAGGGCAGTGGTAGTGGATTCTTCAAACAATTTTCTTCTGACACTGCAGGATTTTCTAAATCCAGATTTGAGCCTAACGTTCGGAAAAATGCAAGTAATAAAATAATATTCTAGATTTTCGCGTTTCTTATTATTGCGGCAGGACTATAATCGGGGTATGCCTGTCCCTTCTGCACACTGTCTAGTGTGGGTGTGTTTTTGTCTGTGGATTTATGAGTGGCTGTCTTATTGTCCAAAATGCCGTGGAATACCGCAAAAGAATAAACCAGTTTGTATCCAAAGCGGATCTGACTGGTCGGTCCAAACTGATCGAAAAGAATACACTGTATCATTAGACGATAAAAGTCGCCACTAATGGAGGAGTAGACTACGCGTTATACATTGCAGGACCTCTGACAGTGGTAATGGGAACAACAATGCACTGCTGCCTTTTATTTTTGTGGGGAGGAAGATTGGTCAAATGCGTCAATCCTCAAGTTAGTCCATAATTTACATCCACTTCCGCTGATATAACTACATATTGCTTGGTTTGCCAGACGTGACTCTGCAAAGCACACGGCACGAGGTAGTATTGCATTTCTTACGGGTAGCGACGTCAGAACATCAATTAATTACGCATGCTCCAGTAATAATGTCAAAGGATTTAATGGCCCTAAATTTCAGGAAATTCATATCATAAATATTATATAATAAAGCGATTGTTTACTTATGCCTCGGTAGTCAACATAATCATGACCACCGTATAGCATCGTACACCGGATATAGCGATTAGTGAAGTGAGGAAACGGGTACATGCATTAAGGGGCAAAATAGGCCCCCTCTGGAGCCAAAAACTGAAAGTTGCTTTTCACCAATTTCACCCGATTGGTTTATCAAAAGAATGGCCTAAGTGTAAAATTCTGGCATTTTTTTTACTTTTTTCATTGCTATGGTAGCAAAAATGGCCGGCAAAATAGGCTTAAAATAGAGAAATTGTCATTTTAAGCCAAATTTAAGGCTTTTTCAGAGCGATTTTTTAAGAACTAGATATCAGCACAAGCGAATACCAAAAATACCTTTTAATAAACTGTGTACCTTGATAATTCTCACCCTATGTTAAAATATCTTTTGGTGTTTGCTTATGCTCTATGTTAATTTCTATGTCAAATGTCTTAAATTTGCTCCAAAATGGTCACTTTCCTATTTTCACCAATTTTGGCAGCCATTTTTGTTACCATGGCAACAGTAAAAATAGAATCGATCACAGACTTTTACACTTGGGCTATTGTTCTTATTAATAATAAGAAGATATTTGTGAGAAGTAATTTTCATTTTTTGACCTCATAGGGGGGGGGGAATAGCCTCTTAATACACATAACCCTTTCAACATGTTATGTACGAGGTGAGTGTTTATCCATTTTCTCATTGAATCATGTGAAATTTTATTGCAGGCACATTTTCTGTCGTTGCTAATAAATCGATGTATGATCCTTACTACAACAATTGGTCAGCGAAAATTTATAGCAGCTACGATTAATAGAGCTGTTCCGCTAATCTCTTATGATATTCTATTGTTTATAACGAAAATACACGTTTTAAAGGCTGTTTAAGTAAAATATTAATACAAAGTATATTAGGAACCATGGTAAATACCCCAAAAAATCATAGAAAGCCACTATAGCTTACTTTTACAGCTGCGTTTGACGATTGAATCTTTTTTAGTCGTTTAGTGTACGATCTATAGGAGAAGTGCACGTTTTATAGTTTTATAGCAAAAACTCCTGCTCGTAGTGTACAGTCGATAGCTGGACAAAATCATTGTGAACATGTTGTCTTGTGCTATAATTTGAAGGATCAATGCACAAGTACCAATTACTGACTGTCAAACGTAGCACAGAGCCTAACCCATTAATGATACATCGTGATGTCTTCTTTGTTACGTTTATTTTATTGCAGTATTATTGTGGCCCATCACACGTACGCACAGACGCACACACCAAGAAATAAACTGATTGTAGATCGTTTCTGCATCATGATGCATTCAATATTTACCTCGGTATTTTCATGAAAGGAGCCAGTTCATGAGATCATATGCGAGCTACGAAGGCTCAGACGAACCTTCACGTCAGCCGAAAGTCGTTAGTGAAGCGAAGAAATCACAACACGCTGAGTTATAAGGTCAGTGTTTCTTCTATTATTTTTCTTATTTTATAAGATTCGGTTTAGAGGTTTTAGCGATAACATTGTTGAGACATTGATGCATATCGGTGGCTGTGAGAAATAGCCAGGAATAATTGGTCAGCACTACAATTGACCTTTCCAATCACTGATGTTTTACACGACTCTTCCCTGAAATCTGTTTATTTGATCAAATTTCTCGCTAATAAAGATCGATATTCGCTTTAATATGGCTTCTTCAATGTCATAAGTACTTGCCAACGAATTTTGACTTCCCTATTCTATTTGGTTCAATCAATATTTAGGAGGAAATACCCCCTCCTTGTATATGGTCTATAGCAGTCCCTATATATGTACAATAGACTATCCTTAGTATATTGTATCAAACGAGAAGGAGGTGCATTAAAATACAAAAGGTTGAAGTGATTTGATTTTAATAATACCAATAATGCAGTAACCCTGGCGACGTACTTGTAGACCTTGAACATCCTATAATGCGTTATATTTTACTATAGTATTGAAGATAAACCGTAAAATGAACTGACAGTCGGTCGATCGCAGACAATGGGTTCTTTACTTTCTTTCGTATGAGCGCTGTCACAAGAAAACCTTTTTTCGACATGTCCAGCGATGTCCCAAACAACCCGGGATTCTGCTAGAAGTTTAGAAAGTGGAGGAACAATAGAATACTGACTATGTAACAAAATTATAGCCCCTCCTCGGCGTTTGTATCCACAAATTACCTAAAAGGCGGGGGAAGACCGCTGACCTTAGAAGGAGTACAACTATCCTGCCTTGTATATTGTAGAATTCACAGGCTTATCGTGTGGTCAGATAGCTAAGTGGTAAGAGTATTAGTGCGGTCTGCCATTGATCCTAGGTTGGAGTCCCCATCTGGTAATATGCAAGTTTTTCCTCACTTGTGTCATTTACCCCCCCTTTCCCATGACCTGACAAGGACTCGAACCTGCGAACCTATCAGAATGCCTGTGTACTCTTACCACCGAACTGGGGGGCCAATCAGTAGGCATGTGACAGGGTTTGATCCTGAGTTTTCAGTTTATTGATCAATATAAAATAGAAACCATACATATAAACTTGGATATGGAGAAAAATCTGTATAAACTATTCTTTTTATTACAATTGTCATGGAGAAACATTAATTTTAGGCCATGAACATGAATACAAAGGGTAAAAAAAGCAACCAAAAAAACGTGTTCATTGATTGCCAAAAATATCGATTGTTATCATTAACCAATTGTCATTTATGAATGCAATATAGAAGATCATTTATGCTCTCAGTTGAGACAAAAGGCTGAAGAATCTTGTTGTTTTAAAGTAACTTTCTAGAATTATGCCTGTCATCAATGTTAGCCACTGAAATTCATAACCTGTCATCAAAGACAGCCACTTCAAAATTGATCTGTAGATACAGGCAGCCATTTTTCTTCTACCTGTCGTCTTGATGGGCTCCAATAACATTATAAAATCAAACTTTGGCTTCAAATTTGACGGAAATGTAGCTGAATAATAGTAGTTTTAGTGTATATAAGTGCGGACAGCAGGTTTTTACGGAGACGCACAACTTGAACAGATAACCGTTTTGACTTTTCTCAGGAAACCTCTGAAATGATGATCAAGTGTGGATTTATTTGTGAGAGATATAACGTCAGCTTGCATCTGTAGGATCTCTTAACACTAACAAGTGTACTCATCGACCACAAAGTATCAGAGGACTTCTCTAACAATTTTGCCAACCGAAAATTATAACCTTCCCTTCATGGGACATAAAATCTCGTATCTGTCATCATTGTTAGTAACCTGCCATCAAAGCAGCCGGTTGTACGGTGTGGAATTGATTGTAAAACTAGAAAGGACACAAAATACTGCAAAACAAAACAAGGACCTAACCCAAAACTCCCACAAACAATGGGAGCAACAATAAACAATGAATCAACAATGTTCAGCAGAAACAAAAGCATTGTTCATAAGTGAATTTTCTCATATTGTTGGCCAAATGGACTGCTACGCTAGAAAATATGTCTTCGGGGTTACCGACAATGAGAGATTCAAACCAGCCTGCTCAGCTACAGAAACTAGCTAGAAAATTGTACTTTTGCTCGTAGCAAGTTATGATATTTTTCAATAACAAATGATAAAGGCACTGACCAGACTGTGCGAATGTGCTGGCTGGTGTGCGTCTTTGTTGTTCGCTAACCCCCTAAGACAGCTTTTCTCAATCAAGGCTCAAATGATCAGCTGTATCTAGGGTTAGTTGCTAGACAAATTAATCACGACAGAACAGCTGAGGACGTCATGAAAGATTTGTTTCATAATTTTGCCTAGTTTCAATTTAATCTTTTGTTCTATTTGAATTTGCAATTAATTATTTGGATCTCTTAGATTGCAGAGTAGCAGATGGGTTCTTTTTGAATTTGTAATTGATTGTTTGCATCTCTATTAACCTCAGAGCATTAGTTTCAGTGAAACAGATGTTTAAATCCCATATAAGGGGAACTAAACTAGCTTTACCTATTTCCATGGAAGGTCACCTTGTGGCATTTTATACCATATCGGTATTGCATATCTATGGGTCAGGAGTTCGATCCCCACTCGGTCCCATACTTTATTGGAGGTTGACCATAGCGTCTATTTCATGGGGTGTTGGTAACAGTACAGATTCAGATCGTACTGGCATCTAATCAGGTTCTCCACTCTTTGCTTATAGAAAGTATTATTATTATTTGAATGAAACTGTTAATTACTACCCAACAACCCTTAAATTCGACATGGATTCGCCTGATTGATAAGGTTTCAGACGATAAATATAAAATTTCCATTATTGCATAGATTAGGGTCTGGATGGGGTATAATGAATAGTGAATAATAGCTTTTTTACAATGAATAGTGAATAATGAGTCAAAAAATAATGAATAACGAATAATGAGGGCCTAAAAATAATGAATAATTATATTTTTAATGACTAGAAGAAAAAAATGAATAGTGAATAATCAGATTTTAATGAATACTTGGTCTAATTTTAATGAATAACCCAAAATTTTAATGATATGAATAATGGGCTAAATTTTTTAATGAATAGTGAGTACCATACAACCCCCCATTCAGACCCTCATAAATACTCTCAGATGGCGATGTGATTAATCTGATCTGCCGTTTTCTGCTAGTATGCTGAACTTGAATTCTGATCAGGAAATTTAAAAAATAAATAAATTAAAAGTCTTTTTATTAATAAGGTATAGAGATAAATATTGACAAGTTCTACTAAACTGTTTAACACTCTGTTGACCAGAAATCCCTAAACAGGTTATTCGGGAGACAGTGAAGACCCAGATGAAATGCCACATCATTCTTATTTGCATTTGGAGGACTGGAGATTACTGGGTGGCATTTTATATTAAATATTTTAAACAGTAACAGGGCTGAGTTCAGAGTATCAGTGGCGGATCCAGAGGGACTTCAGGAGGTTCGCTTGAACACCCCCCTTTGGGTTCGCTCGAACACCCTCCCCACCTCCGGTTTTTTAATATCCTATGAAAATGAAATAATTTGGTCTCAGTGAGACCAAATTATTTAATTTTCATTGGACATTTGAGAAAAATGAGATAAAATCAGTAAAGCGTACCCCACACCTTTATACATACATATGAACCCCCTTTTCGCTTCTTTGCAAGCAGTGTAGATCTTTATGAAAAGCTGCATTCCGGTACGCAAAAATAGCCATTTAAAGGTTTTCAGTAGAAAATGGGTACTGAATAGTTTTGGTAAATATGTGAGAAAATGTTATATTAAATTCCTGCACAGCAACTCATGGTATGTTCCGTACCATTATTATACTGTAAATTCGGAAATTTTCGCGAGGGTTTATTTTCGCGAAACTTCGCATATGCGAAGTTTCGTGAAAATAAAACTCTCGCAATATGGCGAGATATTTCTGTCGTTTACTGATATAGGTAAATCATGCCCTGGTCGCGAAATTTTAACGTGGCAAATATGTCTTTTAACGCTATTCGCGAAACTAAAATTCTCGCGAAAATTTCCAAATTTACAGTATCAGCATGGTGTTGTGGTGTTGGGAGGGTACAGAAAAACTAAAACCATAATTTCAACATTTTTTATGTTCTCAATCAAACACTGACTACCAAATAAGTCAAATAATATACTAATATAAATACTATAAAAATATCATTTATTAATCCTTGCATACTGATGGACTCTCCCATCTAGCTAAATAGATAAACATTGGGATAGTTCATTGTAGATATCAAGGGGTCATAGGCTAAAATTTTCAAATTTCGATGTAATTCTATCTCTGAAGCTTGAGTTTATTTTGGTATGCAGTGTAGACCCTTATTAAATACCCATTAAGCCTTGCGATGTCAACAAGCGTTCTCAAAGCCTTGCCTGGTAAACTGGATATCAAAAGACACTCACCTAGTATTCTCTATTACTTTTTCTGTGTACATGCAGCAAAGGCTCTGGTGAGATGACCTCAATCAAAGTTCAGGCTCGTCTTCTTAGAGAATACTAGGTGTAGAGTGTCTTTTGATATCAATTTACCAGGCAAGGCTTCGAGAACGCTTGTTGACATCGTGAGGCTTGCCGAGTGATTCAACATGCATTCTCAAAGCCGAGCTTGGTAAACTTGATATCAAAAGACGCCTGTATCAGTTTACAAGCTTAATCACTGTTCAAACTAGCGAATATGACATAATTTTCAATTTATGTGTTGATTCAGTGTCATTAGCGATGTCATTCAAAAAGCGCAACGTCATCATGACCTGATAAAGGCATATACAATGAGATAGACACATTTTATCAGGCAACGTACAACGCTGCAGTTAATATGAATGGTAACTTATAATTAGCATTCCCTAGTTCTTGTGACATGCCCACAAAGTAGTGATGTTTACCAAATTCTGAGCTGGTTCAAATAATTTATCAGAACAGGCCTTTTCAAAATAATGATGTTAAACATGACAATGGCGTAGCCAGAACGCTGAAAAAGTTATGCACATCAAAGGGAGACTACCGGATCAAGCAGTGATTCTGTTAAATTATGTCCCTTTTCAAAATGGGAACTTCTATTGAAGGAAAGAATTTGCTACCAGAGTGAAGTGAGCGAATTCTTTCCTTTAAGAGCAGTTCCTTATGGTATGGAAAATCCCGTTTACCATATCAGGTGACCTCCCATGAATGCTACTATTTTATTACGCAAAGTGCGCAACTGCGTAATGGGAGCTACGCCAATGCATGATTCAAGGTCCATAGATAAGAGTGCAGAGTTAAAAATACTTTTTTTTATTCCTCAACCAAAACGTATGTTGTCGGTACTCAAAAGAACCAACTCAATGTGACAGTTCTTTTGAGCACCCTTAACATATGTTAAAACTGATGGATAAGAAAATATTCAAAGCTTTATTCTCATTTTTTTGCTATAGGCCATTTTGAGATCATGACATCATTTTCTATTTTTTAACAACATTTAAAAAAATTCAAGAAAAATTAAAGTGAAGTTTTGAATACTTTTTGGAAATATATATTATGGAAAATGGAGCATTTGCTCCAAATGAGCAAATGCTCAGTTTTCCAAATTTTTTTTTTCAAATACATGATATTTCAAAGGTGTCAAAAGGGGTTATCATTGAGTAAAGGGTTAACTTCACATATGAATGATAGATTCAAAATATGAAAGTTTTGATCAACCAAAACATATGTTAAAACAGATAGGCAAGAAAATATTCATAATTTTACGCTCAAACTTTTTGGCTTGGTTAGATGTAATAGTATGCATGGTAGATTCAAGAAATGAAACGCTGATCTTGTCTGAAGACAAAACATGGTAAAAACTGGTGAGTAACATGATACATTTATTGACTATTGAGTATTGAGGCATTGGACATGATGGGATGTCGACCTGAGAGTACCAATATTGACTGAGGAGGAGCCGAGGTAAATATTGGAATTCTCAGGTCCACATCACATCATGTCCAATGCGTCAATAGTCAACAATTGTTTTATTATATACTTTCCTCTAAACAAAAAAGCAACAACAAAATCTTGGCCATGGACTATGTCTTGACAGTCTTGAATATCTTTTTTTACACGTTGACTAACTGATTCTATTCAGTTAATGCATACTGTATTTGTCATTACAACTGCAGACAGATAAAACACAGGTTAAATGCGACATAATGTTGCATTATATTAGGGTCTAAACTGTTTGCTAAAACAAAAATGATCTTCAGAGAGAAAGAAAATAGCAATTTTAATTAGAAATTGTAACCTGTGAGCCTTTACAATGGACCATTCCAAATTTATTGCATCAATCCAGAAAGAAAGAATTCATTAGTGCATTTAAGGGTTCTGCTGATTACAAAGCAAAGTCTGAATTACATGTATATAATGAAACACCAAATCTTGTAAAAACCATGCTGATGTCACTCACTGAATTGTATTTACAGCAAATCAAGTTTTATGCTGAAACCACACCTGTTATGGAATGTTTCTATGAAGACTTTTTAGTAACTAATATTGAAGAAAACCCCACAGCCCATGCCACATGTAGTTAAGTTGACTCAAGTGGATATGCATCTGGGTCAATCAGCAGATGTTTATTTATAGATTATATAATAATACAAAATATTCATAATTTTAAGCCTAACCCTTTGTATTCTAATAGTGTTTACCATACATATTGGGATAGCTATTTTGTACTTTCAGGGATCACAGGTAGACTCAAGGCTGTATTAATATTAGCAAATAGTGCATATCCATGCGCGGATGCAGAAAGTTTTGTCAGAGGGGGTCCAAATTTGATAATTTTTTTTTTTTTTTTTTTTTGGTTGATGAGGGGATAGAGGATCCAAATGTCACTATAAATGGGCCATTATCGGCCTGCCAGCGAAATGCCATTTAAATGGCGTTTCGCTGGCTGGCCGATGATGGCCCAACATTCAATGCTGGCTTGGTAGCTTTGTGATTTTCAGGGGATCCGGACCATTATTGCTAAGAAACCCTTTATTTTTGTGATTGATCAGGGGGGTCCGGACCCCCTGTCCCCCCTCTGGATCAGCCCATTATATCCTGATGAAATGCAGCAATCTGAGCTTCATTGTTTGTCAAAGTACCCTTTTAGTGGGTTTTCAGTATACAATGGGTTTACTAGACAGGACAGATTTGTGAAATAAAAGTTTTATCTTGTCTGAAAAGTACTATATAATCTCATGCGTTATTTCAATTTCTAAATAATCTGGAAAATGGAATGTTCAGAAATAGAGAGAACCTACAAGACCTGGTTACAGCAGACTCTTTTTCATTGAGTGCGTTCATGAGAAATATTGGAAAATGCAACACTTCTCAAATATGAGCCTCTACGCTAGTAAACCTGTCTTTGTGGTTTGCGAACAATACAGGGGAAGACCAGCCTGCGCATCCGGGTAGTCTGATCAGCGCTTTTGTTATTCGCTCTATAGAAGAGGAGACTTGTTTGAGTTTCACTTTTTTGGAAACCCCGAAGACAGGTTTTCTTGCGTCCAGGCCCATATGATTCTGATCAAGCACCCTAAAGATAATGTATTACAGAAACATGAAATTATCTCTTTATCTTATCTGAAAAAATAACAATCTCAAACATGATATTTCAAATCAGAACATGAATTCAGCCTTCAGAACCGAATGCATAATTTAAAATTGATTTCTTATGTCTCAACGAAAACAGGCTGTGAATACACCAAAGTTCTTTCGAGTACCTAAAACTCTTGCTTGGCCTGATGATATTGCAATTAGACTCACTACCAACTGCACCATACTGGGCCCAGTATGAAGACACAGATGAAATGCTGCATAAGGTGGCATTTCATCAGGATCTGCACTGTTTGCTCAGATAAAAAATATTCATGTACCGAAATACATTTTATTCTATGACGTCACATCTGGGAGTGAAATAACGCCATGCAATAAAATCAATAAACCACTAGTAGTTTACAGATTTGCGGGAAGCATTATGACCTCCATAACAACGTTGCGTACTTAATGACAAAATTATAACGTTTTTTACGGCAGAAATAATATTTCAAAGTAATCTTAATGTCATATGGTAAATAGAATCTAACATTCATGCTCTTGTATAATTGAATTTTTAAACTTGTTGCGAAAAAGAGATAAACTGCTCGAAAAGCCTCGCATTTTATCACTGTTCCCCAACTCATTTTATAAATTCAGTCAAACATTAAAACTTGTGTAAGATCTTCTATGTAATTTAGAAATGTATACCAGTGACCCCTTAAACATAAAATGGGCAATTCCATACGTATTCAAATAACATGTATGGGAAAAACAATCAGAATAAAAATGGTTAATGAAAAACATTACTCATTAAAATTTTCTATAAATAATAAACTCCTAAAAGATTTAAATACTATATCATTACAGACTCACTAACCATAGACCCAGATAAGGAAATTTAATAAGCATAAAATTGCAATTATTTTCTTACCCATCAATCTAAACACGTGTTTTGGGTGCTCAAAGGAACCGTCTCATTGAGACGGTTCTTTTGAGTGTCCAAAACATATATTTTGGATGAGAAATGAAGAAAATAGTTTTCCAATACACATTCTTTTCTGGAGGCCTAACTGACTAACTAACTATAGGTTAGAAAAAAATCCTATCCAGAAACACATTTTACTTATACAGGCCTCCAGATAACAGTGTGTAATTGAAAATGATGATCTTATTGCTAACAAAAAACATACGGTATGTTGTGGATACTCAAGAGAACCGTCTCGATAAGACCATTAGGGCTTCAGTTTTTTTTTTCAAGATTGGATTTATTTGTTTGTTTGATTCTTTACGACCCATCAACAATCTTTCAATTATATAGGGACAGGTCTTCCTGGGTTAAACCAGTATTAAGCTAGGATTAATTTGATTTGCTCAAGGACACAACGCAGTGACGCCTGTGAGGCTCGCACCCGCAGCCCCTCGGTATCAAGGCAAGCACTCTACCACTGAGCCACTGCGCTCCCCAACAAGATTGGTGGGCCGAAGTGACCCATTGAGCAAAAAATGTCATTTTCTGAAATGATAGGCCCAAGCATATCAAACTAAACACAGTTGACATTTGGGTAGTATACTTTACCTACATACTGACACAGACACTTATATTCATATGTATATTGAATGCTGATGATACAGTTAAACCTGTCTTTAGCGGCCACTCAAAAAAGACCGAAAATTGGTTTTCAAGACAGATTATTGCTTAATGCAATCCTTTCGACCCTTCATTCAGCTACCATTTGTTATTAAGATCTTTGTTTTGTCTTTTTTTTGAGTGGCTGCTTAAGACAGGTTTTGCTGAATTGACAACCTGCATGTACTTTCTGTTTTGTTGAGTTTGTAGACTCGCTGTAAAATGAATATTTTATTAAAGTGAGATTTTCACAACTAAAAAGAATGGGTCCACTACTCCACTGGGCCCACTGCCTTGGAAAGTGACGGGTGACAATGACCCGAGCCATTCCTGCGAGACCTGACGATACCTCATCTAGATCTATCGCATTTCGCCCTTTGCATTATGGGTAACTAGCGAAATTTGGCTAGTCCCGTTCAATTCTCTCACTTCTGTAGTGTGTAGTGACATAATTCATTGTTAAAAATAGCCAAAAGTTAAATTTTTTACAGTTTATCATTTCTCTTTCAGTCAATATTTTCTGAATGTAAACCCCTGAGTCATGCAAGAAGTGATCGCATAATATACTTTTAATAAAAATGGCGGTTTAATCCCAGTGTGCACCTAGTGAAAGGCGACATGTAAGTACGTGCTAGCGTGCTTCCTGTTTGTGACAATGTGACCCGGGCCAACCATAAATATAAAGGCCTGTAAGACTGTTCCTTGGGGCACCAAAACACATGTTTATAATGACATAATAGGATAAAATCACAATTCAGCGTTCCAAAATGTTGCTCAACATGGCCTATGTTACATTGGCAGGACTTTAGTTTAGAGTGTGTAACGAAAATTTAATTTTCTCAATCCTCAAAACAAAACATATTCCTGTATTGTGGGTAACATATGTTGTGGGTACTCAAAAGAACCGTTTCAATGAGATGGTTCTTTTGAGCACCTAAAACATATGTTAAAATTGGTGGGTGAGAACATTATTGCAATTTTACACTGAAAAATATAAACCTGTAGATTGGTTTGGTAAAAGGTGGCCAAAATTTAACAAACACAAAACAATTTTTTGGGTTGGGGGTTGTTTTTTGGAGGGGGGGGGTAGAAGAAGAGGATTTTAAATAGAGTGTTTATACTAAATCATGATCATAGTATTTACTTATACAAAAATCAGTTGATACTCAAACTCCAATAGTTCTTAGTAGTACTGGTAATTGATTCAAATTTAATTTCTGATAGAGAGAAAAGGATGTATTTACAGAATATTTTAACCCTTTCAGATCCATGGATTTTTCCATAAAGCTATATTATACCGTAAAATCTCTTCTTTAGATCTAATAGAGGCCCATTCCCCAGTTTGGACGACAAAAATGCCATTTTTTATGAAATTTCCCCCAAAAAAAATCGAGCCTCTAATAAAGGCCCACACATGAATATTGGGAAAAAATGATCCTACGTTAGGCAGAAGCATCTCGAATTTGATATTAGCAGCCGATTTCTAGTCGTCCACCTACAACGAATTGTCCCTTTAAATAAGGTACATTGTTTTTTTTTACCCTACTTTCATTTTGTCCCGAAATACCAACCCTCGCTGGCAAGTTGTGAACAATGTACTCTGTTATACCCTTGACACTGCATATTGAAAGTTTTTTCGATGCCTAACGCGGAAATAACCATTTACCATGTCAATAGTCTTCTACCTCAGAGTACGGACTTCGCGACACTACATTTGTATCATCTCAAGATGGGGACCGATACCGATAAATTGGAGCTACAGACTTTTCTCGTACTTTTAGCCTTTAATAGAGGTACACCCACATCTTCATGAATGGTAATGATTCTTATAGATGCCCGGGCCTGTAATAGAGATTTTGCGGTACAATAAATTCAGGATGGTCCATTGTATATACATATATCGAGTGGTCACAGGCTATAAATGTCATAGCAATCAGTGAAGGCACTGATGAAATGCCGAAATATGCAGCATTCAATAACTGTTTGCCAAAGTGCCTGTTAAGGGGTTTCAGGTATACAGCTGGTGTATAATTTCCTACGAATAACATGATTTGTGTGCTTTTAAGCAGCCATAATATATGTTTTGAAAGGAACTATTGAAAATAATGATTTTTTTTTGTTATATATAATTTAACGATGAAAGTAAGGAAGAAGGATTCCCCTTTAATACAAAATATTGATAATTAATCGCTGATGGGTACCTCTTTGATTAAAGAATTAAATCTTTATACGGCCAATGGAATTTTTCAAAAAGGGTTGATACAGTTAAGTCAGGATAGTCCATTGTATATAATGATTATTTTAATTTCTAAAATATAAGGAATTTATTTCTGTGAAGAAATCCATTTTGCCTTATCAAACAGTGGAGACCTTGATGAAATGCTGCATAATGCAGCATTTCATCTGGGTCTTTACTGTTTACCAAAGTACCTGTTAAGGGGTTACTGACCTTCAAAGGATTCACTATATGGGCCACATAAGATATTGGTACTTATCACATCATTGAGCAGCATAGGCTCTGACAAGCCTGCACATCTGTGCAGTCTCACCAGTCTTGTTTCTTGCAAAAGTATTGAAGTAGAGCAAGACTTGGACCGAAATTTCAACCTCTAACCCTGATAGATATGTCAGCCTGGGGACTTTTATGTGTGTTCCAATGCAAAACAACTTTCACGTAACAATGCAAAACAACTTTCACGTAACAATGCAATACAACAGGCACGTTCCAATGCAATACAACAGTCACGTTGCAATAAATTACAACAGTCATGTTCCAATAAATTACAACACTCACGTTCCAATGCAATACAACAGTCACGTAACAATGCAAAACAACTTTCACGTAACAATGCAATATAACTGTCACGTTCCAATGCAATACAACTGTCACGTTCCAATAAATTACAACAGTCACGTTGCAATAAATTACAACAGTCACGTTCCAATAAATTACAACACTCACGTTCCAATGCAATACAACAGTCACGTTCCAATGCAATACAACAGTCACGTTCCAATGCAATACAACAGACAAGTTCCAATGCAATACAACAGTCACGTTCCAATGCAATACAACAGTCACGTTCCAATGCAATACAACTGTCACGTTCCAATGCAATACATCGGTCACGTTCCTATGCAATACAACTTTCACGTTCCAATGCAATACAACAGTCACCTTCCAATGCAATACAACTGTCACGTACCAATGCCATACAACACTCACGTTCCAATACAATACAACAGTCACGCCCCAATGCAATACAACTGTCACGTTCCAATGCAATACAACGGTCACGTTCCAATGCAATACAACAGGCAAGTTCCAATAAATTACAACAGTGACGTCCAAGGCAATATAACTGTCACATTACAATGCAATACAATAGTCACGTTTCAACTTAATACAGCAGTCATGTTCCAATAAATTACAACAGTCACGTTGCAATACAATACAACAGTCACGTTCCATTGCAATACAGCAGTCACGTTCCAATAAATTACATCAGTCACGTTCCAATGCAATACAACAGTCACGTTTCAATGCAATACAACAGTCACGTTCCTATAAATTACAACAGTCACTTTGCAATACAATACAACTGTCACGTTCCAATGCAATACAACTGACACGTTCCAATGCAATACAACTGCCACGTTACAATAAATAACAACAGTCATGTTGCAATGTAATATAACAGTAAGGATACACTGCATTACAACAGTCGCATTCCAATGCAAAACAACAGTAAGGTTTCATTACAATACAACAGTCACGCTTCAAAACAATACAACTGTCACGTTCCAATGCAATACAACAGTCATGTTCCGATGCAATGCAACAATCACGTTCCAATGCAATCAACAATCACGTTCCAAAACAATACAACAGTCATTTTCTAATGTAATACAACAGTCACGTTACAATACAATACATCAGTCAAGTTCCAATGCAATACAAAAGTCACATTTTAATGCAATACAACAGTCACATTCCAATACAATACAACAGTCACGGTCCAATACAATACAACAGTCACGTTCCAATACAATACAACAGTCACATTCCAATACAATACAACAGTCACGTTCCAATGCAATACAACAGTCATATTCCAATACAATACAACACTCACGTTCCAATGCAATACAGCAGTCACGCTTTAATACAATACAACAGTCACGTTCCAATGCAATACAACAATCACTAGTTGTGAGCTGGTATCCAGCATAAGGTATAAGTTAATATGTGCATACAGTGAATATTCAAATCAGTCTGTACATCCACCCAGTCTGATCAGAGTCGTAGTTTTCCACCTGAAGAAATGTTTTGGACTGTTGGCTACCCATATAGTGCCCATCGTAGACTCTGATCAGACTGCAGTGTCTTCGATGGTCGCACATGCCAACCAGTACATTTTGCTGGTAACACTGTTATCTTTATAAAAGTTTTCTATCTTCCCAGACAGCGAGTTGAGTCAACATGTTATGAAAGCTGAAGGCAACACACGCTATCATTGATGAATTGTGATATTATAAGCTGATGTTTGGTTCCGTCATAAGCAATAGCTTGAACAACGTTGTCGCCCATGTTAAACAGCACACGCTCATTCTTTAAGTCTCCTTACATAACAATTATTTCTTTATTTCCACATACGAAGATATTGTCAAACGTGTCTACTGCTACTCCTAAGTGGGACAAGAAAGTCGTCTTCAGTTGTCTACTGGTGATAACAGCACCATTGTTGGCATCTAAAACAGTTATGATTTTCTTACCGATGTCTGTAGCTACAATCCACCGCCCATCACTATTGCTGCAAACGTACCTGCTATACCTAAACGAAGACTGACCGCTAAGCAACTGCTCACTGCCTTGTCTATCTATTGCGTGTAATTGCTGCCCGTCTGTACAAATAAGATTATCTTTACTGTGAGTAACTCCAAAGACATCAAATGACAAGTTAATTGTTTGTTTGATCCTCAGCATCTCATTAACAACTTCTAGAAAGACCAACGCTTTATCTGTAGTAACAACGGCTTCCATGCCATTTAACATTGTGATATCCCAGCCATGTCGCACTTGCACTGAAGATAAGAATCTCATGTCTTGGGTAAACAGTTTCACTTTACCATTATCTCTATCTACAAACAGTTTTTGTCCACATGATGTTATAGCTACACCTGTTATCCAGCACGTATTACTGTCCTCCTTAGTTCGGACGTTGTAATTACCTATCTGTCTGGCTTTAATTTGTCCGAATGAAGATTTTGTGGATTTTAGTCTTGGCCAGCCTCCTCTATTTGAAGGACTGGCTGGTCTTGTTGATCCTTTTATATGGCTGGGAAAATTGATATCTTGGGTGGATACATCAACATCAACGTTTAAATGGTGTTTGTTTAAAGAGCCAAAATTCAATGGCTTGGATAAGAGTATCTGAACATCTTTGCTTGGTTCAAAAATGAGAGATGTTAGATTTAGGGACTCTTTCAGATTTTTAACGACAACAACACACTTCCTGGTCTTGCTAACTGACTCTTGTAAACTGAGAAATGTGTTTACATTAATAGGCTTGTCCCTGGCTTTGTTTGTAAAGTTTATCTCTGCGTCAACTAGGGAAATCTGAGATTTAATTTCCTGCTTAAGTTGTGATACTGCTGCATCCTGCAAGTCGCATTCAGCATCAATGACAGTCTTCATATTCTGGTAGCTTCTGTTGATTTCTGCTATGATTTTATCATACGCTGTTTTTGCGTCCTTCAGCAGTGTTTGCCTCTGGTCTATCAGCTTACCACCATGTTTGTCTACAGAGGACAGAAACTTTGATAGCTGGCTCTTGTAGTTTTTGTTGGCATCACACAAGTTGTCAACCTCGCTTAGCTGGATATGTTTACATGTATCTTCTACACTTTTGGTGTCGCACATACTATGACTGGCGGAACAACACATTGAACATATTAGTGCCCCATGGTGATAGCAAAACTGATCTTTGAGACGTTTAGGATGGTCGTCACAGGTCTCATACCTTGGTGGCTTGTCGGCCATAGACAGTGGCATGTCAGTACCTGTCTGGATCACGTGACCTTTGGTGGCCATCAAACTTCCATGGACGGTGTGACATTCGGTACACAAGTACTGCTTGCAGTTTTTACAGAAACACTTGACCTTGACGTTTTTCCCCCTGGACTCGTCACAAGGCTCACAGTAGGGGTCGTGGTACTCGTCACTGGATCCGTGTCGAGAGACAAAGCTGTCGGCCATTCTAAAAAATATACAAAAAATAGACAGGACTTTCAGCAGTTATAACTCATACAGGAGTAGAGGACGAGTTTTGTTTGTAAAGCTGTTCGCCATTCTTTAAACATATAATAATATAAACAGGAATTTCAGCAGTAATAACTTCTACAGGAACGGAGGGCGTGTTTGAGCTGTAAAGCTGTCTGCCATTCTATAAACATATAATAGTATAGGAATGACCATATTCAGAAAAAAATTGAATTTTGACCTTATTACCCCATTTCCAGTGGCGGGGGAGGGGGTAGGGTTCTGCTGGCAAAAATATCTGCTACCATGTTGCTGCAATTAATGACCATTTTCTGAAAAAAGTTGGATTTTAACCTATTGACCCAACCCCCATGGCTGTGGGGGGGGGGGGGGGTAGGTGTATGTGGGCAAAATATTTGCTACCATGTTGCTGCATTCATGATTCCATTTTGATTGATATGGTTCTTCCTGGGTTGAACCAGTACTAAGCTAGGATAAATGTGTCTTGCTCAAGGACCAGAAAGCAGTGACGCCAGTGAGGCTCGAACCCGCGGCCCTTCGGTCTCGAGTCAAGCACTCTACCACTGAGCCACTGCGCTCCCTTTGGTGCATTCGTGATTTCATTTAATTTGATATGCAACATGACCATGTTCTGAAAAAGTTGAGTTGATCCCACCCCAGGGCTGGTGTGTGTGTGTGTGTGGGGGGGGGGGGGGTAGGGGGATTCGGTTGCACTCCACTATTAGGTTTCCATAGACGCAAATGTTAACATTTTAACACCTTGTTCAAAAACTATACATACAAAATTTACCAAACCGGCATCATAAGAAAAAGTTGAGTTTGGACCTATTGACACAACCCCAGGGTTTTTTTGGAGGGGGGGGGGGGGGGGGTAGGGATCAATGGGCAAAATATTTGCTACCATGTTGTTGCATTCGTGATTTCATTCAATTTGATATGCAACATGACCATGTTCTGAAAAAGTTGAATTTTGACCCCAGGGTCGGGGTGGGGGGTCTGCAGATAAAATATTCACTACCATGTTACTGCATTCATGACTCCATTTAATTTGATATGCAACATGAACATGTTCTGAAAAAGTTGATTTTGACCTATTGAACCAACCCTCCGGGATCAGGTGGGGTTGGGTGGGGGGAAGGGTGGGGTCTGCGGGTAAAATATTTGTTACAATCTTGCTGCATACGTGATTCCCTTTAATTTGATATGCAACATGACCATATTCTGAAAAAGTTGAAATTTGACCTTTTGACCCCACCCCCTAAGTCCACCCAGGGGGTCGGACCCAGGCCATCGATTAAAAATCACGTTTGTAATGTTTTATATTTATTTTACCTCTGTTTGCACGCGAAATATCAGTAAAAATAGTGACAACTGACTGAGTTATTGTGAAATCTAAATATTTAACCTTTGACCCCACCTAAGGGGTCAGGGGGTTGGGTAAATTTTAATCAATATCATGCTTATCTACAGGCACTTGGTAATCATTGCCTAAAGTGAGAAGTTGTCAGGTTTTATAATTTTGGAAAAAATGTGAAGTTAGTTCCACCAGCTTTTGCGTTAGCCTAAACCTAAGTCCAGAAAGGGCCATAACTCAGCCAAAAGTTTGCGATTGACCCCCAAATTCGAATTTGACCTGTATTTTATGATGCTTTTCCCCGCTGTAAAATTTGAATGAAACTGTTGCATCCGTTAAAAAGTTATTGATCGGAAACCACAATTGAGCCAATCCTGCTTCAAAAAGGGCCATAACTTAGCGGATTACCCCCTTATCGAACTTGACCTGTATTTAATGATGCTTGACCATTCTGTAAAGTTAAAAAAATGTATGCGTCCCCTCAAGAGTTATCAATCGGAAGCCAAAAGTGTGACAACGCGGACGACGATCCATATGTGTCGACCATGCTTCGCAGGCGACACAATAAAACGGAAATAACTCATACAGGAAAAGAGGGCGAGTTTTGGTTTTAAAACTCGACGAAGCCAATACACCAATTAATGCAACAATACTGGCTGGACATTTTTACCCAATATTGTAAAAAAGAAAGAGTATGATCAGGAAATACCACAATCACATACTCCAGACCAACCCAGGGAACCGTGAGGAAGAGCCATGGAACATTTATAGTAACAATACATCTGTAAGACAATAATAGCAAAGCAACCAGCTTTCTTTTCATTCCAAGATGATTGCAAAACTAGAATGGACACAAAGTAATGCATAACAAAACAAAGACAAACACAGAACTCTCACAAACAACGGGAAGTACATTCAACAATATATCAACAACAACAAAACACCGCCTTAGAAAGGACAGCAGCCTAAGCCACCGCGGGGCTTAAATGCATTTCACTAGTACATGTACTAAATCTTCGCCCTAGATTATGTTGTTGTTAAAACACGGAGGCAAGGTAAAGTCGGCCAGGGAAAGCCCTAGCTCCTTCCTTGCTAGCGGCGACGTTTGTCATCTGCTGATAACCTTTTACAAACAGCTTGCGGACAGAAAGACCCTGATTTGGATCCAAAACGTTTGACACACTGATAGTTTTCCTGAAATACTTTTTTAAAAGTTTATTTTGAAAATAAAATATACTGTCAGCAAACGACAACAAAAACAACACAAACTGCCTAGCATGCAAATAATTAATGTACAGTCAAATCAGTCTCTTAAACAATTACAAAGTAAACACACAGAAATTACATGTAGCACATGCGATAATGTAGGCCTCAATGTTATAAAACTTTTTCCACTCTCAACTTAACTTAGTAAACTTTATCCTGCTCGTAAATGTTGAGTAGTTGGTATCTCAACATTTATTAGCAGGAAAAAATTAATACAAAAATATTTAAAAGTAAGAAAATCTATATTGTATACATTGTAACTCCAGCCAACTAGACAAAGGACAATCAGGACACGCTTTACAAATTCAAATTAGTTTTTTTTGGTTCTTTTTTAATATATCGTTCAAAATTAGAAATCAGCCGTGACATGAGATTTCCAACAATGTGGTATGTGCGACCAGCAAAGA
The DNA here is from genome assembly GCA_964019695.1 of Loripinus fragilis. Lineage (NCBI taxonomy): Eukaryota > Metazoa > Mollusca > Bivalvia > Lucinida > Lucinidae > Loripinus > Loripinus fragilis. The sequence goes on from OZ026528.1 coordinate 9,926,184, forward strand.
CTCAGACCAGCCTGCGCATACGCGCAGTCTGATCAGCGTCTTTGCTAGTCGCTTGAATATACTATGACTGAAAAGTATTTGGAGTTTCTAAGCTTAATAGGAGGCTGCACAGTCTATACTTGTCAAAATGAACACATTGTTGGAAATCTCATCTCGCAGCTTCTTTACTGGTGGAAGTACACCATATAGATACATGTATCATTTGAGCCGGTGTCCAGCGATAGGTACACGTTGGTTCCCACTATACTGGTGGAAGTACATCATGTAGATACATATATCATTTTAGCCAAGGTCCAACGAAATGTACAAGTTGGTTACCCCATTACTGGTGGAAGTACGTCATGTAGATACATGTATCATTTGAGCCAAGGTCCAGCGAAAGGTACAAGTTGGTTCCCCCTTTACTGGTGGAAGTACATCATGTGGATACATGTATCATTTGAACCGGTGTCCAGCGAAATATACAAGTTAGCATGTGCGCCAAACGAAGACTCAGATCAGGCTACGCATCCGTACAGTCTGGTCTAACTTCAACGGGTACTTTGGGTAGCAAAGGTATAGTTAAACATTTCTTCATGCGTAAAACTAATACTCTGATCAGACAGTGCGGATAACCAGACTGATTGGAATCTTAACTTTAGTCACATGTAATTTTTTCTTGGATACCGATCCATATGTCACTTACCCTATAGCTAGCTGAATATGGAGATCTTTTGTTGAGGTGCAAATACTCGTACATGAATATTTCACAGACGGAAAAGCTTTGGTACAAATGTATCCATTTAATCCATCCTGGTGGTGCGCGAAGACAACACGCTATGATTGTTTCGATTGTCAATTTTATCATTCTGGTGCAGGTCCAAGTTTTCAGACATTAGATTTTTTTCATTACTGTTTATTGAAAACATAAAAATAACCTAACAAAGACGCTATTCAACGGTATTTCTTAAGCAATAGCATACCATTGTTCTATTAAAATTTAACCTTTGTTCTTCCAAATTTGCGATCTAGCATAACTCTAAACATCGGTTTATGCACCCGTTGACGTAATGTCTAAAGGCGCTAATAAAGCTGCGCCTATGCGCAGTCTGGTTAGCATCTACATTCATTGCATTTATCGAAACTGGGCTTTAAAATATAGTGACATATCTTATGTGTGTAAAATTAAAAACTTATATGAACAGGAAGTTAAATGTAACCATTTTTCAAAAAGATTATAACGATGTGTGGGAAGTGATGGCTCAATTGGTAGAATCATGTTTACTTGGGATTGAAGGGTCGCCGGTTCGAGAGACCCCGTAGGCACTGCGTTGTTTCCTTCAGCAAGACACTTTATCCTCTTTCTGGTACTGAGTGAACCTGTAAAATTATAAAACACATAAAGTACCGTACTAGTGATGGAGCGCGCACATTAAGTACCATAGGTTACATGTATACATGCAAACTAATAAGATCAGCTATTAGGCGCGTAGCCAGGCAGAAGCTGGGAAGTCTGGATCTCAACTATATGGGTTTCATATGACGTGGATAGATGTTATATGTTCTTGTATGTGTAAAAGATAAAGAACTCAGGTATGACCTGGAAGTCAGGACATATACATAATGTAACTTCTTAATAAAGATCGTCTCGCTGATTAACAATCATACCGAGTGAAAGCTTCCAGGATTATTCCTGAATTAAGGATTTTGAGACTGACATTCCATAGAAAATCAGCCTCAAATGCTGAATTATGGCAGATAGTAATAACTTCTCTGGTTTACAATCAATTAATCTGAAGACAAGTGACGATTTAAATATTATCTTTATGTGTTTGTTGGTATGATATGAATTTCTTAAGTTCAGGATTTTGGAAATTTTGAATTTTCACACATGATCCTGTCACCAATATTTTTATTCAGTTTAGTAGCTACTTTATTAACCGTTGATGAGTTTTGATGGCAGACTTTCTCGATATCAAATGCTATTTTCCTGTTAATACTTAGATTACCTGTAAAATGCATCTGCAAATACCCATTCTGCATTAATTATGTCTGCTCAATTCGTCTGCTGCATATATTTACTAACATATTTTACTCTTATAAGCGTAGAGGTAAACCGTGTGGACCCATATCAGGCTGCTCCAATATGCTTCTAAAACATAAAACATATCAAGGGACGACAAAGCAGACGTCTTTTGTTGTAATTGTCATTTTCTAGGCAACATCACTCATCCCACATTCGTTCCATGTTCTGCTGATTTTCGTCATATTATCTTTAAATAGACGGTCTTTCGTCTGCCTATATAAACAGTATATGTACTTAGCCTTCCATATGCGAAGACATATTTTGACTAAAATGCCAGCCTAACATATGACCTCAATAAAACAAAATATTTTCAAAGTTTTTGAGGTATGAGAGGCGCCGAGCGTTGTCTAGTCGATAGAGTCCTTGACTGAGTTGCTGAAGATCGCAAGTCTGATTCCCACTCGGACCAAAACAACCAGTGAGTATGACCAGGAAATACCATAATCACAGATCAAACCACCATGGCACCATGAGGAAGAGACACAGAACACTACAAGATATAAGAAGCGCCGTTGTCTAGTGGAAAGAGTCCTTGCCTAAGTTATGGAAAATCGCAGGTCTGATTCCCACTCGGACCAAAACATCAAATGAGTATGACCAGGAAATACCATAATCACAGAGCAATCCACCATGGTACCATGAGGAAGATACACAGAACACTGCAAGATATGAGAAGCGCCGATGTCTAGTGGTTAGAGTCCTTGACTGAGGTGCGGAAGATCGCAAGTCTGTAACCAATCCAACATGGTACCATAAGGAAGAGACACAGAACACTACAAGATATAAGAAGCGCCGTTGTCTAGTGGTTAGAGTCCTTGACTGAGGTGTGGATGATCGCAGATCTGATTCCCACTCGGACCAAAACAGCAAGCTAGTATGGTCAGGAAATACCATAATCACAGACCAATCCACCATGGCACCATGAGGAAGAGACACAGAACACTGCAAGATATTAGAAGCGCCGTTGTCTAGTGGTTAGAGCCTTTGAATGAGGTGTGGAAGATCGCAGGTCTGAGACCAATCCACCATGGTACCATGAGGAAGAGACACGGAACACTACAAGATATAAGAAGCGCCTTTGTCTAGTGGATAGAGTCCTTGACTGAGTGGCAGAAGATCGCAGGTCTAAGGTACCTTGATGAAGAGAAACAGAACACTACAAGATATAAGAGGCGCCGTTGTCTAGTGGTTAGAGTCCTTGACTGAGGTGTGGATGATCGCAGGTCTGAATCCCACTCGGACCAAAACAGCAAGTAAGTATGACCAGGAAATACCATTATCACAGACCAATCTACCATGGTACCTTGAGGAAGAGACACAGAACACTAAAAAATATTAGAAGCGCCGTTGTCTAGTAGTAAGAGTCCTTGACTCAGTTGCAGAAGATCGCAAGTCTGATTCCCACTCAAACCAAAATAGCAAGTGAGTATGACCAGGAAATACCAAAATTACAGACCAATCTACCATGGTACCATGAGGAAGAGACACAGAACACTGCAAGATATGAGAAGCGCCGTTGTCTAGTGGTTAGAGCCTTTGACTGAGGTGTGGAAGATCGCAGGTCTGATTCCAACTCGGATCAGAACAGCAAGTGAATATGACCAGGACATACCATAATCCCAGACCAATCCACCACGGCACCATGAGGAAGAGACACAGAACACTACAAGATATAACAAGTACCGTTGTCTAGTGGTTAGAGTTCTTGACTGAGGTGTGGAAGATCGCAGGTCTGATTCCCACTCGGACCAAAACAACAAGTGAGTATGACCAGGATATACCATATTCACATACCAATCCACCATGGTTCCTAGAGAAAGAGATACAGAACACTAATAGCCACACGACAGCCAGATTACAATCAAAGAAACCTGCTTTCTTTTCCTCAGTGAGATGGTTAAAAACAAGAAAGGACACTGTATACTGCATTACAGACCGACCCATTACGGCACCAAGAGGAAGAGACACAGAACACTAATAGTCACAGGACAGCCTCAAAATAATCAAAGAAACCAGCTATTTTTTTATCAATGAGATGGTTTAAAAACAAGATAAGGCACTGAAGTACTTGACTAAATGCCATAATCCACCACCAACCCATCACAGTAGGAAAAAGACACAGAACACTAATAGCCACACGGCAGCCATAACATAATCAAAGAAACCAGCTATCTTTTCCTCAATGAGATGGTTTACAAACAAGATATGGCACTAAATAGTTCAATACAGACCAATCAACCACGGCGAGGAAGAGACACAGAACAATAATAGCCACACGACAGTCAAAACATAATAAAAAAAACAGCTATCTTTTCCTCAGGGAGATGGTTTAAAAACAAGGAAGGACACTAAATACTTCATTACAGACCAACCAACCACGGCAAGGAAAAGACACAGAACACTAATAGCCACACGACAGTCAAAACATGATAAAAAACAGCTATCTTTTCCTCAGTGAGATGGTCTAAAAACAAGGAAGGACACTAAATACTTCATTACAGACCAATCCACCACGGCACCACGAGGAAGAGACACAGAACACTACTAGCCACACGACAGCCAGATCATAATCAAAGAAACCAGCTATCTTTTCCTAAGTGAGAGGTTGTAAAAACAAGAAAGGACACTAAAGTACTTCATTACAAAACCAGGACTAATGCATAAAACAACACAACTGGAGCAACAATAAACAATAAATCAACAACAACAGCACCATCGCCTGTGAGAACAGACAGCAGCCGAAGCCACTGAGGGGCTTGAATATATATTGACAGGCATAAAACAGCACAAAACAATGGGAGCAACAATAAACAATAAATCAACAACAACAGCATTATCGCCTGTGAGAACAGACAGCAGCCGAAGCCTCTGAGGGGCTTAAGTATATACTGAAGGGCAGAAAACAACACAAACAATGGGAGCAACAATAAACAATAAATCAACATTAACAGCATCATCGCCTGTGAGAACAGACAGCAGCCGAAGCCTCTGAGGGGCTTAAGTATATACTGAAGGGCAGAAAACAACACAAACAATGGGAGCAACAATAAACAATAAATCAACATTAACAGCATCACCGCCTGTGAGAACAGACAGCAGCCGAAGCCTCTGAGGGGCTTAAGTATATACTGAAGGGCAGAAAACAACACAAACAATAAGAGCAACAATAAACAATAAATTAACAAAAGCATCATCGTCTGTGAGAACAGACAGACCTCAATTGTGGCACCCCACCAACGTGGTTAGTGAAGGGGTGGGACAGCGGGATGTGCCATGAATTTCTAGGCATCACCATGAACATAGACTCCATGCACAGTGTCAAGCTTTCTGTCGTAGAGTTAAGTACATGAGTATATAAAACAATACAATGCAGTATAATGCTTGGAAAAGAATAGTGAGCAAATGCTCCATGCCCACATCCCCGAATTTCGTGGATGAAGGGCTAACAGTATGGAATATCGTTTCGATGTAAGAACCCAAAAAGCATCTAAAAAACGGCCACAATCGGCCGGCCAGCGAAACGCCATCCATGGTGGTTCCGTGGCCGAGTGGTTAGTGCGTTGGACTACGAAGCTGGCGACCCGGGTTCGATTCCCGTCAGCGGCGGCCGGAGGGACTATCGACTGATTATTTCAGTGCTGGTTGGTAATCTAACCTGGTACTATTACCAGCAGTATCGGCCTAGACTGGATAGTCGGGGAGGTAATGGCACGCACCTTAGGCTCCTCTGGAAATAAGATGATCCATCCATACCAGGTGGGGACTTTCGTAGACTATTCACGTTACATAATTAAGTAACCTCAACCTTTACATTTTGTTTCACTGGCGGGCCGACGATGTCCCGACAATGCTTACTGGCTGGAAAATTGTATATGTAGATTGAGGCAGTGTCCAGGAAAAGGTATGAGATGACAATTTGTGCCCACCGAGGCGCAGTCGAACGTTTCTTCAAGACAACTAAGCCTGATAGTACTGTACGGATGTGTTGACTGATTTGAACCTTCGCTGTACGCACATGCCAACTTAAATGTATCTTATGCTGGTTGCCGGTTCCGTTTTAGTTTTGCAGAGTAGGCTTATTCAAAATTGAATGCCCATGTCATGTTCTCTGAAGACCTATTTGAATAATACGAAGAGTACTTAAATATAAATACGACAGAAATCATTTTACAGCTTATTTTCTTTGTTTTATAATTGATATTCATTGGGTCCGGAAGGGAGTGCAGTTGTAGAGTACTTGACTCGAGACCGAAGGGCCGCGGGTTCGAGCCTCACCGGTGCACTGCGTTGTGTCCTTGAGCAAGACACATTAATCCTAGCTTAGTACTGGTTCAATCCAGAAAGACCCGTCCCGACATAACTGAAAGATTGTTGAGTGCATGGGACGTAAAGAATTAAATCAAACAAACAAATCATTGGGTCCGTTACATGTAGCGCAGTCGGAAACACGTCTTGACTGCAGATGCATGTATATATGGGTCGCGAGTTCGATCCCGTTCCGGTCCCATACATTCGTGGAGATTGATCATGAAATTAGTTCTATGGTCATTCTCCTCCCTTCCGCTGATTCTTTAATAAAAGTTGCAAGCTAAAGTATGTGCACGAAGTTCTGGGCCCGGAATTACAATGCCTCCTTAAAGTTAAGCAAGACTGAATTTAAGTATTGATATCTCAACATGCTATATTAAATGCTAATTAAATTGCCTTGATCGATGTGGTACTTGTGGTCAAAGATATCATTGTGATCAACAGAAAAATTGAAACTATTTTGATTTTAATCAGTTTTAAACGTTATTTTTCACACCCTGAAAAATCAATTCTTAACTTAAGTCTTCCTTAACTTTAAGGAGGCATTGTAATTCCGGGCCCTGGTCAACAGCTTACTGTCAAGCTTGCTCAGGAAAAAGTGTGGTTTTGTGAACTGACCGCCTCGACATGGCGATAGCTGAGTCAACAGTTATGGTCATGTCGAGGCGGTCACTGAGACGTAAAGAACCAAATCCAACAAACGCACAACTGATATTTCAGGAAAGAGAGCTGAGCTATGGCAGAGAGACAGCCCTGATTGGATACCTACTGTCAGCATGTACAGTTGTGTTCGAGAAAAGGCCGACTTAAAGTCACCAAATGCACGTGCCCGCCATCAGAGGAAGAATGTTTACAGAAAGAAGAAAGTAGGTGCTGCGAGGACATTGATGACCACGACCTCTTCACCTCAGTTCCATGAAAAGGAGGAAATAAAGCACGAACGTGGCACAGCCTCACAAGTACATGTAGATGCGGATCAGCCTTTATTTGAAGCTATGCAGGCTGAGCACATGCATCTTTCCAAACAGAATCCACAAGTGAATTCTTCTCAACAGGCAAGTCATTTTAGACCACACCTGGGGACGTGATGAATCAAATCAAACAAACAAATCTTTGTGGTCACCACAAATTTGTTTGATTTGATTCAATTACGTCCCAGTCAACAATTTTTCATTTATGTCGGGACGGCTCTTCCTGGGATGAACCATTACTAAGCGAGTAATGTGCTTTGCTTAAGGACACAATGGAGTGCAGCCAATGAGGCTCGAACCCGCAACCACTCGGTCTCGAGTCGAGCATTCTACCCCTGAGCCACTGGGCTCCAACACTACAAAGAAACAGTTCTCATCCGTGGAAACTCACGACTGATATCGGACCTGGTAAGAATATTAGTATCCTCGCCAGTATGTCGCGAAGTCTTCCATCATCAATTTCTCAAGGCAGAAGCTTTGTCTATGTCACACAGCCTTTTATATGTCCCTGGCTGCAATGAGAATATGTTCACTTCCAAAACAAATGCCACACACTGCATTGGAGGTTGCTCCGAGGTGGGAATATAGCGGGTTCTTTTTAAGCCCACGGTCTTCAACAGTCATCTAACATGGTACCCATACAGGTCACTGCCTACATGTAACGTTTTGAAACTTTTATGAAATGTTAAAATAAAAAATCAAAAATAAATGAGTAAGTGGCTGGGGCACTTTTTAACACACGGTAATAATATTTGGAACATCGTTCATCGTTTGCGCAGAAAAGAAACTAACGAAAAGGTTGCATGTGCAGTAATTACCGAGTTCACTTATAAATGCTGTTGCAGATTTACTTTTGCCAGATTTTGCGAAGAGTTATCGATCTCGGTGAATAAATTTGGAGCTTATTTATCTAAATTCAGGTAAACAAAGAAAAAATGTTCTTTTGGGCACACCAATGTTTGTGATTGGTTCAATCCGTTAACACAACGCGACATGTCTACAAGCGCATAGGTTCCTATCCTTATATAAACCTCATTTTGTGTACTACTGTAGCCTTATTTCGGGCGACACATTAAAATCGGACAT